>CM073468.1:19522500-20030000 GCA_037074535.1 Gleditsia sinensis | reverse complement strand
CTAGATATACATATACACATATACACACACACACACACACACACACACACACACACACACACACACACACACACACACACACAATATATATATATATATATATATATATATATATATATATATATATATATATATATATATATATATATATATATATATATATATATATCTGTGTGTGTGTGTGTGTGTGTGTAATTATTTATTATTATTAGTTATTATTATTTCATTTATTTTTCAATTAAAAATATTTAATTATATATTTTGTAGTCAATTTTATAATAATTATGTAATAAAATTTAATATGATTACTGTTTTAAAATACCTTAGACACACAATGCGCCACCCCCAAATATACACACCTGTGAAATTTTTTTCACCCTCGTGCGCACTCCCCTATTTCTCCAAACGCCTTTGGCAGCTCTCTTGTAGTATTCCCCATCGCTAATCAGCCTTTTGCACCTCTCTTGTTCCATTCCCCATCGCTAATCGTCTTCAGCCATTGTCTCTGCACACGGTAAGTACTCCTATGCTCTGGGTTCCTTTCCTTTTTCCCCCTCACCAATCATCTTCTCCTGTCAAGGGTTCCGCATACAATAGTCATCCCCATAGCTGGAACTTGCTGTAGGTTGGCGTGCCTTCTATTGTCTACCCTCACTAATTATTCTTTCCATCAAGCGCTCCTCCATATCCAAGTTGCAATCTTCGTGTGTGAACAGTATAATTTTCATCCTTCACATCTATTTTCGATTACTGGTTGAATGGGGATAAGGGTTTTCAATTGGGAACCATTGGGATTAGACAGGCGGTGGGGTTCTATAGAACAATTTTTAAGCTTATATACCATGTAGGAAATCTGGATGCTTTATCTGTTTGTTCTCTGAATCATCTGATAAATTAAGTTGTCCTGGGTATGGTTTAGGATTAACGTGGACCTGTAGCTGCTACCTTATATACTGCTTGTTTTGGTTTGGCATTAACGTGGACCTCATCTGATAATTATTATGGCATCTCTACTTGTTTTAACACAAAATTGAACTTTCTTATAACAGCCAGGAAATTAGCAGGGGTAAAATTTGGACGTGGGGGAAAAGAGAATGTTAAATTATCTGGGTATTTATTATTCAGTTGAGTTTCAAAATGTTAAATTAGGTTGCTTGAAACTTTTTGCCTATTTTCTTTGATAGATAGTATGATTTAGACTTTAGACTCCTCTAGGACTTATTCATGTCCCCAAAACTTGATAATGGAATCTATTAGAGCTGAAATGTATTAGGTTGCCTAACAAGTCAAACAGAGGGAAAAAATAGAAAATAAAATGCAGGAAAAGTCAGCCCACAAGCAGCTTTGAATTTGTTTTGAGTTCATCTTTTCCTCTGTTCTTGCATATAGTTCCACATCATGTGATTAGGTTAGATCAGACAAGATTACTGCTCTGCTTCTAGGTGACATAAAAGCAGAAGGAACATTTCAAGAATAGTTAAATTTGGCTTATTGCTTTTTAATCTTAGATAGTAAATGGCTACTTGATGAAAGGATTAAATTGTAACATTTTGTAAAACGTTACTGATCAAAGGTATAACTGAAAATAACAATATTTTTGCGGTTAGGTAAAAACTCATTGCAGTTGTAGTAACAAACTAGAAAAATATATCCTTTGAACAAAATGATAACCTGGTACCATCTACCTTTCAGTTAGAAAAAGATTCAATCACGAATGAAGATAGACACCCAGCAGAAGAATAATTATGATTTAGATAGGCTATACTTGCAGAAGCCCAAAAGTGCTTCTGGTATAAGAAAGCTATATTGAAAAGTTAAAAATTTCAACTTGACCAGAAGTTATAGAACCAACAATACAACCATCTAATAATAAAGTAAGCACTTCAGGTGGACCAGCGAGAACTAGTTTTGGGAGTGATGGTATCATTCCAACCTCAATTGAGATTTTGAGAGTAGACATTTTTATTTTAAAGTAATCTTTAATGTTTCCTTAAGAACCAAAGAATGTTGTAACACCTGAAAGAGAGAAGAGAAAAAAAACTTATTGTGAAATACTTTTGTCACATAAATTAGACTACTGACAACTGATAAACAATGTGTCATTTTTCCCTGGAGAAAGAAGAGACATGGATATGGAGGATCAAGAATCCTACTCAACAAAAAATCACATTTAAAAAAAAACAAGAACATTGGCTAAAAAGTTCATCAGTCCCAGTCTCTTATCATATAGGAAAAGCAAACTTCATTGAAAAACCCCACAAAAGATGCAAAGGAGGAAATATGTGAGTAAAACTTCTGGCAATTCTCTCCAACCAAACAAGGAACCATCCTAATCATAAGTAGAAACTAGAAATTATATCTACATAAATATTTGAATTATTTATTAGATATTTTATCATACAGACACCAAGCAGCATATGTGCAACAAGCGTTCCCTTAGAATTTTAATATATGTAGCCTGTGCTAATTCAGGTAGAAAAACATGCCATGTTTACTTATAAGTCATAATCAATCCTATGGGCCACTTGAGTGTTTCAGGACATCTATTTTCTTCATAAGCATTGTTGAACCTCAAACTGCCTCCCACTTGAACTGCTAACTCATTGATATTCAAGATTGTGCAGAGTAAAAACTCACCAAGACCATGTGAAATTGTATATTGCCACCTTAAAAAAAATCAAAAGCGTAATTAAGTTTAAATTTTTTCAACAATTTTTCACAAGAAACCATTGTACATAATTTTTTTTTGTTTATAAGGAGCAGTTGAAGCTGATTATCCCTCGGTCATTCATGGTTTATGTGTAGGGTAGTCGCTAGAAACTTCTATATATATATATATATATATATATATATATATATATATATATATATATATATATATATATATATTCTTATGTAAATATTGATTGAAATACTGAAAACTACCAGATTTTGGAGGCAGTATGGCATAAAACTAGGTATTATTTTGGTATCTAGATTTGTTGGATCTTATATTGGACAAGCGACCTGGGCAATTTAGCTTCGAGAAAGTTGAGTATTTTGGGCAATTTCGAAATCGCGGTTTGAGACGTGTTATACAAGCTAGCATGCGTGCCTGAGGTTAGAATCAACAGGGAAAATTAGAGAATATAGAGATAAAATGCGATGCCAATTAATTAGTTAGGTCTTTGTCTCTGGCAATATTGCTTAAAGAGTGTTGCCTCCTTGGGATTGTAACTTCGTCTTAGTGCTATCTTTGACAATATTGTGATAGTTAAAAGTTTATGTATAATCTGTATTTTTATTATTCAATTTTAAATAAATTAAATTTAAGTTAATTAAATAGTTAAATTTTGTGTGAAATTTTTTAAATAATATTGTGTTATGTAATTGATGGCTACTCTTTGACCAGAGTTTTTTAAATTGTCCTAAATTAAGTCAAAAGTTCAGAGATTTTTGAAATACACTCTAATGCTTAACTTAATATATGTAAGATTAAAAAGAAATAAGCCAAATATATGTAAGATTAAAAAGCAATAAGCCAAATACACTCTAATGCTTAACTTAATATATGTAAGATTACCGCTCTGCTTCCTTGAGAGGAGGAGGAGGAGCCGAAGGAGAATTAGAGGTTTGGAATTGATGAATGGAAAATGATGATATGTTGTTATTAGAGGTGTATGCAAGAGGATATAAGGAACAGAGGTTGAATTGATCAGAAGTGTAATTAGAAGAGTAGTGAGGAGGGTGAAGGGGGTATGAAGTTGAACCATTATTAAGGATCTGTCATGGTGAATGTTTGATGCAGCCAAGGCAATTTGATGGATGTAACCATGGTTTGCTCACTTTTTTATTCACACACACCTTGATTGTAACTCAAGATTGAATTTTCTCAATGTAATATATAAGCAGAAATGGTAGAGCAATTAGAATATCCAGAATATCTAAATGAGAGAAGACTTCTAATTTTCTAGATGTCCCTCTTCTTTTATAAATGATTAATGCTGTATATATTTTTAATAAAAAAATTGTTTACAAATTATAGGCTAGTTGGATACATCTGAATTTAAAAGAATATAAATGTAATCAAGCAAATAAAACTGCAATAACAAATTTTTATTTTTTTACTATATAACATAACTCTTCATGAATATGCTTAGGGGACTATTGTCCTGGCAATATGAGAGTATATTTCGACATTTATGGGAACAACCAAATTAAAATCTTGGGGGAGGTGATGACATTTATGGGAGCCGGAGATTTTTATACAAACCGGCCCAACTAAATGTAAAGCTTAGGAGTGGTATTGTCTGAACAAATTATTGTAATTTTATGCCATAGTTGAGGTATAGTCAAGTTTTTTTTTGGTTTCTTTTTGTTTGTACACGATGGTATGGAAATTGAATGTAAGACTTGTTGTCAATTATCCAAATCCATCAACCTTAGACTACACATATATAAATGTTTTTTGGTTGAATCTTATATTAAGAAGAATTATGATAATTTTTTTCACTTTCATAGTGAGCTAGCATATTTGGTATGTGTGGATATTTTGGTGAAATCAAAGAAAGGGAATGGGTTCAAATGAAATAATCATATCTCAATGCAATTACTAATTCCCTTAACCCTTAACTATTGTGAATGTCTTATATTTAAGAATAGAGCCATCAGGATTTTGTTTAACTTTAAATTTCTACTTACAGCCAATGGCTTGCCTTCGTTGGGGTAGATCAATTAAACTCCATGTTTCATTCCTCAACAAGACTTTAGCTCTAGTTATCATAGGGTGAGCAGGATGAATGTTATGTGTAACTCTTGTAACACGAACTTGACAAACCTGAACAACAGAATTTGATGCTAAAACATCAATATCACTAGCAGTGTCAATTGTTTCCTGCGTAATGTCTTGGATACCAGTAGAGTTAGTAACATCATTAGTGATAAGTATGACATTTCTAGACCCATGAGCAGTTGTCACATTATGAGAAGAATAGTAAGGAACAATAAGAATATAAGGGGGATAAGAAGCAAAAGATGGAGAAGTAAGAGACTATTTGGTAACAAGTTGAGGATAAAGAAAAGAGTACTCATTAAAAAAGATGTCCCTTGTAAGATAAACCTTGCTAGAAACTGGATCCAGAAACTTGTAACCCTTTCAGAGGGAATCACAAAAAACAAATTAAACCCTGCTATAGACACAAAACAACAAATAAATTAATAAAAAAAATTGGCAACCTAGCTGGGAATATATCCTATGGAACTTGCTTCCATTCTTCCTTTATTTAACCTCCTAAATTCAATATCAATGGGACAATTCCACCAAAGTCAGCATGGAAATGAAAAACAAGTTGAATGAGCTACCAAACGATAGTAAGAAATCATCATCTCTTCCATGAGAGGATCTTGTCTGTAGTTGGGATTTGAGTCCCACTGGTTCTTGGAGGTTTAGAGCTAGATCCCTGAGTCTGAGGGGGAGGCCTAGTTGTAGGGCAAAGAACCTTCTGAATGTTTATGTTTTGAGAGCTCATTTTCAGCTAGCTAGCTTTAGGGAATTAAAAGGCAAAAGCTTCAAAATTGGATGGATCTTGTTCGAGGGGTTATAGAGAAAGTTGTATAATGAGACTTGATAAAACATATCAGTATGGGATAGGATATTTATAGGGCAATCGGAATGGGAAGTAACCAAGTGATTGGATAGCAATTGAACGAGAAATTTTGATTTTCTATTTAGAAACTTTGAAAACCCAGCATTTGATGGTTAGTATAAGTGGTTATAAGTGGAGAGAACTTGGTTACCAACTTGCTTGAGTTGTGTGGTTGTAGTGGATCACAAGTACATATGTTAAACTTGTGGTTTATATTTAAAATTTTAAGTTACGACTGTAGAAGCTTTGTGATTGTACTGAACCAAGATAAATCTTAAGTTACAGCTTTAGAATTAGTTTTATTGGCATATATGGAACCAAATGAAGACCATGATCCATTATGCTAGCAAGATACCTTAGAATACATTTAATAGCCTTCCAATAAGTGTAGATTTAGCTACCTATATATGGTAGGCTTTGATAGCTATATATCTAGTCAGAGATGGCACTTAAACTAGAGAGGAATATACAGGAGTGGGAGGTGAAATAAAAGAGCAGAGAGAGGGGGCAGGAAGTTCAGGGAGAAGGATTTTCATAAGCATACTATTTATTCAATTCGTGGCTTTAATTAGTGTTTCTCTTCTTTTATTTCTTCTTCACTCCCTTGTGGCCCTTATTCAAATTTGATCACTGTATAAATGACTATTTTTAATTCAAGAGGTATTTAATATTTCTTTGAAAGGGAAAAAAATTCAATCGTGAACCAATCTGAATATTCTTTAGATAGGTCATGACTTTGATATGAGAGGTAAGGGCTAGAATGTATGAGAATTTTATTTAAGTTGTGTGGCAACATATTGTTTTGCACAAATAATAACCATGGGATGATTGAGATATATAGTGCCATTTTGGACTTGGTGACATTAGTTAATGCCATAAGTGGCAATTCATCAAATTAGTGAGTGAAAAATAGTATCTAATGGCTACTAGTTGTAACTTATATGTAATTATATATGTTCCTTGTTGACAAATGTTTTGGATATATTTAAGAAAGATAGTGTGCTTAGTAAACTAAAGGATCAAATGTGACTTAATAAATTGTGTTTTGATAGTTTTAGTACCTACAATTTGTATAGTGATTGTGGTGTTAAATATTATATATTATGAAATTAAACTTGAGAGTTGTGAAATTTGTGATTTATCTACTACCTTGTGATTTTGAGAAATATGCATAATGTGAACTTGTTGTATGCTTTATATTTATTTGATAGAGCTAGGAGAATATATGTGAATATAGATAGTCAGGAAATGTCTATATATTTTGTATGTGTTTGATAGGGCCTATGATATTCTATGAATATATAGTCCAGTCAGACCTATGGTTCCAGATGTTCTATGATGAATAGTTAGGAGGTAACTTCTAACGTCTTGTTAGTTATTTATTATCTTTGAGTCTCTAAAATTATCTTCTCTGCCATGAAAAAGTACTGGAACAGTGGGAGTGAGGAGAAGAACTCCACGCCATATCTAAGGGAGGAAGCAGAAGCAAGGTGAAAACTAGCCAAGCTAGCTGTAAGAAACTTATTCTAGGTAGATTTAACAATGATTTCTTTTTGAAAACACCCTGAAATCTATATGATTTAAGTAAGATTCTAACTTTAGAACTTCAAGAAAAATTATTGTATTTTAGTTTTCTAGTTGCTGGCCATAGGTGGGTTTTATCTAGATGCATGTAAACCATGTATTTTGTATTGAAAAATATGCTTTGAATGGGTATTAATTTTGCATAGAATGGCTGAAATATTACCGTTTTGGCCAAAATTTAAATGATATATGCTTGTATGAGGATGAAGAATTAAGAAATGGAGGTAATGGCCAAGATTTAAATGATGTATGCTTGTAATTTATTTATTTAACAAAAAAATTTCCTTAAAATTGAGCAAAATTTATTTATATACAGATAAACATGGGTCAAGCCCCATTTTACCCATGGGCTTAGACCATTGCTCAACTATTAATGGTGAGCCTAAGTTATAATGGATTTTGGCCCAACACCTAAAAGCCTATTAGGCTTTTAGCCTCCCTCACAAGTAGGTATATTTGCATGCTCTTTTTGTTGACATGATAATGATGAATAGTTAAAGTATAATGGAATTAATGGAGAAGATGTGGATAAATGAAAGAAAAAAGTAATTTGGAAATGAATTATCTAGGTTGGCTGAATTCATGAAGCAAAAACCTAAAAATAGCTATGATTAATTTGAAGTGTTGTGTGTGATGAAAAGTTTGTTTATACAATGCATGAGATAAATAAACATGTGGAAGTGATAGCATAAAGGTGTTGGACATGAAGAAAATAAGTGAATGGTAATGAGAATGTGGCTAAGATATCTAAACTTTGTTATGAGTTTTAGGTTAGTAATAGGTAGAAGTGAGTGTGGAAAAATAAATAGAAATGTTGGGTAACTTTTTGACACCTTATAGACATCATGTAAATTATGGAAGGAATAAAAATAAAAGATACCTAAATGGACTAAATTCAAGGATGGAAGGAGAATGGGAGTTGCCAAATGAATAATAACTTTTACCATTTTTGTGAGTGAATTGCTACTTGAATATTCACACTAATACTTAAATTGCTACTTAAGTACTCACACTAATACTTAAGAGAAAGCAAGGTTTCCTAGCTTAATTTGAAATAAGTTATACCAATGGATGTGAAACAAGAAAATTTGAATTTGTAAGGATGATAGCAATGGCACTAAAATTTCCAATAGTTGACTAATATGGAAAAATGAACAATTCCTTGATTAAAAAGAGTTGCATTAGTAATAATTGATATAAAAATGGATCTAATTTTACATGGTAAGTGACAAAGGGTCTAATATTAAAGAAGTGGCAAGTGGAACCTTAATGGGATACTAGCTTTCTTTATATTCATAAGTTCAAGTAGTGGTTGAACCTTGGTGATACCAATGCCTTTGTCAACATATCTGTTGAACTTTTTCTAGTATCTACCTTTTCCAATTTGACTTTTCCACTAGCAATGTGATGTCTCTTATGAAAAATAAACTTACAATTTTGTGCTTTATTTTTTCATGGTCAACATTATTCTTGGTGAAGTGTATGGCACTTTGGCCATCACACCCCACTTCTACAACCACTCCACTTACTACCAAGCTAGCTGCCATGCATTTAGTCCACCTTGTCTCTCTGTTACAGCTTTTTTCAAAGCTATGAACTTAGCTTTTGTTGTTAAAAGGGAAACTAGTTATGAACATCTTTAAATCTCTAAATCAAATTCTAAAGATATTCAATTTGTCTAGTGGTATAAAGCTCATAACATCTCTAAATCAAAGACTAAGGCATTTTCATTAAAGGTGTTTTGGAAAAGAGTATTATTAGTTGTTTTATAGATAGTGACAAGTGAGATGCTTGGAGTGTATAAAAATTAATAAAAATGTATATGAACTTAACAAATTTTCACACACATGATGCTTTTTTAGCTCGGAAACAGCTACTCTCAACATAAACATGAATTGAAAATTATGTCATGCAGCCAATAAGAAGAGAAAAAAAAACGTTTGTTAACCAAAAAATTGATTTCTATTCACATTATGCCTTTGATGTTGGTATTGGTTCAATATGTTATTATAATTTGTGCTATATTGAATTAAGATGTTTGTTTTGATTCATGTATGCTTAAAAATAGGATGGAAGTTCCTGAACATTGTAAGCGGATGGATAATAAGGTGGGTCTTGATAAGAGAACAGTTACAGATGAGTTTATGGCAGGAGTTGTTGAGTTTTTAGAGTTTGCTTATAGTTAAGATCATTTTAAAAGTGTAGGAAAGTTGAGGTGTCCTTGTAAAAAATGCAAGTGTCAGAAGTATTGTTCAGTTGATGAAGTGAAAACCCATCTTTGTATGAAGGGATTTATGAGAAATTATTATTATTGGACCAACCATGATGAACCAAGACCTCTCTTTCTACCAATGGTTTCAAGAAACTCATATTATGGAAGTAGTGACTATCAGGCATGCTTCAATGATCAGGAATAGATGGTAACGGATGTTGCTGGACCATCTATTGGTAATTATATAGAGCAACAAGGTTTTGGTCATTGCGAATAAAGGGATGAAGATCCTAACCCGGAAGCCATTTTTTTTTAATATGTTAGAAGCTGCGCATGCTCCTTTGTATGACAGTTGTCAAAATTATTCTAAATTATCAGCTATAGTGGAAGTTTTGGGTATCAAGTCGGACTTCAACATATCTGAGAATTGTTTCAATCGGTGGGTACAATTTATGGGAAATGCATTGCCAAATGAAAATCGTATGCCTAAAAATCCCTACCGTGCAAAGAAATCAGTGGAGCAATTAGGATTAGATTGTATAAAAATTCACTGTTGTCGAAACGGATGCATGATTTATCATAGTCCTCTTGATAAGGAGCTTCGTCATTGTAAATTTTCTGGCGAAGAGCGTTACAAAAGGATCATCAGAAATGGCAAAGCAAGAGAGCTTCCAGTGAAAAAAATGTGGTATTTTCCACTTATTCCAAGGCTGCAAAGACTTTATTCCTCAATGCAAACTGCAAGTCAAATGAGATGGCATCGGAAAACTGTGAGGGTGACAGGCTCTTTGTCTCATCCATCTGATGGCGAAACCTAAAAAAAAATTCGATGAAAAATATCCTAAATTTGCAATGGACCCTCGAAATGTGAGGCTAGGTTTGTGTGCTGATGGATTTGCTCCATTTTATAAAACAGGTCAGACTTATTCATGTTGGCCAGTTATTGTTACCCCTTACAATCTTCCCCCTTGGATGTGCATGAGAAGAGAGTTTTTATTTTTGACCATTATAATCCCTGGTCCTTCCAATCCAAAGAATAGAATTGATATGTATTTGCAACCACTTATAGATGACCTCAAACTTTTATAGAACACTGGTGTCACGACTTATGATGTCTCACTAAAACAGAACTTCAACATGAAAGCTTGTTTGTTGTGGACCATTAATGACTTTCCTGCATATAGGATGCTTTCAAGTTGGATGACAATGGGAAAACTTGCTTGTCCAATATGTATGGAGTGTTCAAAAGCATTCACCCTTCGACATAGTCAGAAGACATCTTTCTTTGATTGTCATCGACAATTCTTGCCACGTGATCATAGTTACAGAAGGAATAAGAATGCTTTTCGAAAGAGACATACTGAAATATCTTTACCTCCACCTCGGTTAACAAGTGAAGAAGTGTTGGAAAGGGTTAGACATATGCCTAGCATAACTAAAGAGACATATTATAATATCTTAGGATATGGAGTTATTCACAACTGGACGAAGCAATCTATATTTTGGGAGTTACCATATTGGAAAACAAATCTTCTTCCACACAATTTAGATGTTATACATATTGAGAGAAATTTCTTTTTGAATATTTTATACACAGTGATGGACACTAAAGGTAAGACAAAAGACAATTTTAATGCAAGGCTCGACTTAGCGAAAATTTATAGACGGAATGAATTAGAGCTGCAGGATGGAAGAGACGGCAAACTAATTAAACCCAAAGTAAAATAAACATTAACTAAGCAACAAAGATTAGCTGTGCGTGAATGGGTCAAAAAATTGAAACTGCCAGAAGGATATACCTCTACATTATCAAGGTGTGTTGATATGAGAGAAGCAAAGTTGTTTGGTATGAAAAGTCATGATTTTCATGTGTTTATGCAACGCTTGCTCCCAATTGCATTCAAAGTATTACCAAAGCCTATTTGGAACACACTCACAGAATTTAGTCAGTTCTTTTGAGAATTGACTTCGTCATTGTTGCGAGAGGATACTTTACATGTGATGGAGAAAAATATTTCAGTCATTCTTTGCAAATTAGAACTAACTTTTCCTCCAAGTTTTTTTGACTCAATGGAACACCTTCTAATTCATTTTCCATACGAAGCAAGGGTTGGAGGTCCAGTGCAATATTGATGGATGTATCCATTTGAAAGGTAGAGTTATGTATCTTTTTTTTTAAATTATGGAATCGTATTCATAGTACTAAATGTATTAATTAAGTGTATTAGGTTTATTTGTGCACTAAAAGACAAGGTGAAGAACACAGCTATAGTTGAAGGATTAATTTGTGAAGCTTATTTGGTAGAAGAGATCTCTACATTTGCATCCTAATATTATCCACCTGATGTTCCATATAGAAGGACTTAAGTACCACGAAATAATGATGGAGGTCAAGGTTGTTCAATTAGACCACCGCTTTCTATCTTTAATTATCCTGGCCGTCCAACCGGAAGATGCATATCCTTCATGTTGGAAGAAAGGGACTTGCAAACCGCACATTTATATGTTCTTCTAAATTGTCCTGAAGTGGATCCATTTTTAATGTAAGTGTATAAAATGCTCATTTAAGTGTTATATAAATATATATATCACTATAAATTTTTCTAACATGTTTTCTAAATGTAGCACATATACTAATATGTTACAAGAATGTGGGATGAGTGACTCGGAAGTGGACAGACAAATCTCAACAATGTTTCCTATTTGGTTTAAAGAATACGTATGTTGCACGAATTCTCCTTAATTCTTTATTTTCTAACATTTTGCTTCTTATGTGAGACTGACTTAAATGTTTGATGACTAGGTGTTAAATAATAATGTCGAAGATTTCATTTTAAAGAGTTTGGCATGGGGTCCTAAAAAAAATCCAACAAATGGTCATCATATTATGTAAATGGTTATAAATTTAATACAAAAGATCATGGCCAAGGTATGGGTACAACAAATTTTGGTGTATGTTGTCAAGGTGGTACGGATGAAACAACAAAAAATAATTATTATGGGGTTTTAACAGACATTATTGAAGTACACTATACAGGATGGTCTATAAAGATGTTAGTTCTATTCAAATGCGATTGGTTTGATCCCACCTTAAATCATGGAACAAAGGTAGATAACTATGGGATTGTTGAGGTTAGAACATCCAAGAGATAAAAAAATTATGATCTCTTTATATTTGCACAACAAGCAACACAAGTATATTATACACAATATCCTGAAGGGCAACGTGATTGGTTAATAGTGATCAAAACTAAGGCACGAATCACAATACAAACCGCAATACAAACTAAAATGCCTGAAAGTGATGCTCCATACCAAGAAGAGTCATCAATGCAATCGCCTGTAATAGTTGCAAATGACAATCTCGAGCAGAGTCTTGTTGATATTGAAGGCCCTGTGGATGAAGTATATGGTTCTTCTTTGAACCTACATGAAGTAGATACATATATAAATATTGAAATAGAAGAAGTAGATGAAGAAGATACTGAGGAAGAAGGAGAATGGGAAGATGAAGAAGCAGAGGAAGAAAATGATAATGATGAAGATGTTTAGGTATTGTTAGGTTTCTTCATTTTACTAAGTGTATTATGTAGATCATATATTATGTATTTTTGAAGTAGGTTATAAATCTATGGTAGTATGGTTATGAGTTTCGTTATCATTGTCTTTTGTAATTATTTGTATCTTTTATTATTAAATTGTCATCAAATTTAATCGGAATAGATGATTATCTTTTTGTTTACAGATGACAGGTAGAGGAAGGGGTAGAGGTAGAGGGCGGGGACGGGCTATCTCTCAGCCATATACACAGCCAGACACATCACCTATTGCTGACATAGCTCAGCTTGACCAGATCCACACTGGACATACACCTACTTTATCTCCCTTTTTCTAGACTTGTCATACTTCTACCCCATCTTCCCATTCACAAGCAGCGCATTCCAGTGCCTCATCTCCTCATCTTTCTAGTACAGTTGCCCCTACCCCACCTACACATACCATTTGTGCCCCATCTACTAATCCATCTGCATGTCCAAATGTTGAGACAGTTCCTTTCACACCACAGACTATTTAGTGGGGAACAGGGGACATAGATGGTCGAATTTGGATTAGATCTGCATTTGGGAACACGTAAGTAATATGTGTGTGTGTGTGTGTGTGTGTGTGTGTATTTTGTTAGTATATTTATTTAAATTGATATCTATACTTTTAGCTTTTATCCTGACATCTTAACAAGAGGTGTCATCACAATGATTTTCAAAAAAAAAATTTGAAGGTGCTTGGTCCAATTGGGGAAAAGTAGACAACAATACCATTAAAATGTGGTTCGAGGAGTTCAAGGTAATATGTAACATTTCCTATTATATTTATTGATATCTTTTTTAAAAATGTGTGAATGTTATGTTAATTTGTTTACTTTCTTTGTTTAGGAAAATTTTAAGTGGTTGGACAATGATGAGCATAATATTAAAATGTCATTTGACAGCAGAGGATCAACAGCCCTAAAAAATACATTGTTTAAGGTGCGTAGTGGTGAGGACAAGGGTGCTTGGATTCCACCAGAGAAGCTACAACAGTTAAGGGCTGAATGGGATAGTGAAGACTGGCAAGATAAAGTCAAAAAAAATAAACAGAATAGACTTTTCAAAACAGGACTTAATGTACATAGTGGAGGGTCTATATCTGCATGAGAGCATGCCAAAAGAATGGTGAGTAATTTATGTCAAATATATAGTGATTTAAGTTCTTACTTCAATATACTTAACTTTTTATTATTTTAGAGGATGCAAATGAATAAAGAACCGACATATTTTGAGTTGTATGAGCGGCTTCAGTAGCCCAAAGGAAAGCCATCAGAGTGGTTCAATGACCAGTAGGGAAGAATTATTGTATGTAGTCACTACTCTTTTATTTTCATTTCTTTATAAATATTCATTTTTTTAATCATTTTATTTTTTCAAGAAATGTATCGAACAAAAATAGCTGAGAGACAGTCCGAATCTCAGAGCTATGAGGGTTCTAGCCAACACTCCACCCAACATTCACACAATGTTGTTTATTTGGATGTGGTTGGCGGCATGAACAATAAAGGATGGATATATGGACTGGGATCTCAAGCACATAATGTATTGGCAGCAAGTTCCTCTTCTAGGTCTTCCGCTTCTGATGAAGTCTCAGCAAGTTCCTCTTCTGTTATGAATGCAAAAATTGAGGTTTGAGCGAAGATGAAAATTTTATGTTAAAACAAAAGGTTGAGGAATGGGATCGGATGTTTCAGCGCCTCATGATAGATAGTAGTATAAGAATGTCTTCGTCTCCACCTAGAAAAGAAGAGAATAATAACAATGAGCAAAATAGTAATGCTGCTGATGGATCATGATAGTTTGTGTTATTTATGACTTTGTGTTATGTATTAATGATGTAAAAGTGTCTGATTGTTGATATTTTCATGTCATGTAATTATTTATATGATAATAGGTATGGGATTATTAAAAATTTATGTTGATATGTTTTTGGATGATAAGAGGTTTGACATTATTTAAAATTTATGTTGATATTTCTGCCTGAAATGTTTGGTTTTTGGTTGTTGGTTTATATTGGTTGCTGGTTGATAGGTTTGAGATTTTTTAAAATATTACTGATATTAGAGACAAAATATTTTGTCTCTAAAATGAGAGACGAATAATTCGTCTCTGGAATCAGAGATGAAATATTCCGTCTCTGATTCTGTATCAGGGTCAAAAACGGAAAATTCCGTCTCTAACTCCAGGGAGGGACAGAGACTGATTTTTTCATCTCTGGAGTCAGAGACGAAATATTTCATCTCTGGTTCAGAGACAGAATCTTCCGTCTCTGGAATTATAGATGAAAAAATCCGTCTCTGACACCAGAGACAGAATATTCCGTCTTTGCAGAGATGGAATTTCTAACCAAAACTAGAGACGGATATATTATTTTTAGAGACATAAAGATTCCGTCTCTAATTAGAGATCGAATATAAATTTCGTCTCTAAATTTTAGAAACCGAATATAAATTCCGTCTCTAACTTTTAGAGACCGCATTTTTAGAGACGGAATTATTTCTGTCTCTGATTCTGTCTCTAACTACGTTAGAGATGAAATTTTTTCTATTTAGAGACGGAAAAATTCGTCTCTAAACAAGATTTTTCTAGTAGTGAATAAAGGTGAGAAGAAAAGGAGTGAGAAAACTCATCAAATAAAGAAAAGTAACTCGGCCAAAGAAAACTGTCAGTCAGACGCCTAGATAAAGGGTAATGGATTTTTTTTTTCAGTGACCGCTAAAAAATGGTCACTCAAATTTTACCTTCAATGACTATTAAAAATTGTCACTGAAAGTTTCGATGAGAATTACAAAAAATCATCACTAAAAATTGATCATTTAATTATAAATATTAAAAGTGATCACTAAAAGTTGATCCTTTGGTGATTATATTTTGAAAGACATTAATAAAAATGTTAACAATTATATTTCAGTAAAGACTTTTGTTGAAACTATACTTCTAGTGGTGATTATTTTAGTCCTCACTAAAACGCCGTTGTTTTTAAAATATATAATATGTATTAATTAAAAAATAAATAGTCTATTCAATTTAATTTTTGACACATTAATGACTGATTAACATATATTAGTCAACCGTACCAAACCATGGAACAAATATCCTAGCACTTGACAATGTTGTCCCTCTAATAAAAGTGGAACAAGGTGACGAAATTATTCACTTAAATGTGGAGGAAGATTTCTTATAATGGGTTATAGCCCCTTTAAACATTTTTTTTACTATATAATGGTTCTGTTTACTTCTGTTTATTGGCTATTTGCACATATAAGTATACCTAGTTCCGTTTAAAAAAATATAAAGAAAAAAAAAAGACTTAGCAAAACATTTTAGAAAGCAGATAAGTTGTTTTATTTTTAAGGCACAAGGTATCACAATTGGTAGCTATCTACCAACAACATATATCAACAGAAATTGAATTCAATTACTCTTTACAATGCCGCTAGATCCCCTTAATTGAAACAAAAGAAAGCAATTAACTCAGTGATGTAGACAGTAAATCTCAAATTAAAATTTTAATTGTATAATTAAATATAATAAATAAATAAACAAATAAAAATTAGCATCTGCATCACCTAGTTGAAAGACAAGAAATGAAGTTGATTCCCTTTTGTGTGTTTTTCTTTATTCTGTTTTTTTTTTTGGTACAGTTCTTTATTCTGTTTGTGCTACTTGTCCTCAGTTCCGAGGGCAAAGAAAATGACTCTTCTTTTTAATTTAGATTCATTAAATATTATTTAATTATGGCTCAAACTTGAGTTAAACCTGAACTTGACCCATGCATATCTATTTTTGTATTATAAATTTCTTTAAAAAGTTAATTAAACGAGTTTAACCTATTTTACATATAAATAATATTTTTTATCTTTAAAATGTCAAAAAAATAAGTTATGGTTAATTTAGAAACACTTTATAAATAAGGATATTTTTGTTCAAATAGTTTTATTTTTTCATATTTGATTTATTAGAAAATAATAATTTTATAAAGTGAGAATAAATATGAATATAATATAAAATATAAAAAAAGTGAAAAAAAAAGAATTTATTTGCGTAGTCCTAAAAGTCAAACTTGAAATTATCCCATTAGGCCCTAGTCTAAACTCACAATGTTAGGTCAGGTATAAACATCGGCTTAATCAATGAAACGAACAGCTCTACAGACGACGTATTCATTTCTGTGTCTATAATAATTGTAATCTCTCTCCATTCCTGCTTTCCTGTGTGTATGTAACCCATTTATAGGATCCCCTTCTTCTCCCCCCACAATAATATTCTCCAATTTCTTTTTTTTTTAGTATTGGCACCATAAGAGTCTGATTATTTTTCAAATAATGAATTCTCCCTCTTAGTCCTACATATGGGCTAGATTCTTCCTTTCCCTTGTGAAATAAAACCTCTCCTCACGGTCTTCCACTCTCTGTTCTTCTCCAACACAGGAACAAAGCATAGTGAGACTGTGTTTTCTTCCCCCAAAATGAACCAGTGTGTTCCCAGCTGGGATGTGGATGAAAATCCCACAGCCCCCAGAGTCCCTCTTCGTTCAAACTCAAATTCCACTGCTCCTGATGTTCCCATGTACCCTCTCACTCTCTTGCACTACTCTATCTGTTTGCGTTTATGTGAGGCTATGTAGATAGATTGGATAGATGATTGTGTGTTTGTGGGATTTGATGCGTGCAGGTTAGACTATGAAGTTGCAGAGCTGACATGGGAGAATGGGCAGCTATCCTTGCATGGCCTAGGTCTGCCGCGAGTACCCACGAAACCTACCGCCGCCGCTGCCCCCCCTTCCAAGTACACATGGGAAAAGCCTCGTGGAAGTGGCACGTTGGAGTCCATAGTAAATCAAGCCACTCGGTTGCCCCACCGCAGCAAATCCATGTTCGACGGTGTCGTCGTCGGCGGCAGCGGCGGCGAGGGAGATGAGTTAGTGCCGTGGTTTGACCCCCAGAGAGCGGCGTCAAACACGATGACCATGGACGCCATGGTGCCTTGCTCGAATCGTACGGACGAGCAGAGCACGCAGATTATGGACTCTATTCCTGGAGGGCTTGGCACGTGCATGGGGGGTTGTTCGACACGGGTGGGGTCTTGTAGGGGTGGCCCAGCCACGCAGGAGGACGAGGTTCTCTTGGCTGCGAAACGCGCGAGGGTGACGCGTGTGCCGGTAGCTCACGAGTGGAGTAGCAGGGATCGCAGTGTGAGTGGTGGTAGTGCTACGTTTGGAAGAGATAGCCAGCACGTGACCTTCGACACGTGCGACAGGGAATTGGGAGTGGGTTTCACTTCCACCTCAATGGGTTCGCCGGAAAACACCAGCTCTGCCAAACAATGCACCAAGACCACCGCCGCCGACGACCATGACTCTGTTTGCCACAGTACACCACAGGCAAAATTCTTGTTCTCTAGCTAAAAATCAATATTTGAAGATGATAAAAACACTGCTAGTTTCATAAATTCACGATATATAATTCACCTTTGAAAATATTTTTGATTTAATTTTTCTTATATCAGAATGTGAAAGTTATAAGTGTAATTTGATAACAAAAATTTAAATGTTAATTTTATTAATGCTTTTTTGTGTCATATATTTTTCAGAAGTACAAAGAGATGCATTTAAAAATTATTATGATTATAAAAAATTAAATTATTTAGAATCTCTGAATGAATTTCTCTTAATTTAAAATTTGTCTTTATAAATTTAAATATCTATTAATTATAATAGTTTTTATTTATATTTTCATCAAATTCTACTTCAAATATTTTCTCAATAACTTTTTAGAAAGTGGAATCATTCTAAACCCAAACATTATTACTTCAAGTTCTCTTATCAGAATATTTTTCTTTTATATTATTCCATCTCAAGACGATCTGAGTACAAGATTGTCTCTTAATCATAAAACTTTCTAATATTTTAATGGTTTTTTAATATATTATTAAAAGATATTATGTTTTTCTATAGAGAGAAGCAGGTGATGAGGAGGACAAAAAGAAAGGAACTGGGAAATCCTCAGTGTCCCCTAAAAGGAGCAGGGCTGCAGCCATACACAATCAATCTGAAAGGGTACTGGACCTCTAGCTAAATAATTTTGAACAATTGAATTTAGTATTTTTTATAGTTCATTGGCTCATTTTGTGTTATTTTCTTTTTCAGAAAAGGAGAGATAAGATAAACCAAAGGATGAAGACATTGCAAAAGCTGGTCCCAAATTCCAGCAAGGTATAAAATAATAGTTCCAATTGATGGCTTTACTGTTGCCAATGATAGTATTGTATCTCTAGTGTGTGAGCCATTTATTTGATATCTAATGGTCCCAGTTTTCCATCAATTCAATGAGAAAAATAGTGGCAATAGCATCTTTCTTTTGTCATGCATCTTCCCTTCTCAACAGTTAATTAGTGGTCCCATTAGGATTCAACACCATAAACCCTAGTTCCCGTTGGGATCCGCTTGTAGATATGTTCTTGTTTATTTCATTGGTCTTCTAAAAAAGTTTCTATATTATTATTATTATTTTATAAATGACCTTCTAATTAAATATTCTTTTCTCAAATTGACCTTGAAAGAAATAGTTCCATCTATTTGATATCATTTTTAATAAGAAGAAAATATTGAAAGATTCTTTGACAAAATATTCCCCCCAACACTATTGCTTCCAGCAGTTGTAACTTTTGACATGAAGTCACCAAACTTCATTTCTCAAGACGGTACTTATCACAAAGGTATTATTACACAACTTTTTAAGAAGTCAAGCTTTTCATCATTGGGAGTTTCATCTTTATTTAAAAAGGTTTTCATTCAAGTTAAATAAATTTGTATAAATCATTAAATAGAGAATATATTCTATTCAATTCTTTTAAAATTTGCACTATTACTCTATCTAATTTTAATTTATATAAAAAAATTATTTAAAAAATAATAATAAAATTTATGTTATATATATATTTATTTCAAAATTTATAAATGACATAATTGAATGTAATATAAATTATCAAAATTTTAAATTAATATATATAAAATTTAAAATAAAATAAGTTAGTATTCTTTTTTAAAACATAAAAGAATGTTAGCGTATATTTTATAATATTTTAAAAAAATTTGTTAATTTGAAATTAAGAGTGCATATAATTCATTTACTCTTAAATAAATAATAATAATTTAAAATTGTAGTGGCACTCTTCCCCATAATTTTCTGAGACTGCCAATAGGCAGTAGACTGCTATACCAAAAGTATAGTTAATGCATCTAAAAAATTTATAGCTCGTGAGATTAAAAGCTTTGATTTTACCATTTTCTTTTTTACAGCTTATGTTGTAACTGTTAGGTCTAATGAGATTTTTAGGTAAGGAGTAAAATTATAAATAATTTTACCTTTTAAAGAATGAAATTCTATCGTTAGATTATATAAAAATTTATCATATTTATAAATATATATAAACTTCAACAAATATAATCTAATAATGGATAACTTAACTTTTTTTAGACAATGTATCTCCGTAGTTTTATTTTTAAACATAAATATGATCATCTCATTATGACACAATGAACAGTTTTTGCTAGCTGTTAAACTGTTTGTCTTTATCATTCCATTAAGTACGTCGGTCTTTTCATGCCAAATGGCTGTATATAGAGATTCAGAATGAGGAGACAGTGGGTTGGAAAAATGCGGTTCAAAACTTGTTTCCAATCAAATGGATATAGGGGAATTATAGGGCACTGTTTTGCAGCCATCTTTTAGTCCACACAACCCTCCCTATTACTTGTGAGTTTTGACACTTTTGACAGAAGGTTGTTAGGTGAGGAGACAGCCAACTGTTCCCAGATAAACCCCTTCTAGTGGTAGGCCCTCGTGTTATTTATTGGCTCAACTCACATCATTTAATTATTCCAAACACACTTAAAAAGATAGAACAGAAAAAAAAAAAATGTCTTCCCTTAAGAAACCAACAATATACAATTATTGCCTGCAATTTGAGCATAGTTTAGCCATGAATTTTATTAAAAAAATTATGCAAATTACTGTGTAGATAATTTTGGGCAAAGCAAATTATCAAATGTACTGTACTGATATAGAAAAGTGTGCTTTTAAATTTGTTTAAAGAAAAGAGTTAATTTTTGACAAAATTTGGAAACATTTTTAACTATAATAAATGATTTATAGGTTTACTTAATTTTGTTTATTACAGACTGATAAGGCTTCAATGCTGGATGAGGTGATAGAATATCTGAAGCAGTTGCAGGCACAAGTACAAATGATGAATAGAATGAGCATGTCTTCCATGATGCTGCCAATGACCATGCAACAACAGCTTCAAATGTCTATGATGGCTCCGATGGGCATGGGGATGGGTTTGGGAATGGGCATGGGTATGGGTATGGACATGAACACCATTGGCCGTGCTAACATTGCCGGAATCCCTCCTATCCTCCATCCTTCTGCTTTTATGCCTATGGCCTCATGGGATGCTTCTGCCGCCAACGACCGACTGCAAGGGGCTCCGCCCACGGTGATGCCTGATCCCTTGTCCACTTTTCTAGCGTGCCAGTCACAGGTGAGCCCAAAGAATTATACATTTATTTATTATTTTGTTTGATTTAAAATAATCAATTTTGATTTTTTTTTAATAAAAAACTAGTCTTAATCCCAACCTGTTTTAAGTGATGAACTAGCTGGGGTACTGAACTTATCATCTACTAATGATAAGCTGGTTGTTGGAATCAGTCAAATCAAGTTAATTGCAGCATTAAAATTTAATTTAATTTAATTTGTTAGAAAAAAGTGATAAAATTAAATAAATTCTTAAATACACATAGCTTAAAAAAAGTAGTAAACTAAATTAATTAAAAATATACAAATATATAAATATGTAAAAAAATATTTATATATATTAATTATTAGTTAACTTTTTTTAATAAACCGAGTTAACTTGAAAAATTTTGAAAACAAAATTAATTGGATACATATTGTGACTAGATTTCGCTCCATCATCATCAACTGCTAACGGTTAAAAAGGTCCTCATCATGAGCTTCCAAATAAATTTCTCAGTATACATCTTTTTAGTGATGGTCTTAAAACCTCTATTTTTTACACACGATATATCACTTTCATGCAAAAAATGACTGTGCATCTAAAGCCGTTTATAATTCCTTGAGTTGATTGGACGATATGGGATAAGATTGCATGTAGAGTATAATATTCATGGCAAAACACAACTATACGAGAGAAATTTTTTCTATAGATTTTTTGTTTTACATAAATTTTTTCACATTTTTTGAATATAAAATTAATTTCATTCAGAATATTAAAGTTGTTTCTCTCCATAAGTATTTTTTATAAAATAATGTTTTCTTTGACTTTTTGTTAAAAAAATTTGTGAAGAGATAGACATGATTTGATGAGATATTGAATGGTAGTTAATACAAAGATGAATATTATATGCAGCCCATGACCATGGATGCATACAGTAGAATGGCTGCCATGTATCAGCAGCTCCAGCAACCTCCAGCTTCTAATTCCAAGAGCTGATCCAGCAAGGTGTTTTCTGCTAGCTGTTGTGACTGTTATAATGTGCAGCTTTATTTTTTTGGTGGAATATCTGTATATTAGCTCCAAAAGTGATGAGCCAATTAATAATTATAGCTTCATTTCAAATGTCTTTTTTTGGGGAAAACAACTTGGTGAAAAGATTAGGTTGGTTCCAGCTGGTTATTGGAATTTCATAATTTTAATGCAAATTGCAACAGTTTGTATGATGTGTTAATTAGTATTTTTTTTTCTTGATGTAACAAAGCGACTTATATATTCAAGTCCTTTTCTTCTCTTCCCACATGTTTCTATTTCTTTTAACCTTATTCAGTCTCTTCGTTTCTTTTCTTCTACAAAATTCCTTAATACAAAAAAATTATTTTCATCTCGGAAGAAATATCGTGTTATTATCAATTTAATATTTTATATATTTTTTGGTATTATCTTAATACACGTAAAAAAAATGAAATAGAAAAGAAATTATACTTTCAAACACACTGTATAAAAATTTTTAAAGTATCAAATTGATAGTGACACTATATTTTAAGAATCGAAATGGAATTTTTATCTTTTTTTTTTTAACCTATGGAAGTTCTCCTTTAGTTTTCTATCCTATAATTATGTTTAAATAAAAGCCATTTTTTAGTTAATTAGGCTCTAGAATGACTAATTGCTTCACATGAAGGTAAAGATGTTAGATGAAAATTCAAGAATAATTTTCAACATCCAAAAGGCTACACATATTATTATTATTATTATTTCAAATCAAATGCAATCTCTGAAGAATTTAACTAAAGTAAACTAACAATTTATACTTTGAATTTATAAACCAACTTTATTTTAGTCCATAAATTTTTTCAGTATACAAATTACTCTCTAAAATTATCGTATTCATTACATATTAGTTATTTCAAAAATTAATATATAATGAGTTTGATAATTTTTAAATACTAATAAAATAACTAACGTACAATGAGATGATAATTTTATTGAATAATTTATGTACTAAGACAATATGAGGATGAAAGTTAAATAGGTTCACAAATTCATAGACCAAATCATTAGTTTACTCATTTAACTATCTTAAAGTTGTTTAAAATTTTTTATTACAATCTCCAATAATAAATACTAGTAAAAAAAGATATTATTGTCAAAATATTCCTCTCGATCATTACCCAGGAATATATACTCCATGCAACTGCAGAAATGGAAGAACGTTTTGCATGTTAAATCCCACTTTTGCTTTTCACTTTGAAAAGTAGGATCCCAGTTGCACAAAGAATCTAGCTTATTATATGCAAGGACATTTCTCTACATTGGACCTTTGCAATGTTCTTCCTCAAAGATGGCCAACTTGCGAAAGCTACATACAATGACAGAGAAGAGTGAGTCTTTCACTGGAAAAAGAAAAAGAGAAGAGTGAGTCAAATGATTAAGGGTTAACTCAATAGGCGCCATTGAGTTATTATTATAAGAAATTACACTTTCGATGACCATTTGTCAATGATGCTTAAAAGTCATAATTCCTTGTATTGTGTCTTGATATAAAACATTTTTATTTCAATTACTGTTTCGCTAGAACTGGAGCAAATTATCTATGTTTGGTAAATTTTGTTGCCCCAAAACTTAAAAAAAAAAATAATAAAATGGCAAGCTTGTCATGATAGAATCACTGATTTTCTAAATTGTGATCTTGAAAAGTAATTCGTAGATCATAGGTAATATAGTGGTGAGGAATTTAAGTAATTTATTCAAAATTTGAAGTTCAAACTTTTATCATTGTTTGAAACAAAATTTAGAAAAATTATACTTATTCACTCAAATTTATACTTTTAATTGTAATTTTTTTCCTAATCTGAAAAATATTACAATATTTCTTCTAACTTAAGTTCAAAGAAAACTTATGCATCGGATAATAAATGAATCAAACAGTGTAAGGTAGTATATCCAAGTCAGATAAAACTAAATCAAATTAACTAATAGTATATATTTTTATTATATGACAATGCAAATGATTGAATCTAAAAGCTTTCTAAAAGTTACACAAAGTCCTCTTTATTAGATTATAATAAGTGGATCATAAATAGTGTTTTTGAATAGAATCAATTGCGATTAGTTTAATTTAGTACATTAACATCTCTATTGATGGCTTTATAATATTTTATTAAGGACAAAAAATGACAAGACTTCGTAGAACTTTTCTGACATTATTTAAGTAATTTCAATTTAATCATGAGACAAAATCATATTGGAATAAAGAAGAATTTATTTTTTGTCCGCACTAGTATTTTAATATTCATTGAGTATAAAATTGATTTCATTTAAAATATTAAGGCTCTCATATTTTTTTTTACGAATTCAAATCTTTAACAATTATAGAAGAATTTAAAATAATCACGTTTTTCTTTTTGGTATTCAAATAAAAAATTCATCAACATCTTCTCAATTCAAAAGAATGGGCCAATAATTGGAATCCACTTCAATTATTTGGTACATTAATAGAACATGTCTCCTAAGTTGCCTTGGAGCCTATTAATTAGAGCTGTCACGCTTTAATATTTATTGAACCTACCAACCAAAGTGCAGCTGTGCAAAATCATCGTTTGATCTTCAATGACCAATTGGCAAACGACAACTTCCCAACATTGTCGTTTGTGAAGATGTTACATTGGGGACAGCTAACATGCAATGTTTGGTTAAAGATCAGCATTATAAATGATTGGATACTCATACGAATACTTGGATAAGTGGTTCGCCACGCACATATTTGTGAAAATGGTTCCACAAATATAACTCTGAAATTCCCAACCTAATATTATATATTCATATTTTATCATAAAAATTTCAACCACTATAACAATTTTGGTGGGATTGATTAGATATTGAGATCGAGTAACGAGGGACAGATCCACACTATAATTTTGGAGGAATTTTTATTTAATTTATTGGATGCTCTTATAACTATAAAAAAAATCTCTCTCTCTCTCTTTCTTTTCCTAAGTGCCATTGGCAAAATTCACTAATATAATAGCGTTAGAAATTAAGAATTAAATTTATATAATATCTTTTATATTGATCAATAAAATGTCTGAATCTCTTAAATTGAGTTAATTTATTTTCTTAAAGTGTTGGAGTTTATATATATATATACCAACAAATATTGGCCCAAGATGAGGACATATATTCAATTCTTGGATATGACACTTGTTGAGAGTACCTCTTCGGTGCAACAAAATTTGAGAGAAATTAGTCATATAATATATATATTCTAATCACTTGTAAAAAAGTCATTTATTATTCATAAATATAGATAGATATGGAATGCTTTAAATAAAAAAAAAATTGACCATAATTAAATTGGATATCTATTTGGAATATCCCTGTTAGTTATCTTTTATATAGTTCAAGTTTTTAGTTATCTAAAAGACTTACACAATCATCCCTATATATGAGTATCATTCTGCATAATTGCTAGAATACATACAACGGGTGGTTCCTTGATTGTTGCTATAGTTGTGCCTTGTAGTTATCTAACATCCATGATTAATGCATTAATAATTGATTGATTAGAGAGATCATATATGATTGCATTGCCTCAGAAATTTCATTCAAATGTTGCTCACTTCGTATCTTAATTAATTCCCTCTAATTGTCAATAAGCATGATCTAATAATTTCTTTTCTTGAGAAGGAAACTGATTAATTTAAATACCATTATAAGTCAGTTTATCCACAATTATTATGACTGTAATAATTTTGGTAAGCATGTTTTGAAAAAATTAAATAAATAAAGGAAGCAATATTTCCTTTTGATATTTAATTTGATAATGTCAATCCAAAAAAGTTTTTAATTAAGATGTTAGGTTTTGTGGAGCCATCTAATTAATATTACCAACATATAATGGAGTTCTCTTTCACTTTCTTTGTTGATTAGATTTTTCATCATTTCGTCTTCATTTCTCTTTAAGATTCAAGAATTGTTTACCTTTCTGAAACTGGACCCCATCAAAATTCAACTAGTACCCTAGATGATCCATGAATGTGGATTTTTTATTGTCATGTGATTGTGATGGGTATCTGCTTGTGTTTGACATGATTTTTCTTGCAAAATAAGATCATATAATTAATTACAATAGGGTGGAATTATTAGATAGATTCGATCTATAAAAAATAGTTAAATTAAGTTAATCATAAAAAATAAGTATGTTAAACAAATTCGACTAAAAGATATCTCAAATATATTTATATATTTTTTCATAATTTATTTATTTTTTGACAAGATATGTTTGAGACTTTTTTAAAAGAGAGAGAAAAGAAAATGTAAATGATTGGAGAAGGGAGAAAACGCTTGGACTGTGAGAACACCACAGGCGTCACATAAAAGATCTAGGGTTTGACTCCAACCAAATCTAAATTCATGGTTAATTTGCAAGAAGAGTGCAGCACTAAAAAGCATTAGTCACTTCAAGGTTAATACTTGTTTGATAGTTGCAGATGAAAAGTTTGACGAACGATTATATTATAATTTATAATTAGTATTTACAATAATTTTTTCCGGTTACTAATATTTACAATATTGATTATTTATATACTATCAAAATCACATTAGGTGCGTTGTCAATTAAAATATCATGTCAGTTATCTGTATTTATAAATCGAATTTATGACGTGTTTGATAATATAATATCTGACCTTAGTCCAATCATATTGGGTCATTCGCACTTAATGGGTTAACATGACTTACTGAGCTATTTGAGTGTCATGAACGAGGACTTAATATCTTAGCCGAACTTACTATAAACTGGAGATCACACCCCCAAACGGAAAAGTGAAATGTGCTACACTGAAAATTACTTTACCGTTTACGTTATTGCATAATTTCTTTCATGTAAATTGTATCCATAAAGTGTAGGATCAATCATTGGCCGCCCAACTGAGAGCTACTACTAAAATACCCCTAACTTTTTTCTATATGGCTATTTAGCCTTCTTCACTCTCATGTATATATAGATATTTTGGTATATTCTCCGATACTCTTTCTACTGACTTTGACATCGGACTGTCATCTACTAAGACACCGTAGCCAAGTTTGTGCCTAGCGTGAACCTTGAAGAGGAAATCTTCAATGTTAGAATAGGTTTTTTTAAAGGAAACATTATTACAAGTGTGAAATTTTTGGCCGAAAAGTTTCTTACTTTAGAGCATTAATTAAAAGTGAAAATAATAAAATCATTAATTATATGGTTAATACATTAATCACTCTTTTGGACATTGCCGAATAAATTTTTTTTTTGGTACATTGCTGATTACTCTTTTGATTAACTTTTGTAAATTTTCTTTTTAGCCATGTTCCAAAATCGCAATTTCTGCAAATCAAATTCTTTTTTACATAATATTAGTTTTGTTTGAATAACCTATTTATACATATGTAATTTAGTTTTTTTTAATTAAAGTTTAAGTATAGCTTACATGATTTTGAAGGCTATATTAAGCAATAAAAAACAGGAGATAACCTCCCAAGAACATTAGAAAAGGTCTCTATGAAAACTAACGTACACAATCAACTGAAAAAACACTGCAAAACACAGACAGCTAATTGATGGAACAATAATAAACAACGACAAAGAAAAGGAACTAATTAAAAGGAACACATGGCTAGTGTAGCCATTCAATTGGCAAACACCGTCACTTCATTTTGCATCATATCGTTGGCAATACGCTATTTTTTCTCATCCATCCCTTTGCTTGCTCTAAATATTTTTTCGCAAGCTACAATATAACCAGATACTTTCTAGCCATTAATTAAAGTCTTGAATAAGATTCTAATTAGCCACTATTCTAGGAATCTTCTTCAAGAAGCACTACTCTTGAAAACTCTCTATATGCTTTTTATTGCAATCTTCATCACCACTTTATAACTAAGTTTCTGCAAACTATCTTACTCACCAAACTCTTACCACATACTTAAAGCCCCTGATAAAAACCTAGGCTCCATTATCCAAAAGGAGAATCATCTCCTCATCATCTGGTAAGAACTCGATATCTACCGAGCATGCAAATAGCCTAAACGAAACTATACACGGAAACAAAAATGCCACGTCTTGGATGGAAAAACTGCAATACACCACCGCCATTTTCCTTGCTAGAGAGAAACGCTATAAGAGCATACCAAGACGACGAGAGGCTAGATAGCACACAATGAGTTTGATAGAAGATTGAGTCTGAAGGCTATATTTTTTTTTGCAAGATTAGAAATTATTGACTTTAATACACATTTAATTTGTAATGTATTTATCTATGGTTAAACGAATGCTCTTCTAAAGGATATTTCATATAGTAAGTAAGCATTACTTTGAGGATATTTCTTAATTTGAAAAAGTTTATCATATCTAATCAACAGAGGGATACCATACTTTTCCTAGAGAAAATATTACTGGGTTTTAAACCTTAAGGATAAAAACATTAGGTTGAAAATACAGTATTAACCAATTTGAATATGGAAATAGGTGACTATATTATTTTAAAATTATTTTGGTGGAAATATAAAATAATTATTCGGGAACCATTAATAATCAATACTATAATATAGAAACATTAATTTAGGCCATGTTTTCACATTGCCAAGATTTGATAGAGCTTGAGCCAACCCAAACAATGTTCTTTTATTCTTCTTCTTACTTTTAGAGTTACTACAAAAAATAAAAAAAATCTAAGGTGACGACTTTTTTTGTCAGTGAAAATCAAAATGTCATTGTCTTAGATTTTTAGTAACAACTTTTTGTTATCACTAAGTCATCGTTGTTGCACACATCAATGTAGCCTAAGGTGATCACATTTTAAAGTCGTCACCTAAAACATCTATGGTGACAATATTTAGTTGTCACTAAAAGCATAAAACTAGTAGCTAAAATTTTTGATATTTGACAAAATTTGTCATCACCGGATTTAACTTTCAATGATGACTTATTTCATCTCTAAAAAGAGTTTTTGTGGCAACATTTTTTATGTCGTCATTATAGACCTCACTTTCGGTGACTACACTTCAAAAATGGTCACCAAGCCACTTTTAGTGACGAAAAATATTGTCACCATAGGCATCAATTTAAATGTCATCTCCAAAGCAACTTTTAGTGATAGCAAATGTTGTCACCATAGACCTCTTGACGACATTTCACAGAGAGTGAAAGTTGATGTAGTTTTTACAAAATGCTCTAGAAGTTGTCCTTAATTTTAATTTCTAGTGAATAACAACATCAAACAATACGTTTGGGATAACCTTGATAGATTGGGTTCCCATTTTATTAATTTCTCTCATCACGAAGGGGTCTGATTTCAAGAATCAAAGAATCCCCAAATCACATTCTTGGAAATGCTAGGAATATATCCTCATATCTTTTGGTTCATCACTTATATTTCTAGAAATATTTTGTTATATTTTTCAAGAATTTTTGACAATTTTAAAAAATATTCCTATAATTTTTTTTCATATTTATATTTTTTTATGTATTATTATATTTAGATTATTTTATTATTTATTATATTACATATTATTATATTTTAAAATTATATTTATTTATTTCGTTTATTATTCTATACATTAAATATCATACTTTTTATATTTAATTTATATTTAATTTATTATATTTTATTGTATAATATTTATTAGTTTTATTTTTTATTTATATTTATATTTTAATTCATAATATATTTTTAAAATTTTTTATTATAATTTATTTTATTTATTTATATTTGTATTGTTTATATTTTATTTTACTACTGTTATTATTATTTGATATTTTATTTATTTTTATTATTTATTATATTTTCAAAGTGTATTGGAACAAGAGACCCCACCTAGTGGTAAAAGGTTTAGTTGTTGTATTGGAACAAGGACAAGAAAAATAGTCTTTTTAATTTTTATTTCATGGGAATCCACCAATATTCCTGTCTTTATATGAATGAAAATGAAGGATTTTGTGGTAACATTCTCAGGAGCAATGCAACATTCTCGAAGAAATATTTTCTTAAAACCTATACCAAAAAATCTAGCATTCTGATATAGCATTTTTAGGAATCTAAAAAGATTTCACAAATCAAATTCCTCATAAGAACTTAAAAATTAGACACATGTCACTCACGTCTTAACCGTAACTTCAGAATAATATATCCTTACTACTATTTTCCTTAAAATAAAATTATGAAAACCTAGAATATGGGGAAAAAAAATATCTAAAGAAAAAGAAAGAACATAATCTGTGTGCTAATAGAAACTTTTTATTTACGAGTTCCAAAAGCAATTTTGAAAGTCCATAATATATAAAGCAGTTTTAAAAAACATGTCATGCATGGACACTTTAGTATTTTTCTTAAAGTGAAAAGACATTTCAACAATTTGGACCATACAATAGGATTACGTGTATTTAGATAATTTGATAAGCAATTGTTGTGGGTAGAATATGTTAATAGCATAAAAGAAAAAAATAAAAAATAAAAAATACATATTGTTATTTTGTTGTCCGAGTCAAAACTTCTCGGAGCAGAGATTTCATTATTATTATTTTTTTTTAATAAGCCAACTTAAATATTAATGTAATCATGTGCATTTATTTTTAAAGATTGTAAACGTGTATACATAACGTTATGGACATTTGAACTTTGAAGCTATTTTGTTTTTAAAAAGGATGAAATCTGATAAATTCAAATTTAAATTTAAATATGCATTAAGCAAAAGAGTATAAAATTATGTTTTCTTCTATCAAAATGAAATCTTATGAAAAGTAAACATTCTAACCATTTGAAACCTTTTGAAGCACAGATAATTCAAGGGACCATTTTGACAAGATGATTGCATATATATTAGGTTTGGTGCTGAGATTGGTTTTAATTAATTAACATATTTCGTCAATTTATTTTCTGCTTCTAACCCATAAATTGGTCAATTTTCTGTTCTTGATAATGATGAATATGGCTTGTCTCCATTATTGGAATTTTTGTAACCCTTGCTGCAGGGATTTTATCAGCTATCCATTTTGTTTATCTATTGGGATACATTTATAATAGATAACAATCCTTTCCTTATCCAAAACCATTACGTTGTTTCTTTTTTTGTTTGAACATAGAAAGGGTCAAAGTAACAAATGTGCTAATTGGCTCAGTGATACTTGAGTTATTTTTAAGATTGAAGATTTAAGTTTGAATTTCAGTTGAAACCAAATGAAAAAAAAACGTCAATAGTAAGAGAAAATAAGGAAAAGAAAAACCTTTCACACTATATTCATGCTCCAAGTATAAGAAAAGCCCATGAAAATTTTTGTGATGACCTTTAACTCGTCCCCTAGCATGAAAATTTGTTCAACTTGAAGTATGGATAAAACATATACCAACCTTATTTAATTTGTGATAAAAGTTTATTTTTAATTAAGAGAATAAGCATTTGGTCATAGAGCTACCATGACAAGAACAATTCCAATTAAAAAAATTAACAATTAAATGAAGGCTAATGAATAGTTTTACTATAATATTTAACAATTCTTTGTGTCTTCTAAACCCTTGTGCTACTGCCTCCTTTCTTCTCAAGTTCTCTTGCGTTTGCTAGTTGGGATCGGTGACTGCTGCAAGAGAAGTCTCCCTCCCACTTGTTTTTTCGTTTGTGTAGTGCTTGTTTCTTCCTTATAATTATTTTATCTTCATAGCATGGGAGTTTTTTTTATCTCCTTTCCTTTGTGAAAATTCCTCCCTCTTTGTAACCATCAAGTAACACTTGTGTAGTGTTCTTTCCTTGCGCTTCAAGCCTAGGTGAGACAAAGGTGCAAGAAGAGACAAGGATCTTTAGGGTTTCAAGGAACTATAGTGGAATATCCTGTAAATTTTATTTTTAAATAATAATATTTTGTCATAAATAAATATATTTTTATTTTTTTTAAAATGATTATATTCTATTAAAAGCAAGTATACTTTTAATTAAAGTAATTATTGTTTTGCTTCCAATAATTATATTAGCCTTTAATAACTTTCACTACAAGAAATATGATATTTAGTGACCAAGTTTTTGTGATGACCTTAAAAGTCGTCACTAAAAAGGACTTTCAGTGACGATCAAAATGGGTCATCACTAAATGTCAAGTTTTCAGTAATTTTTTGTGACGATTTTAAAGAGTTGTCACAAAAACAGACATTTTTAGTGACGCTTACAGTGTAGTCGTCACTAAAAGGAATGTAAAGGAATGTTTCAGTTACGACCACAACGGTCGTCACTAAAAGGCCAGTTTTAGTGACGATGTAGTCGTCACTGAAAGTAAAAAGAAGTGAAAAAAAAATTGGAAGCCCGCGGGTAAACTTTGGCTTGTGAAAAAGAAGCCCGCTTCATTTTTTTGTTCCCCCTTTCATTTTACCCGTGAAAATCCCTCTCCTTGTGAAAATCCCTTCCCTCGTGAAAAGTCCTAATCGATCCTTGATGCCATTGCCTGTGAAATCCTTCTCTCTGCCTTTCTGTAGCCCGCAATTTCCTTCTCTCTGTTTCATTATCACTTCAATCGCTCGTGAAAATCCCAGCGGTAACTAGTTCGGCATAGCGTGGTCAGAGAGCTTGTATTTCAGGTTCTCCCATCTACTTCCTCTTGTTTTTGCTGTTTGCTTGTGATTGAGGTTCCGTCTATCATTTTACCCGGTAAACTGTTTGCTTTTGATTGATTTTAGAAAATGTGTGAAGATTGAGAAGTTTTTTGTTCTGTTTGGGTAGCTTCTGTGCTGGTGTAAACTGAGGGCTTTTCTCTATTTTTGTATGTTCAATAAGCTTCGGTGTTGGGTGTTCCAAACATTCTTGATCTCGTTTTCTGTTCTACCAGGAAAATGGAATGCTATATTTGACCACCCGAATTTGGAACCATACTTAGATGTTCTTTCATGCCCCAAAATGAAATATATATATATATATATATATATATATATATATATATATATATATATATATATATATATATATATATATATATATATATATATATATATATATATATATATATATATATATATATTGTGTATTATGGTCAAAAGTGTCCTAAGAATTTGTCCATAACTAAACTTTACGATATTTGAGACATAAGAAATCTTGTTTCCTAAGGCCTTATGGAGCCTTACAGTTTCCTCTTCCTCTCTTTACATCAGGCCTGAGATAGTTGATCCATCTCAAATGACAACTTTTGCCACATCGTACAACCCTGAAATACACAAATACAAAGTCAAGTGAGAGAGATAGAGAGATAGATAGATTTGTCTGGTTCCTAGTTAATTTTGCCAAAGCTCCTTTTGTTTTTCTTTCTTTTAATCAGACAAATTATAATAGGCAATTTACCCATATAGCAAAAATAAAAAAAGTGTCCAAAGTTACATCGTGATTATTACAACACTATGGAATGAGATTGAGACTGGTTTGGTAGGTTGACATGCGTCATCAGAATATGGACAAAATAGAATGTATTTGATTTGCTAAGATCAAGAATGTGGTGGTGTAGACTAAGGAGCATTTTAGTTTAGTTCCATTGTTCTATATTCTGGACCAGGAATTGTTGCACCGATTCTTCTGTTTCTGTTGTAAAATAACGACAATCGACATTCTGTTCATGTTGCACATTAAGCTTATTAGTAGTTGAGCTTTTGAGTTTGCCATAGTTACCCTTAGTTCATGCCATAACCACATCAAGGTTGGAAATCTCATATCATTAATATCCCACATGGTTAACTAGTGTTGCTATCTGTTTGTGTATATTTGTTTTCTAAAACCTTTCACTGTAATCCAATTCTTTTACTCAAGCACTCTATCTATGGCTTATCGCTCCAATCCTCAACCCTTGCATACTCCATATAATTAATTCCCTTTCCCTGTGTGTCTGTTCATGTGCATATAGGATTAACATTGTAATAACCGTAAAATTTAACGAAAATTCCAATTAAAGAAAATTTAGAATAAAAGAGAGAATTTTGAAAATATGAGAATTTATGTTTTGGCGCATACTTTTTATTTTTAAATAATAGTATTTTGCTATAAGCAAATATATTTTTATTTATGTAGAAATGATTATGATTTGTTAAAAGTAAGTGGACTTTTAAGTAAAAAAAGTATTGTGTTGCTTAAAATAATTATACCGGCCTCTAATGAATTTTTATGGTATTTTTAGAAATATTTTTTTCTTTTAATATGAATAAAGATATTTGTTTTATTACAATTTTTATTAAGAAAAATTATGATTTAAGAGTTTAACTAAAGATTTATGAGAAAGGAAATTTTTAGAAATTTTTGGGATATTTTATGATGAAAAATGGAATTTATATGAATTTTTATAAAAGAAAATCCTATTATTAATTATTTAATAATAATAATTATATTTAAAAAAAACAAAAACAAAACCTCAGAAACCATAAAATGAGAAACCGGGGGCGACGAATTCGAAGAAGAAGAAAACGAAAAAAATGCATAGTGCTGCATAGTGAGTGAATAGTGACTTCAAATCTTTTCTCTCGATTTGGAGTACCAATTGGCTTCCGGTATCAAAACTGAAAATTTTATTGGATTTAGGATGAAGAGTACTTCAGTTTTAACTGATCAGTTTTTCAAATCAACCGTTGAATCGCCGTAGATCTGAAGTAGAAAATCTCGGTAAAAGGTAAATTTTGAAAAACCTTACTTAGGGACTTCTAATTAGAAATCTGACTCCGTAGATGGATTCAGAAACTAAATAAATATTAAGATATGAAATTGTTTTGTTGATTTGGTAAAATTTTTGTGACAGTAAATAGTATTTTCTGGTGATAAATAGTGGCGGTGAATAGTATTTTTCGGTGGTGAACAGTAACCAAGCTTATTTAAGGTTTTTGAACCTTCCGGACTCGATTTTGGGGTCTGTTTTACCGAATTCAGACCAGGAACTAGGATTTTAGGGCTGTCCAATCTGGAGCCCTTACCTGTGAGTGGGTTTTTCATACTATAGCACATGTTTTACGAATTCGGTTTATAACTCTCTCTCGTATGATTTTAACTAGTTGGAATGTATGCTAAATTGTTTTACCGTTTTGAAAACCAATATGTTCCAACCATGTTAGAAATTATAAATTTAAATCCTAGTTGAACTCTAGGTATGCAGGGCAAGCATCTAGACTGATAATTCTCCATTTGAGCTAGATTTATAGAAATGCGAACTTAGTCATAGAAATGAACTAAGTTAGCCATGAAATGATTTGATGCATGATGAGCATCTATGTGACGTCTACGGAAGATCTATGTTTAAAAGGGAAAGTTTATGATTATAAAGGTCTCCATGGGAATTCATGGATGAGATATATTTTAGAACGGAATTTTATGCATGAAAAGAGCTAGATGGAGAATTATAGCTTTATTGTAATGTTATTAAAATGTTTTACTTTAAACTCTTTGAATAGCATATTTCAAATGTTTTCTATTGGAGGGACCCTTTTAGATCACTGTTAGCTAGCCGCAGGGAGTGCTAGCCCTAGTGCACCATGGTCATGCGAAGGCTTCGGCCTAGGATACTGTGACGGGCATATGACTGCCTAAGACACAGGGATTTAGGGTGGACTTATGTCTACGCCTACAGTGATTACCATACCCTTGCTGTGTGCTTGGGGGATTTAGGGTGGACTTATGTCTACGTCTACAGTGATTACCATACCCTTGCTGTGTGCTTGGGGGATTTAGGGTGGACTTATGTCTACGCCTACAGTGATTACCCTACCCTTGCTGTGTGCTTGGGGGAGATGATAGATCTGTTAGGAAAGACCTCTAATAACCTAGTGCATTTTTCTTAAAGATTAAATATTTCTAAACAATCTCATTCATCATTGTTATTGCATAAATAACTTCATTTATTACTTACCATGCATAATTGATTTGCTTTACTGTTACTGATTTAATCCTGTTTTATCTTTTGAACATACATTTGAACTGTTTAACTTTTCTTTCAATAAATTATGGTTAAATGCTTAATGTTTCTATTATTATCTTTACACTTTGATTTCAATTATTAAACTCATTGCAAAACATTCGTACTTGGTTTGCCCTGTTTCTGTTATAGTGTGATTTATCCATTCACTGAGATGTGGTGATCTCACCCCTCTTCTGTTTCCTCCCCCCAGATAATCACAGAGACTTTGATCCAGCTACAGCTTCCTAGGAGGCTGAAGATAGTGTTGGTGAGCCCCAGTTTGAGCAAGGCTCTTTTGTACTGTTTGTTTAGTTTAATTTATATCTAGTGTACCTCCATGAACATACAGGCAGGATCCTCGCTTCTTGCGTATTTTGATGTGTTGTTTGGAAAAATGGTTTTATGTTTTACAACGTTATTTGTATTATGAGGCCATGGGCCAAGTTGAATCACAGATGTTGGATTCATGAGATATATATATATATATATATTTACAGTATTTTCTTATATTGGATGTGGCATATGTGGCCAGTTATATTTATTATGTACTGTGGATTGTATGCTGGATGTTTGTGCATGCTATGTGTTAGGCTTGCGGCTAGGGGTAAACCCTTATGCCATGCCGGTCATGTGTTTCATCATTTGGGGCCGTGACAGAGTGGTATCAGAGCTTTAGGTTTTCCTGTGTTCATGGAGTAACGGACCTTTAGGTAGGACTTTGAGTATGGGTATAAATTCGGACATGCTTATACTCACGATGCTGCTAAAGGGGTTCGATAGGAGGTTGTCTTTTTGTTCAAGTAAGTCAGTTTATAGTATGCTATGTTGGCATAGTTAAGTGACGGTTGGGCTATCTCTATTTTATAGCGAGATGGCAGTTATGTGAGATGTTATTTGCTTTCCCTTGCTATGTGCTTGGGAAAAGACCCATACAGAGTCTCTTCGCGTGTCCTCTTGAATGGTAGTAGGACAAACCTCAGCGGAATGCTGAGTTTAGGCAAATCCTATACCACCAAGGTACGGAAGGGGTCAAACTCTAGTATGATGGTTTCTGAATGTGACATCCGTTATACCCGGTTGTCTAGATATAGTAGATTGTGATGTGATATTGAGAATGAATTTGTTGGCATTATGTCATGTCATTTTGAAATGTCACTAGAAGGTGATTAAATTCAATATTCTTGGAGAATTTTCTCTCTTGTTGCAAAGAAATCTTAGTGAGATACCCAGTAACCTAATATCTGCTTTAGCAGTCCATAAGTGATTACAAAAAGGTGCTAAGAATAGTTGGCAGTGGTGAGAGATGCTGATATAAAGTATATCAGTGTAAATCAAGTTCCAGTGATTAGAGAATTTTTTGATATAATTCCTGAAGAATTGCCAGGATTACCCCGAAATAATAAATAGAATTTGGTATTGATTTATTTTCTGGCCAGCGTCTATATTTCCATATAGAATGGCACCCACTGAACTTAAAAAACTGAAAAAGAAATAGTTACAAGACATGTTAGACAAGGGATTTAAAAGCCCTAGAACTTTTACTTGGAGTACTCCAGTTCTATTTGTGAAAAAGAAAGATGGATCACTATGACTATACATAGATTATAGACAATTGAATAAAGTGACAATGTGGAATAAATACTCATTACCTCGTATAGATGATCTATTTGATCAGTTAGAAAGTGCTCAACATTTTTCAAAAAAAAAAAAAATTTAACTTGATTTGATATTTAGATATCATCAATTAAGGATAAGAGAAAAGGATATTAAAAAAAAATTTGCTTTCAGGATTCGGCATGGACACTATGAGTTTATAGTTATGTTATTTGAATTGACAAATGCCCCAGCTGCATTCATAGAGTTAATGAATAAGTAATTAAGCCATCCCTAAATCAAGTTGTTATTATATTTATTAGAATATTTCAAGAGTTCAGAGGATCATAAGCAATATTTAAAGATAGTATTACAAACTCCAAGGGAGTATCAGCTATATGCTAAGTTCTCAAAATATGAACTTTGACTTAGTAATAGTACTTTCTTAAGGTATGTGGCTAGTAAGATGGTATCCAAGATAACCTTAAGAAAGTAAAAGTGGGTCCACATCTTGCTACAGTTACAGATGAAGATCCAAGTCCAATTTGTGCTTTCTGCTATTGTCTGCCGTGCATTCTATTTGAGCAATAGTTGGATCAGGTACATGAACATATGCTTGTAAGGCATCAATCAACTCCTCAGCATTTGAAGCCAAGATGAGAATTCGTCGTGCTGAATGTGGGATAAACCTTTGTTCCACAGCATGATCAAGGAAAGATAACAAACCATCAAAGAAGTGATTAACATTTAACAAACCTATTGGTTTGTGATGCATATTCAGTTGTGCCCAAGAGACTATTTGGAAAATCTCCTCTAAAGTATCAAAACCACCTAGTAAGGCAATGAAGGCGTCAGCATTACTTATCATTCTAGCCATGCGTTCATGCATGGAAGCTACTCTATATTCTTCCCCAATTGTTTTCCCTATGTTGCTGGATGCAGCTAGAGCTGTAGGAATAATACCTAGAACTTGGCATCCTCCTACATGTGCAGTTGTAGCCACACACCCCATTAACCCACAGTTACCTCCACCATAGACTAGATGAATTTTTCTTCTGGCCAGCACCATACCCAGGTTTTGTGCTGCTTTCACATATTCCCCATCTTTTCCAAGACTGGAACCACAAAAGACACAAATATTTCGAAACTGACGGAATGTTGTTCCCTCCATAATTGTTCTTACCTTAACTTTGAGTATAGACAAAGATACTAATGTAAGTATTTATTGAACTCAGAGAAGGGAATATTTATAATAGCTATGCGAATAGGCCAGATATTATTAGAATAGCTATGTGAGTGATTGGTGGATATCAGCTAAATTCAAGGTAAAAAAAACGGCAAGCATGTATATGTACAGTAGTTATGACTGTGACCCATATTAAGCACATAAAGAGCATAAGATAAGATATCACCAGAAATCTATCTTTTTCTTGTTGTCTTTGATGAAGCATTGATGTCTTGAAAGGTTGTAGGTGATAGCCGTCATTGTAAAAAAGAAGAAAAAGAAAAAAGAGTGAAAATGCAAACCAATTAATTGTTGAAGAGGAACAATCAAATGGTTTATTTTGTTTTCTCAATGTTTTTACTAGTCGACTATTGGTTTATAAGTCAACTAGCTATTTTGAGAAATTTTAATTTGGACTAGTTATTTACAGTTGATTGATATTTTGAAGCAACCAACTGCATCCTACCAGTTAACTATGTGCTCTTGTTATTCACAGACTTTATAGGCTCAGAAATATTTCTTTTCCATATGATATGCTTCCGTCGAATAACAATATCTTTGAATTAAATTTTGGCACATATATTCAAAATTTGCGGCCACCGATTTTCGTCGAAATAGCAGCTAGATTTTGTTTACAGATTTTCAAGAAATACGACCACCGATTTTAATTTCCTGTCGATATTTTTGTCCAAATTTCTAACTTCCTATTTTGGCACCATGCTTTATTACGTGTTTCGTATTTTCTGCTACATTGTCCTACATTAATATTTGGCATTAAATGCAAGATTCTTTTTCCTTACTATAAGGATGGTTAATTTCTAATCTATGGAACTCAATTATTATGGTGTTCAACTTGTTAGAAGATTAAAGTAATAGGAATTTTGAAAAGAATAGATGGATGATGACCTAATGGTGCTTTGACGAATGTAATCAAAGGAATTAACGGTGTTGAAGTTTCTGAGGAGTAAAGTATGGAAAGTAAGATTTAAGTTAATATCGAAATTTTTAATTTGGAAACATGGAGAATATTTTGAAAATCATCTCCGAAAATAATGTAAGTAATCAAGATATTTGTGTTAAAGGTTTAAATCGAATTTAGTATTTAATATGTGAATTATGTTGAGATTGAAAATTCACATATGAATAATTGTTGAGAAAAGAGATTTCAGAAGAAGCCATAGATTGTAAATATGGATAAACTGAGGTAATAAAGATATACTGAGATATAAAAAAAATGGTACTAGTATAATGATAAAAAGAAGATACAAGTGAAATTTTTCATTGGTGGGTATGTTGACAAATACGAATTGAATATATTATCTCAAGAGAGTTATTCAGGAAGTCTAAGGATCTTTATTAGATTATGGTATGACTGATACTAAATTTAAATGATGTGTTTATACATTAGAAATTATGCTTTAAGTATCTTTATATTATTGTAGTGAAAGTTGAGAGAAATTAATTGTTCTTAGTTGAACTTGCTCATATCAGTAATTATCATGCCAATATACAATGGCATCATTTGAAATTTTACATGAACATCATAGGTTTCTTAACATGTGAGTGAATTGAGAAAAGTTAAACTTTGGAAATCTAATGGAATAACATGCAATAGATAAAATATGACTTATCTAAATTGATGATGCTAACTTGGAGGGCATGCTTCAAGCATATGTTTTTGAGATTGGTAGGAGATTTCTTAGCAGAATTTGTCTATAATAAAATGATATTAGAAGATTTAAGCCTTATGTAAGAGGTGTTACAAATGTTCTGTTAAATGACTCAGTGGAGTTATATTTATTATAAGATGTCATTGATAAAGCGAAATTGATTAGAAAAAGAATACTGGAAACTCAATACAAGTCAAAAGTTTATAAGGATTATGAATGTTGAGCATTATGAATTCTCAGTTGGTGACCATATATTCTTTAATGACTCACCAATGAAAGAGGTAATGAGATTTGGAAAGAAATGAAAGTTACTCCCTCGGTATATAGAACCATTTGAAATTTTTGATAGGATCGGTTCAGTGGCTTATTGTTTGGTTTTACCACCTGCATTGGATAATGTTTATTCAGTTTTTCATGTGTCTATATTACGGAAATATTTACCGGATTCTACACATGTTATACAGTGTCCATAGATTCAGTTACAGAAAGATTTAACCTATGAGGAACAACCAGTAGCAATAGTGGACATACAAGTAAAGAAATTACGGTCAAAAGAAATATCTACAGTAAAGCTGATATGGAAAAATCAGTCTTCTGAGGAAACTACTTGGGAAAGAGAGGAGGATATACGGGCTAGATATCTGCATTTATTTGAACAATGAGATTAGTATTTATCTGCAACTATGGTGATGAAATTCGGGGACCGAATTTCTTTAAGGGGGGAAGAATGTAATAACCGTAAAATTTAACGAAAATTCCAATTAAAGGAAATTTAGAATAAAAGAGAGAATTTTGAAAATATGAGAATTTATGTTTTGGCGCGTACTTTTTATTTTTAAATGATAGTATTTTGCTATAAGAAAATATATTTTTATTTATGTAGAAACGATTATGATTTGTTAAAAGTAAGTGGACTTTTAAGTAAAAGAAGTATTGTGTTGCTTAAAATAATTATACCGGCCTCTAATGAATTTTTATGGTATTTTTAGAAATATTTTTTTTTCTTTTAATATGAATAAAGATATTTGTTTTATTACAATTTTTATTAAGAAAAATTATGATTTAAGAGTTTAACTAAAAATTTATGAGAAAGGAAATTTTTAGATATTTTATGATGAAAAATTGAATTTATATGAATTTTTATAAAAGAAAATTCTATTATTAATTATTTAAAAATTATTATTATATTTAAAAAAAAAACAAAACCTCAGAAACCATAAAATGAGAAACCAGGGGCGACGAATTCGAAGAAGAAGAAAACGGAAAAAATGCATAGTGCTGCATAGTGAGTGAATAGTGACTTCAAATCTTTTCTCTCGATTTGGAGTACCAATTGGCTTCCGGTATCAAAACTGAAAGTGTTATTGGATTCAGGACGAAGAGTACTTCAGTTTTGACCGATCAGTTTTTCAAATCAACCGTTGAATCGCCGTAGATCTGAATTTAAAAATCTCGGTAAAAGGTAAATTCTGAAAAACCTTACTTAGGGACTTCTAATTAAAAATCTGACTCCGCAGATGGATTCAGAAATTAGATAAATATTAAGATATGAAATTGTTTTGTTGATTTGGTAAAATTTTTGTGACAGTGAATAGTATTTTCCGGCGTGAATAGTATTTTTCGGCGGTGAACAGTAATCAAGCTCATTTAAGGTTTTTAGACCTTCCGGACTCAATTTTGGGGTCTGTTTTACCAAATTCAGACCAGGAACTAGGATTTTAGGGCTGTCCAATCTGGAGCCCTTACCTGTGAGTGGGTTTTTCATACTATAGCGCATGTTTTACGAATTCGGTTTATAACTCTCTCTCGTATGATTTTAACTAGTTGGAATGTATGCTAAATTGTTTTACCGCTTTGAAAACCAATATGTTCCAGCCATGTTAGAAATTATAAATTTAAATCCTAGTTGAACTCTAGGTATGCAGGGCAAGCATCTAGGCTAATAATTCTCCATTTGAGCTAGATTTATAGAAATGCGAACTTAGTCATAGAAATGAACTAAGTTAGCCATGAAATGATTTGATGCATGATGAGCATCTATGTGACGTCTACGGATAATCTATGTTTAAAAGGGAAAGTTTATGATTATAAAGGTCTCCATGGGAATTCATGGATGAGATATATTTTAGAACGGAATTTTATGCATGAAAAGAGTTAGATGGAGAATTATAGCTTTATTGTAATATTATTGAAATGTTTTACTTTAAACTCTTTGAATAACATATTTCAAATGTTTTCTATTAGAGGGACCCTTTTAGATCACTGTTAGCTAGCCGCAGGGAGTGCTAGCCCTGGTGCACCATGGTCATGCGAAGGCTTCGGCCTAGGATACTGTGACGGGCATATGACTGCCTAAGACACAGAAATTTAGGGTGAACTTATGTCTACACCTACAGTGATTACCATACCCTTGCTGTGTGCTTGGGGGATTTAGGGTGGAGTTATGTCTACGCCTACAGTGATTACCCTACCCTTGCTGTATGCTTGGGGGAGATGATAGATCTGTTAGGAAAGACCTCCAATAACCTAGTGCATTTTTCTTAAAGATTAAATATTTCTATACAATCTCATTCATCATTGTTATTGCATAAATAACTTCATTTATTACTTACCATGCATAATTGATTTGCTCTACTGTTACTGATTTAATCCTGTTTTATCTTTTGAACATACATTTGAACTGTTTAACTTTTCTTTCAATAAATTATGGTTAAATGCTTAATGTTTCTATTATTATCTTTACACTTTGATTTCAATTATTAAACTCATTGCGAAACATTCGTGCTTAGTTTGCCCTGTTTCTGTTATAGTGTGATTTATCCATTCACTGAGATGTGGTGATCTCACCCCTTTTCTGTTTCCCCCTCACAGATAATCACAGAGACTTTGATCCAGCTACAGCTTCCTAGGAGGCTGAAGATAGTGTTGGTGAGCCCCAGTTTGGGCAAGGCTCTTTTGTACTGTTTGTTTAGTTTAGTTTATGTCTAGTGTACCTCTATGAACATACAGGCAGGATCCTCGCTTCTTCCGTATTTTGATGTGTTGTTTGGAAAAATGGTTTTATGTTTTACAACGTTATTTGTATTATGAGGCCATAGGCCAAGTTGAATCACAGATGTTGGATTCATGAGAGAGAGATATATATATATATATATATATATATATATATATATATATATATATATATACAGTATTTTCTTATATTGGATGTGGCATATGTGGCCAGTTATATTTATTATGTACTCTGGATTGTATGCTGGATGTTTGTGCATGCTATATGTTAGGCTTGCGGCTAGGGGGAAACCCTTATGCCGTGCCGGTCATGTGTTCCATCATTTGGGGCCGTGACAAACATGTTCTGTTTTCTTTTTGTTAAACAGGAACAAATTTTGTTGAAATGATAAGATATTTTCAGTCTTATACTAAAAAAAGAAATGTTGGATGGGATTCTATTAGTAATGAATTCAAGGACACTTACTTTTCTTTGTCTTGTATTGAATGCACCTTATTCTCTGTAAACCTCGTATGTATGTATGTATGTATGTATGCATCCAAACTCAATGCTAATCTTAATTTGGACAAAAAATTATCATGTTCTCTCTTAGTCTTCCTTATCATGTTGGTTTATTAAAAATATGTATCTTTGTTTGGTTGCTCCTGTTTGTGATTATTTCTTGTTTTATTTATTTTTATATTTGGAATCTTTAAAGTTCTTGCATTTTATACTCATTACTTTGATGGATATAATAACATCATTATGCTTTTTTGTTCAATCACAATTAGGAAACAAATTTTTTTATGCTTTTTTTCTTGACCAAATCTGTGGATGTAATTTCTTTTTTCCTCGCCCAGCTGCCTGTGAAATTTCTTGTGCCACAGAAAGGAGAAGCCCACCATTTCCTCTCGAAACCCATTGTCACCTTAATTGCTTGTTAAAACCCCAGCGCTAACAACTTCGGCATAGCTTGACCAGGGAGCTCGCATTTCAGGTTCTCCATCTACTTCCTCTGGTTTTTGCTGTTTTCTTTTGATTAGGTTTGGAAATTATGCTTTTAAGGGTTTTATTTTGGAATTAAGGCGATTTTATAAGTTTTTCTGTTTGCTTTTGTTTCGAAATTGAAGATTAAACCAGAAGTTTTTGGGTTGGGTTCGGGTAGCTTCTGTGCTGGGTGAAATTTGAGGGTTTTTTCTCTATTTTTGTGTGTTCAAGGAATTCTTACATGCTAGGAAGTTTACGTGCTGCGTTCATGAAACTTTGAGAGGTTTTCTTCCTCTACTTCTTCTTGACCCATCCTGTAAGTTCTATTCACTCATTTTTCTGAGGGATTCTTTTTTTTTTTTTAAGTTTGTTTGTGTAGTTCAATTGAATCAAATTTCTGGCTGTGAACTGAAGCTATTGTTGATTGTGCCCCTATTTTCTTTTGTTTATTTTTGGAGTTGAAGCTGAAACTAATGCATTTGTCCATGTTGGGCCTCTGTTTTTATCACCCAATAGGTGCCTTTTTCTGCGATGAGTACGTACCTTGCAGCCTATAATAGTAAGAGTTCCATCACTTACTTTGTGAAGTAGGATGAGATTAGTTGGCTGTAATATGTTCTCATTCTAATAATCAATTTATTCCACCATGATATCAATTGTCCTACTTTTTTCAACATGATCTCATTCTATTCTAGCAATACACATACTCTTTACTTTGCCCAAATATATTGCTTTCTCTTCTCTAATTGCTCATATTCACTCCAATAAATTTTGTAGGCAATATTATGGACAAAAGTTGGTTGAATGTTAAGAATAGAGCCGATCCCATATACATCCAAGGGGTGGATCATTTTCTTCAGTGGGCATACAGTGAATTAAGGATAGGAAGCAGAATTAGGTGTCCGTGCAAAAAATGTAGAAATGTGGTATTCAAAATGAATCATGAAGTACGGTTTGATTTATTGAAGAATGGTTTTTTGAAGTCATACAAGGTCTGGGATCTTCATGGAGAAGTTCTAGAGATGACTTCAAATCCCCCTGACGAAGGCAATATTGTTGAGGAGGATGACATGGCTGGGATGATATATGATGCATATGGAGTTGTGAACACAGAGGAGTTGGATACTAATATAGAAAACAACGAAGAGCCAAATGTGCATGCAAAGAAGTTTTACCAATTACTGGAAGATGCCGAAACAAGTCTATATCCAAATTGTGACAAAGTGTCGAAGTTGTCATTCATTGTTAGGCTACTTAATCTGAAGTGCCTTAATCATTGGAGCGATAAGTCTATGGATATTTTGTTGGACTTGTTTAAAGAAGTGTTGCCAGATGGAGCCCAAGTACCTAATTCTTACTATGAAGCTAAGAAGATTGTTCAAGACTTGGTTTAGACTATACAAAGATAGACGCATGTAAGAATGATTGCATTCTATACAGAAAAGAACATGCCAATGCACAATCATGTCCTAAATGCAAGTTATCTAGATGGAAATCAAATGGACACGGAGGCAAAAAAGAAGCACACAAAGTCCTTCGCTTTTTTCCAATAAAGCCTAGGTTACAAAGATTGTACATGGCAGGACACACTACTAAAGATATGAGGTGGCACAAGGAGAAACGTGTGGATGATAGTGTGCTCAGGCACCCAGCTGACTCTGTTGCTTGGAAATCATTTGATGAGCAATACCCTGATTTTTCAGCTTACCCTAGAAATGTAAGGATGGGTTTAGCAAGTGACGGCTTTCAACCATATGGAAATATGAGTACTAACCATAGTATCTGGCCAAATGCAACTAAAATAATAAATGCAAAAAAAAAAATTATTTCTTTTGGTTCTTTTTTTTTCATTATTTTTCATTCTTTCAAATGCAACTAAAATAATAAATGCAAAAAAAAATTGAGAGAGAGGATTCAATGACAACTTTTAGTCGTCACTGAATCTTTAATATTCGACACTTTAAATGACGACTTCAAAAAGTTGTCATTGAAAACATATTCAAAGTCGTCACTGAATCTTTAATATTCGACACTTTAAATGATGACTTCAAAAAATTGTCACTGAAAACATATTCAGTGACGACTATATTCGTCACTAAAGCCATTTATATGTTCTAGATTTCGTGACGACCACAATAAGTCGTCACTAAAGGTAGTCACTAAAACCATTGATTTAAAACACATTTTGTGACGACTTAAAAAAGTCGTCACAAAATATCATTTTTTGTGACGATAGTAGTCGTCACTAAAACATCATCTTTAGTGACGACCTCAACATGTCGTCACTAAAACTACCTTTAGTGACGACTAAAGTCGTCACTGAAAATCACAATGTTAACTCAATAATCTCTTTTTGTGACAACTTTCTAGTTTTTTGTGACGGTTTTGAAAGCTTTCAGTGACGACTTTGGTCGTCACTGATTGTATACTTTCAGTGACGACCAGAAAAGTCGTCACAAAAAACCTTTTGCAACGGCTGTTTTTGCAACGAGTTGGTAACGACTAAAAGTCGTCACAAAAGGTCTTTCGTGACAACTTTTTGACTTTTTGTGACCACTTTAGTCGTCACAAAAACCTGATTTTCTTGTAGTGTTTTTGTTTCTTTTTTATAAATATTTTATCTTTTATTATATATAAAGATATTTATTTTGTGATTTGTTTTATTAAGATTTTTATCGAGAAAAATCATAATTTAAGAGTTCAACTAAAATTTTATGAGAATGTAAATTTTTAGAAATTTTTGGAATATTTTAGGATGAAAAACGGTATTTATATGAATCTATATGAAATAAAATGAAAATAAATCTAAATATTTAATTATTAAATAATTATTATTATTATTAAAAGGAAAATAGAATTGGGGGATGGGGACGCGAAATGCAGAAGAAGAGTTACAGACGAAATGAATAATGAGAGTGAATAGTGTAAATAGTAACTTTTAATTTTTTCTCTAAATCTGGAGTGCCTATTGGCTTCCGATTTCAAAACTGAGGGTACCACTGGATTCAGTATGGAGAATACTACGGTTTTGACCGATCAATTTTTCAAATCAACCGTTAAATCGCTATAGATTTGAAGTACAAAATCTCAAAAAAAAGTAAGTTCTAAAAATCTTATTTAGAGATCTCCAATTGAAAATCTGACATCGTAGATGGATTTAGGAGTTAGATAAATCTTAGGATATGAATTTTTTCAGCTATCTGACAACTTTTTGTTCTTGGTAGATAGTATTTTCTGACAATAAATAGTATTTTCCGGGGATGAATAGTATTTTTCCAGTCATGAATAGTGACAAAGTTCCCGGAGTCATTTTCTTGATTTTTGGATCCTCCGGACACATTTTTAAATTCTGTTTAGTCAAATATAGATTGAAAAAGTACATTTTTAAACTGTCCAATTTGGAACCTTTACCCTGTGAGTAGATAATTCTTTCTATGACTTGCCCTATACTCTTCTTGATATTTGAACGTGTATTTGAATATGTTTATGAGATATTTACACTTTTATATGATTATGAAATGCATTAAAATTATCTGATTTGCTTACAATTTGAAATATGGTTCAAGAAGAGTATAGTATTTAAAAATAGATTTTTGAACTCATGATGTATCTAATTTCACATGTATTTCTCATTAAATGATAAAGTAGATATTTATGCATGTGGCATGATTTATAAAGTTATATGATTGCCTCGAGAAAGGGCATGTACATGTGATAAACCCAGAATTGAGAATTTATGACAGATAAATCTGTACTGAGACTGAAAGTCTGTATTATATTAAAAATTTTATACTGAATTATATAGCATATGTGCATATGATATTTTCTGTGGAAGAATCATATTAGAAACACTGTTTGCTAACAAAATGTGATGTTAGCTTTGGTGCACCTTGATAACCCAGCTAGTAGGGGGTGTGTAACATCCCGTAATTTTTAGATATTTTCCTTAGAAATTCTTCACCTTACATATATGCATAGAAATGTTCTAATATTTATGGAATAGGTAAAGAAAGAAAACCTAAGAGGAAATATTAGAAATAAACATACTAAAGAAAGGTGAAATTCTTAGGTAAGGAAGATAAATTTTTGTGAAGTAAAGTTCTTAAAATTTCAAGATGATTGGATTAGGGTAATTTTTTTCCTAATTTAAGAGTAAAAGTTACTAAATTTAGTATCTCCACCCATAAATTGGGCTTTCACCAATGGACACTTCATACAGAGTTTTTCTTCTTCACTTAAATTTTTAGAAAGCCAATAGGATAGCCCAATGAAGAAATAAAACATAGACTTGGACTAAGATATAGAAATTGGACTGATAGCCCAAAAATCATGAAAATATGACCAAACCCATTATGAAAGGTAGAATTTTAATCAAAGTAAAGAAAATGGACAAGAATGAGCCCAAACCCAAGAGGAAAAATGAAAATAAAAATAAAGTGATGAAATAATGGTGTAATCAAGATTAGGTGATTTGACATTAAGACAAAAATTTAGCAAGTGGTATGATAATATAAAAATTTAGGACAATATCAATATCCTACACTCATAATTTTAGCAGCGGTAATAATACATAGCATTATGACAAAACATCTTTATCCCACACAAATAATTTCAACCAAATAATGGAGATTCAAAAGTTAGAAATTTGCCACTTAAAAAGGCAAATCTATCATACTTGATTAAGACAAAAGAAAAAGGAAATGAATCCCTAAATGAAAGGGATCTTGTCCCATATCTTAAGAACATATTATCATAATTTTCAAAATAAAAATATCATTTTCCTATGCATATCTTGACTAAGGAAGAGAAAGACAAGAACATAAGTTGTTTTTTTTCTAAAAATTCAACCAAGTGTAATCTAATTGTGATAAGATAGACCCATGATCATGAAAGGTAAATTATTTGAGGGTATATTTAAGCAAAACCCACCCTTACAACATGATAATTTTCGTCCAAGTGAGGGAGAGAAAAACTAGAAGCACGGTAGAGTGAGGAAAGGAGAGGAAGAAAGGAAGAAAGAGGAAGGAGAAATCTAGAAGACTAAGTGCTCCAAGTAAGTTTAACAATATTTCTTTTTGAAGAAAACTTTTGAAACTTATAATATTTATATGAGATTTTGATCTTAGAACTTTGATGATTGGTCATGGATGTTGCTATATCATGTTACATATTGATCTTACATGTGATGTATGTTTGAATACTTAAGCTAGTATAGAAAGTTCTGAATAGGTATGGCTATGGGTGGCAAAATTTTAAGCTTCTGTGTTTTAATTTTTGGGAATTATCTGTAGGGAATTAAAATAAATGGTTAACATAAAAATTAAAGATATATGTGTCACGGAGTTTTATCCACTTGAATCATTCAATTTGGAGTCCATATGAGGAAGATATGAGCCGATTACTAGTCAAAGGTAAAAAAATGGTTCATCAGGGAAGAATATGTTAGGATAGCTTCTGTGTTTTAATTTTTAAGAATTATCTATAGGGAATTAAAATAAATAGTTAACATAAAAATTAAAGATATATGTGTCATGGATTTTAAGCCACTGGAATCATTCAATTTAGAGTTCATATGAGGTAGATATGTTCTGATTAGTAAACAAAGGTCATAAAATGGTTAATTAGGGAAGAATATGTTAGGATAGTTTCGGTGTTTTAATTTTTAGGAACATTCTGTAAGGAATTAAAATAAATGGTTAACATATGAATTATAGATATATGTGGCACGTATTTTTAGCCACTGGAATTATTCTATTTAGAGTTCATATGAGGTAGATATGTTCCGATTAGTAAACAAAGGTCAGAAAATGGTTAATTAGGGAAGAATATGTTAGGATAGCTTCGGTGTTTTAATTTCTGGGAACATTTTATAAGGAATTAAAATAAATCGTTAACATATGAATTATAGATATATGTGTCACGGATTTATAGCCACTAGAATCACTTAATTTGGAATTATTATGAGGGAGATATGGACAGATTAGTAGGTAGAGGTCAGAACCTATCTGAGAAGAAATAACCGGTATATTGAGGGAGTAATATCATCTTGATTTCTTAATATTTTGCTACAATGTTCAACATAATTGTTTTAGATAATTGTTTTATCTTGAAATTGACACCAAGATCACTTACATCGAAGTTAAATTGAGGGAGTTATGCTCTGATTAGTAAGAGAAGGTTAGATAGGATGAAAACCTGCATTAAGAAAATAAAGAAATAAAATTAATATTTAAAAAAGAAGATGAATCTTATAAATGAAAATAATAAATGACTAGTATAGCCATAGCCATTGCTATTGTATGAACTTCTTACCATCTTAAGTGTAAAATTTTGACATGGAAATATTTTATAAAGTGATATTTGAAATGGTTATGTTCATGGCATGATTACCAATGATTTTTGGTAATAGTTATATTTTAATGAACATACTTGTTATTTAAGACATATTTTTGGCTATCATTGTGAAAAGAAAAGAAATGAGCACGGTCACATGGCAATCCGTGTGGTGTACCAGTAGGAGACACCCTACTAACGGTTATGATTATGATTATGAGAAAAGAAAGAGAAAGTGTGCCATGTCGGACAAAGCGAGAAAAGCCTGTACAAGAGAGTAGAGGATATTCACACTGATCGGGGTAGCTTTAAATGAGAATAAGTTGATAGCCATCATATAATATTCTGAAAATAGTTAATCCTGTCATACATATCATTACTGTATGATTCTTATGTGCATAGATATAATGCATTCATGTGACCAAAGATATTTTCTATAGTTTATACAGCTGAACATGACGTGATGAACTATATTGATGATGATTTATTGTTGAACTTACTGGGATTTAATTCTCACTATATTTCCATATCATGTTCAGAAAATTAGTTATGCAGTTTTTTTCTATGGCTCTGGCTTTTAGTGCACATTGGATCGAGTTACTTTATGTTGGGCAGATCTCAGAATCAAATAAGATGTTTGTGGTTGTGTTGGCTCAGATTCTGGTGAAGGTGCAACCACCCGCACCTGTATCTCTGGAATTGGTTAACCAAAATAAACAAGATGTAAATATCTCTGTGTTTGATATGTTGCCTGTACGTTTTGATTAATTACGTGTATGTGAACTTAATATTGTATAATAATAATAATAAAAAAGGTTGTTACATAATTGGTATCAGAGCAGGTCGATCCTAGATAGCCAGTGGGTGGTTGGTTATCTGAATCGATCTTATAGTATCTTGAGTATGTTGTGGTAGTGCTGTGTAGGGGATCAGTGATTTCATATAGGTAAGAAATTACTAGTGTTTCTTATCTATATGCTGATGTGGTGTTATAACTGCTGTTAAATATTTTTTTTGAAACTAACTATTGGGCTTGATCACCTCAATAACAGCATAACTTTATTTTTGCCTCAGTAGGAAATAGCACCACCAAGGAGGAATCCGGCAAACAATGCAGAGGAAACCCTGCACATTCTTGCCACGACAATTCGAGAATTTGATATTGATTTACTCCTTAGAACCCAACTAGTATCTATGTCCTTATATAGAATGATATCGATTGAATTTTTTTTTAAAAAATTTTAATAAGACTTATTAGACAAGGGATTTAAATGCCCTAGTACTTTTTTTTGGAGTGCTCCAGTTCTATCTGTGAAAAAGAAAGATGGATCATTATTACTATGCATAGATTATAGACAGTTGAATAAGGTGATAATGTAGAATAAAAACCAATTACCTCGTATAGATTACCTGTTTGACTAGTTATAAGGTGTTCAATATTTTTTCACAAATTGATTTAGGATATGAGTAACATTAGTTAATGATAAAAGAAGAGGATGTACGAAAATTTTATTTTAAGACTTATTATGGGCATTATGAGTTCTTGGTGATGTCATTTAAATTGACAAATATTTTAACTGCATTAATAGATTTAATGAATAGTAATTAGGTCATCCCTATATCAGTTTTTTTTATTGATGATATATTAGAATATTTCAAAAGTTCAGAGGATCATAAGCAACATTCAAATATAGTTTTACCAACTCTAAAGGAGTATAGTTGGTAAATATGGTATCCAAGTAGACTCTAAGAAAGTAAAAGTAGTACAATAATAGTTACATTTTACTACATTTAAAGATGAAGATCCAAATGCAATTTACGCTTCCTGCGGTTATCTGCCGTCCATTCTATTTAAGTCATAGTTGGATCAGGTACATGAACATATACTTGTAAAGCATCAATCAACTCCTCAGCATTTGAAGCTGAGATGAGAATTCGTCGTGCAGAGTGTAAGATGAACCTTTGTTCCACAGCATAATTAAGGAAAGACAACAAATCATGAAAGAAGTGGTTAACATTTAACAAACCTATCGATTTGTTATGCATATTCAGTTGTGCTCAAGAAATTATTTGAAAAATCTCTTCTAAAGTACCAAAACCACCTGGTAAGGCAATGAAGGCATCAGCATTGCTCATCAGTCTACCCATGCGTTCATGCATGGAAGCTACCCTAAACTCTTCTCCAATTGTCTTTCCTACGATGTTAGATGCAGCTAGAGCTGTAGGAATAATACCTAGAACTTGGCATCCTCCTACATGGGCAGCTGTAGACACACACCCCATTAACCCACGGTTACCTCCACCATAGACTAAATAAATTTTTTCTTCTGGCTAGTACCATACCCAGGTTTTGTGCAGCTTTCACATACTCTCCATCTTTTCTAGGACTAGAACCACAAAAGACACAAATATTTCGAAATTGACGAAATGCGATTCCCTCCATAGTTGCACACACCTTGACTTGGAGTATGAAAGTAAAGATATTAACGTGTGCATTTATAGAACTCGGAGAATGGCATACTTATGATAGCTATGTGAATAGGCTGGGAATAATTAGAATAGTTATGTGAGTGATTGGTGGATATCAGCTAAATTGAGGTGAAATTTTCTAAAATGACGGCAAGCATGTATATGTATAGTAGTTGTGATAGTCACTCATATTAGGCATATAAAGAGAATAAGGTTAAGATATCATCAGAAATTTGTCTTTGTTGTCTTTGATGAAACCTTGATATCTTGATTCTTGTAGAGAAATTGTAGGTGATAAGCGTAATTGAAAAATAAAAGAAAGTGAAAATGTAAATGAGTTAGTTGTTGAAGAAGGACAATCAAATGATTTATTTTGTTTTCCCAATATTTTTGCCAGTAGACTATTGGTATTATTAAGTCGACTAGCTATTTTAAGAAATTTTAATTTGGACTGGTTATTTTACAGTTGATTGATTACATTTATTTTGAAGCAATCAACTGCATCCTACCAGTTAACTACGTATTCTTTAATTTTCAAAGACTTTTATAAACTCAGAAATTTTTCTTTTTCCATGTGATATCTTTCCACCGAATACCAATAGATTTAAAGTAGATTTTGGCACATATATTCAAACCTTGCGGCCACAGATTTTTGCCGATATAACAGCTAAATTTTTATTTTCAAATTTTCAAGAATTACGGCCACCGATTTTAACTCTCTCTAATGTTTTGTCCAAACTTTTGACTTTCTATTTTAGCACCGTTCTTTATTATACTTTTCGTCTGTTCTACTGCATTGTCCTACATTAATATTTGGCATTAAATGGAAGATTCTTTTCCTACATTAAAAGAAAAGTTAATTTATTTTCTTTGAAACTCAATTATTATGGTGACTAAGTTGTTAGTAGGTTAAAGTAATGAAAAGTTTGAAAAGAATGGACGGATGATGGTCTTATGATGTTTTGATGAATGTAATCAAGAGAATTAGTGGTGTTGAAGTTCTTGAGGAATAAAATATAGGAAGTATGATTTAAGTTAGTCTTTGAACTCTTAATTTGGAAATATAGAGAATATTCTGAGAACCATGTCCGAAAATAATGTAAGTGATCAAGATATTATATCATGCTAAATTGAGTCTAGTATCTAGGATGTGAATTATGTTGGAATTGAGAATTCATGTATGAGTAATTGTTAGGAAAAATTTCTTGAAATGATTGGGTGAATTAAATGGGATTGACATAAGCTAGAATGAGGTGCTTTTGGATATGATAGAAGAAATAATTGAAATTGTTGACAATGAGTTTAATGGTGTTAATAAGCTTGTATAGAATTACTGTGATGAGGTAAGTTGGAATTATTAGACATGTGTCAATGGTACATAAACATTATTAAAGGTTTGAAGGATTTATTGCTACGTATGTTTAACATGTTGATTAAAGGATTTGAGGATAAAAATAGATGATAGATTAAGATGATGATATTCAGGGGATGATGTTGATATATGAAAACAAAAAAAAATGACTTGATAGAAGTTTGGAATAAGAAAAGATAGTTACCCAATATGAAGGTGAATATGTTCCTTTATGTGTGTGTTTTCTAATATCGACCCATAGATATATCCATACGAGCTAGAGGATATAAATTGAAGAACTTATGAGTGAAAGAAATCCTTATAGTTAAGTTATATGGCAAAATCACTCAAGTGAATAGACACATTAAAAAGTAAAGATGTTATACAGAAAAGATATCCTTAATTATTTAGGTAATAAGGTTGGTAACTCTAAAATAATGCCTTAATTTCATTCCCTACATGTGGTAGGATGGACTGAAATTCGGGGATCGAATTTCTTAAGGGGGGAAGAATGTAACATCACGTAATTTTTAGATATTTTCCTTAAAAATTCTTCACCTTACATATATGCATAGAAATATTCTAATATTCATGGAATAGGTAAAGAAAGAAAATCTAAGAGGAAATATTATAAATAAACATGCTAAAAAAATGTGAAATTCTTAGGTAAGGAAGATAAATTTTTGTGAAGTAAAGGTCTTAAAATTTCAAGAAGATTGGATTAGGGTAATTTTTTTTCCTAATTTAAGAGTAAAAGTTACTAAGTTTAGTATTTCCACCCATAAATTGGGTTTTCACTTATGGACACTTCATACAGAGTTTTTCTTCTTCACTTAAATGTTTAGAAAGCCAATAGGATAGCCCAATGAAGAAATAAAACATAGACTTTGACTAAGATATAGAAATTGGACCGATAGCCCAAAAATCACGAAAATATGACCAAACCCATTATGAAAGATAGAATTTTAACCAAAGTAAAGAAAATGGGCAAGAATGAGCCCAAACCCAAGAGGAAAAATGAAAATAAAAATAAAAATAAAGTGATGGAATAATGGTGTAATCAAGATTAGGTGATTTGACATTAAGACAAAAATTTAGCAAGTGGTATGATAATACAAGAATTTAGGGCAAAACATCAATATCCTACACTCATAATTTTAGCAAGTGGGTAATAATACATAGCATTATGACAAAAAAATTTTTATTCTACACAAATAATTTCAACCAAATAACGGAGATTCAAGGGCTAGAAATTTGCCACTTAAAAAGGCAAATCTATCATGCTCGATTAAGATAAAAGAAAAAGGAAATGAATCCCTAAATGAAAGGGATCTTGTCCCATATTTTAAGAACATATTATCATAATTTTCAAAATAAAAATATCATTTTCCTATGCATATCTTGACTAAGGAAGAGAAAGACAAGAACATAAGTTGTTTGTTTTCCAAAAATTCAACCAAGTGTAATCTAATTGTGATAAGGTAGACCCAAGATCATGAAAGGTAAATTATTTGAGGGTCTATTTAAGCAAAACCCACCCTTACAACATGAGAATTTTCGTCCAAGTGAGGGAGAGGAAAACTAGAAGCAAGGTAGAGTGAGGAAAGGAGAGGAAGAAAGGAAGAAAGAGGAAGGAGAAGTCTAGAAGACTAAGTGCTCCAAGTAAGTTTAACAATATTTCTTTTTGAAGAAAACTTTTGAAACTTATAATATTTATATGAGATTTTGATCTTAGAACTTTGATGATTGGTCATGGATGTTGCTATATCATGTTACATATTGATCTTGCATGTGATGTATGTTTGAATACTTAGGCTGGTATAGAAAGTTCTGCATAGGTATGGTTATGGTTGGAAAAATTTTAAGCTTCTGTGTTTTAATTTCTGGGAATTATTTGTAGGGAATTAAAATAAATGGTTAACATAAGAATTAAAGATATATGTGTCACGGATTTTTAGCCACTGGAATCATTCAATTTGGAGTCCATATGAGGAAGATATGAGCTGATTACTAGTCAAAGGTCAGAAAATGGTTCATCAGGGAAGAATATGTTAGGATAGCTTCTGTGTTTTAATTTCTGGGAATTATATGTAGGGAATTAAAATAAATGGTTAACATATGAATTATAGATATATGTGGCACGGATTTTTAGCCACTGGAATCATTCCATTTAGAGTTCATATGAGGTAGATATGTTTCAATTAGTAAACAAAGGTCAGAAAATGGTTAATCAGGGAAGAATATGTTAGGATAGTTTCGGTGTTTTAATTTTTGGAAACATTTTATAAGGAATTAAAATAAATGGTTAACATATGAATTATAGATATATGTGTCACGGATTTTTAGCCACTGGAATCACTTAATTTGGAATTCTTATGAGGGAGATATGGATAGATTAGTAGGTAGAGGTCAGAACCTATCCGAGAAGAAATAACCAGTACATTGAGGGAGTAATATCACCTTGATTTCTTAATATTTCACTACAATGTTCAATATAATAGTTTTAGATAATTGTTTTATCTTGAAATTGACACCACGATCACTTACATCGGAGTTAAATTGAGGGAGTTATGCTCTGATTAGTAAGAGAATGTTAGATAGGATGAAAACCTGCATAAAGAAAATAAAAAAATAAAATTAATATTTAAAAAAGAAGATGAATCTTATAAATGAAAATAATAAATGACTAGTATAGCTATAGCCATTGCCATTGTATGAACTTTTTACCATCTTAAGTGTAAAATTTTGACATGAAAATATTTTATAAAGTGATATTTGAAATAGTTATGTTCATGGCATGATTACTAATGATTTTTGGTAATAGTTATATTTTGATGAACATACTTATTATTGAAAGTATATTTTTGGCTATTATTGTGAAAAGAAAAGAAATGAGTACAGTCACATGGCAATTCGTGTGGTCTACCAGTAGGGGATGCCCTACCAATGGTTATGATTATGATTATGAGAAAAGAAAAAGAAAGTGTGCCATGTCGGACGGAGCGAGAAAAGCCCGTACCGGAGAGTAGAAGATACTCACCCTGACCGGGATAGCTTGAAATGAGAATAAGTTGATAGCCATCATATAATATTCTGAAAATAGTTAATCCTATCATACATATCATTACTGTATGATTCTTATGTGCATAGATATAATGCATTCATGTGACCAAAGATATTTTCTGTAGTTTATACAGCTGAATATGACGTGATGAGCTATATTGATGATGATTCATTGTTGAATTTACTAGAATTTAATTCTCATTATATTTCCATATCATGTTCAGAAAATTAGTTATGTAGTTTTTTTCTATAGCTCTAGCTTTTAGTGCACATTGGATCGAGTTACTTTATGTTGGGTAGATCTCAGAATCAAATAAGATGTTTGTGGTCGAGTTGGCTCAGATCCTGGTGAAGGTGCAACCACCCGCACCTGTATCTCCAGAATTGGTTAACCAAAATAAACAAGATGTAAATATCTATGTGTTTGATATGTTGCCTATACGTTTTGATTAATGACGTATATGTGAACTCAATATTGTATAATAAGAATAAAAAAAAGGTTGTTACAGGGTGGTGCTAGCCTTGTGTAAAAGCCAACACACGGGAGATGATTTGTGATAGAGAGCGGGATGCCTCCTATATGGGCGAGATGCCAGTTATATGAGATGTGATTTGCTTTCCTTTACTGTGTGTTTAGGAAATACTCATATAGAGTCCCTTCACGTGTCCTCTTGAATAGTAGTAGGGCAAACTTCAGCGGGATGCTGAGTTTAGGAAAATCTTATACCACCAAAGTACGGAAGGGGTTAAACTCTGATATGGTGGTTCTGATATGGAATCCTCCAAATATTTTCATGTGAAATGTTTTAATGCATATCAAGTTTGATTTAAGATCATATTTATATCATATGTGGTTACAAATATTTGAATGTGATTTGAACTGAGAATATTTAAAAATACAGGTCCCATATGGATGTACTTCTGAACTGTACTTTTTGATGTGATAAATTTTAATATATAAGTACATTCATATATTGATCTGAAAGGTCATAGAAGGGATTATCTGCTCATTGAGTTGTAAAACTCACTACACGTTGTGGATATATTTTTTAGATAAAAACCCAGAATTTGGTCCTGTGACTTTTTGATCAACTAGGTATCGTACTTCCGTAGTGAGCCTATTTTGTTTTCTAAGGCTCGTAGATTTTGATTTATATTGTACTTGTACTTTAGAGTATGCTCTATATGCCACAAGCAAGATCTTTACTTCTATTGTTACTCTGATGTTTATAAACTTACTTTGTATATAATATATGTATGGGAGAACCTGTATGTATATGTTTTCGTAAAAAATGATTGGAATATTCATATTTATGAAAAATATAAATTCATAGTATATGTGTTTCACATGCCCTAAAATTAGGAGCGTGACATATAGGATCATGCTATTCTTGATTGTATTATGTTTAGTTCAACCTATCTCTCAAGGTTTGATTTTGTTTCTCATTTCTTGTTCAGGATTCTTAGATTTTGGCCATCGTTAGATCTTTGTATTGTAGAGTTCTTGTACTTGGTTATAGTATCCATGATAGAAAGTAAAAAGTTAAGCCTTAAAGATCACATCAGTTTTGATAAAAAAAAAAAAAATTAAAAAAAGGATGAAAGGCTTCGAGCACGTGGCAATTGTGCAACCAAGAACAATTTTGGACTGGTTCATTCTGCATTACCATAAAAAATTTGGTTTCTACTTTTTAACAGTTTTTGGGTTATATATTTTGTAAGGTTGATTGTGTATTTTAGGATTTCATAATTTTTTTTACTAATGTATTGTGAAGTTCTTTTCTTACTTTTATTTCAATAAAATAAAACTGCCTATATTTAGTTTAAAAAAATTCTATATTTTCTATTTTTTTTTAAATTAATTGACATAATATTTAATGCTTGCAAACTTTTTTTTTCCTTTATAATGTAACATTTGGCAACAATTATGATAAAAAAAATATTTGGTATGGTTTTTCAGTCGATCTAGCACTTCTATAAATTAAATAATGTCATAGAATATACGAGGTTTGCATTTAGTATTTATATATTGAAGAAAGGGGGTTTTTGGGTATATTTATTTGTTTGTTGTAACGTCGTTTTACTTCCTCATTGTCATTGTTCACTTGCTTCTGGAAAAGAAAACTTAATTTATGGAACTTTTCGCCGTCACGCGTGATCTGATCGAACGTTGACATTTCTCCAATTCATCAACAACAAAGCTAGCTTTTTCTCTGTGAGAATTGACACAACATAATCTTTTGAGGTTATATATATTAATTTAATTTATTTTTTACATTAAAAATAAATTAATGTAGTAATAATAATAATTTCATTTTTAAAAATATATTACTTTTTGAACCAAATATGCTCAGGTTTATTTTGATATCAAAGTTAAAGGTAACATGAATTTGATTCAAACTCAAAACAAACATTTCAAATTTATTTAAGGTCTTAAATTTAAAATTCATTTTCATTTTTTAGGTCGAGCAAACTATTCCACTTAAAATAAAATCTAAGTACCATTGATTGTTAGTTATATACAATTTGCATTGAAATATTTAAAAAGTAACACTCATATTTTTCATTTAGGTAAAATATTGAGGGAATAAAAATATACCTTATTTTGGAACCTTTGGACCACTTTAGAGATGCTACAGGACCATGAAATTTATTGCATTGGACCATGTCAAGTTGGTCTTTATCATGAACACCACCAAACAAACCTTCCATGGCCGTTCTTTCTGAACCCCATTGCTGTGATGTCTTTGTTTGATTAAGACAATTAAATGTTGTCTAAAAAAATAAATTACGACAATTAAATAGAGTTATTTGCACTCTTTCCAGCATATTCCCAATACTCATTATCTTATGGAGAAACTATATTTATATCTATATCATTAATTATATTTTTCTTTTTAATTTAAACATATTACAATGTTTTCACCAATTTATATGTTCCATTATAATAAGCACATATTCATTTAAACTAGACGCTAAGTCTTAAGTTTCAAAAGTTATATGCGTTGCATGAGATTCTTGTATAATCAATTCAACTCAAAAAGTTTATTATACCACTATTTCTACTTGCTTATACCTTTTCTTCAAATCATTTTTCTCAATTAGTATCGAAGTAGTTGCAGGTTTAATATTGACAAGACATTTTAGTGGACTTTTAAGGTTGACTAGATGATACAATAGTCATGTAAAACACATCTAATTAATTTTAAAATTGTGAAACTTAACATCTGACTTGAACGAAGAGATATTTATTATAATGAAAAATATAAATTAAGGAAGATATTGTAATATTTTTTAAATTAAAAAAACTATAATTGAAAGTATAAATCATGATGAATAACTACAATTTTTCCTTCTCTTTCCACCAATTCGATCTTTAATTGCATTTAGGCTTATCACTGATTTCTTCTTATAGTTTTTAAGGTTGTGTTATTAATTTGGGTGGGTTTGGTTTTGTTTGCGGATTCTCAATCTTCTGGGCTAAAATAGTGATGTCATGAAATTTGCTTAATTGGTTCAGTTTTGGGTTGATATTGACCTTTATATGGGCCCTTCTTCCAGTCTGATTGTTGCCCCAATATTTTCAGAGAAACTACTAGTTTTTCAAGTAATAACAATTATTAATTGATTTATATAGACCCTTCTTACTTTTACGTTTTATTTGTTAATTTTAGTATCTGATCTTGTACGAATATAATTTTTTTACTTGTAAAAAAAGCAACTAAAATTCTCCTATTTAAAATTTTTTATTTAGATAAATGGTTTTAATAGAAGAATTTTATTATGAAATTTTACAATACAAATACTGGAAAATTGTTAAAAAAATTATTCTTTAGAGTATTTAACAAGTTCAATAAAAAGAATTATAGAATTTTCAAAATTCCACATTTTTTTGTGGAATTTTAAATACTTTTTGTATTTAAAAAATACTCTTAATATGTCTGTATCTTTAAAAAAATTTGTACCAATAATCCAAATAAAGTATTCAACAATATTGTATATGAACGATAATAAAAAATTACATCACTTTCTTTAGAATTTTTTTAATCCAAAAAACATCCTGGAGGAATATTATAATCCATCTCTGTACTCAAATTATTTTTATTATGTTATTATAAATTGAAAATTATAAAAGCCTGTTTTTTTTTTATATGGAAGTGGATTATATCTTCGGAAAGGAGCTATGCTGTGCTGAAATGTTATGAAATTCCTCAATGAAGAGAAGATCAAACAAATCCATCTTGCCCTTGTGAATGAATACTCCTTGGACACGCGCGCGCGCGCACACACACACATCTTTATATTTATATTTATATTTATATTTAGCTCAACCGGAATATCCATGCGTAGACAGCTATCTTAGATCATATTAAGAGCCATTTCCCAAGTCACTCTTATATATCAAACTCCTTTACAACCTTCAATTAGATTTATAAATACTAATTGATCCCTCCCAAATATGAAAGATTCCAAGCCCCTTCATTTCCATTTTCATGGTTCTATTCTTTTTTGGTGCTCCTCTAATCTCTTCATATCTTACATGAAGACTTTTTTTTTCCTTTGCAACAAGATTTAGACGTGTTTATTATTATTTATTTTCTTTCTTTTTTATAGTGGTAAGATGGTTTTTGGGACAGCTTGTTAGTGCCTTAATAATGTGAATAATTTCTTTATAATTTGCATACATTTTATCCCTATTAATAGAAAGAAACCTTGATATATAGTGCATGCTAGGTAGCAGGATTTGCACACGACTACAACCTATTTTGAAGGTAGGTGAGCAACACGGAGACAAAGTATAGGATATTATTTATTACTCAGAGATCCATGGATTCTTTCTCCTATATAATTTGGATTAAGCCCTGCCTCAGTACCATCCTTGGCTGTGATACAGATGAAAGGTTTCCTTTTCCACTTCCAGTGCTTCTAGTAAATGATCATATTTCTCTCAAAAGGGGACTAACTTATAGGTTTTAAGCTCTCTTTCAACAATTTAGAATTAGATCTCCTTCCCTCCCAATAATTATTGTTCCTTGGGTTCAGACTATTATAATCCTCTATATGTTGTACAACGAATATTAACAGTAAAATTAATTATAAAATAGAATAATTAACAAAAAATAATATAAAAAATTTAACGTTGTTCACTTTTTATTTTAAAATTATGTCTACAGAACAAACTCTAAATAAATTTTTTACTAATAAAATAATAGATATAAAATTTTTTCTTTAAATAAATTCTAGAAGTGATAATTGAAATTTTATTAAAAATATTGACACTCAATGTATTTTTCAAAAACACCCCCAAATATTTTTTTCCTATTTTATCACTATTTTTTTTTATTTTTTTTCTCAATAGACACAACTTTTTTCTATATATTTTTTTCTTTTTTCACTCTTCGGAGAACTCAACTCTTCAGGATAAGTATTTTGCTCCTTGGCTTCTGATGCACGAGACCTTCTCCTTGCTTCCCTATTTGTAAGCAAAGGACGTGAATAAAAAAATGGCCTCAAGTTGCAGTATTCGGCGCCTGACATCTCTTGGGAAGGGAAGTAAAATTTTGGTGGCTGCAGGTAAAGGTTTCGGTTCCTGCTCTCTCCTATTTGGCGCTGTCCTCGCTTCGTTTTTCTGCTTGTCTGATCCTTTTTTTTGTTTGTTTATTATTTGTCAATGGTGGGCCTTTATGTTGGAGGACCCACCACCAACACTATACTCCTTTTAGCTATCCTTGTGGTCGAATGAGGGTCCAAGGCTGCTACTCTAGCATTACCTTGTTGAGAGAAAACCAGACAGCCCAAAAACTGTACAGGACAATCCCAAGGAAATGAATAAACTCTGGTTCTTCAAAATTTTGTTCATACTTTTGCAAAAGAATTTCAACCCATTAATCAATTGTGTTAGGTTGAATATAGTGCACTCTTAGGCCAATGTGAGTCCCAAACCAGATTGCTCTAACAAAGGAACACTGAAGCATGAGGTAATCAATTCGGATATTAATGTGCCTTCTCTTGAGAAAGCTTCTAGTGGGTATTATACCTTGCAGAATCTTTCATGTAGACAATTTAATTTTAGCAGCCACTGGGAGTTTCCATATTGCTGTCTATTTATATGAATTAGTTTGACTACCAGTTAGGCCATCCTTCTGTATTCTATCCCCATCCCTAGCAGAATACCTACCATTAATGGAGCAACCATTTCAGCTTAAACAGTCAAGGCTCTATACCTCGAAAAGAGGGTTTGAATGATCTTACTCACCACTTTACCATCAAATACTTGCTTGAGCTTCTCTTTGTTCCATTTCTTTTGTCTGTTACCGGCGAAGCTCCTAATGTCAATTTCTGAAACAACATTAGGATCTCTCAACTCCATTTTGATGTCGCTCTTCCAAATGGTCTCATTGAAACTGAGACTTTGGCCATCACCAACGATCCACCGAAGTCTAGGAACAATCACAGTTTCTCTTGCGTTACAAGTATCTTTCCAGACTTTTCAGGCTGAAGCTATTGATTTAATCGGAGGGTTGGAAAAAATTCCTCCGTTATTTCCCATGTTATTACCATAATGTCTCCTCATAGCTTATAATAGGCCTATTATCATAAATGACCCTCCAATACTGCTTGGCAAGCAGTGCTTGATTAAATTCACTAATACTTTTGATTCCCATTCCGCCTTTGCCTTTTGGCTGACAGACATTAATCCAGGCCATAGGATAGTATTGTCTACCTTCTTTTTTGCTTCCCCACCAGAAATCTCTGATTAGATTATCACATTTTCTACAGTTGTCCTTGTCTAGCTTTTGTGGTGTTGATCCCATACACCATACTAGAAGTCACTGTCAAGTTAATAAGGATTGTTCTAGCAGCTTGGGAAAGAAGTTAACCTTTCTAGGTTTTCTAATTTTGTTTCAAGTTTTTTAACAATATCATTTTGTCTCTCCTTACTTCTTGCTTCCTTCAAGAGCTCGCAGGTACTTAAAATACTAACATGCTTCACCTTCAATCCTTTGGTCATCATTCTTGGAAACTTCGGAGGAGTATTCTTACTAAACATAATTTCAAATTTATGATAACTAAACTCCAAGCCTGAGTATAGCAGCTTAAACTCATCCAAGAGCTCTTTAATGTGCCTGCAGGACTCCAAATGTGCTTTGAAAAAATCCATTAAATCATCCGCATACAATAAATAGGTAATAGAAGTTATTCCTCTTCCAAGTTTCATCCCTTGAATGCTCCCTTCATTCTCTGACTTCAAGAAGATATCGGACAAAACATTCATGCATATAGTGAATAAATAGGGAGAGATTGGATCTCCTTGCCTTAATCCACGGGAAGGTTATATAAGAGCAGTAGGATAACCATTTATCAAAATTCTGCACATTATAGTTGCAACAAGTTGCTTAACGTATTGAATCCATTTTTCTGGAAAACCCATCACTTTGAGAGTTCCTTCTAAGAATGTCCATGAGACGAATATGCCTATTATGAGTCTGCTATGAAATGCTACCTTAGGTGGCTTGCCCAAGGTCTTGATTGTCTTGTAGTGCTTTACACAAACGCTGCATAGGCGTCCTTGAAGTGTGCTGAAAAATCATCTCATTCCTATTTCTCCAAAGTTTCCATAAATTTGAGCGGCAACTTCCCTCCACCCTCCACCCTCCAAGATTTCTCTACCACTCAACAAAAGATGCATGGGGAATGTTTGGTGATCTAAGTGTTAGTGGTGGGTCCCTCCACGTAGAGGGCCCACTACACTACCACCACACCCTATACACATATACACAATTATAGAAAGAAGGAACGCTCAGCAACCGAAATTTACATGGTCAACAATTGCGGCTGATGAAAGGCAGCCCCATGAGTAGCAAAAGGAAGAAACGTAAGTTGCACGCGGAAAAGGAATTAGACATCGAATACACCGACTGCACCAAATTAGTCAAAGTTTTTAGACACATCCTAGGCAAGGAATGGAAGGCTTAAGACACACCAACAAGTAGAAGAACCAAGGCAGCAAAGAGCAGCCTGAAGAGAAACCAGAGAAGTTCTCTAAGGAGAGAAAAATAGGAGAGAGTTTGGTGTAATATTTGAAAAATAGTTCTTAAATAGTGAGTGCCAAAATAGTGAAAAAATACTCTTGGAGTATTGTGAGAAACACTTTGTGTGCCACTATTTTGGTTAGATCTCAGTTGTAGCATTCAAATTTCATCTGGGGAAGACTCTCCTTGTACCTGTTATTTTCATAGTGGAAGATTTATTCGGATTTGATCCCGTGGATGTAGTTTAAAATTCAAAGGTGGACTACGTTAAATTTTCTGGTGTTATTTTTGTTGATTATTTCGCATTTATTTTTGTTGGTAATACCCGCTGTGTCCAACAAGTGGTATCAGAGCCGTGGTGGTTATTATTTTAAAATTCAAAGTATTGATTGATCTTCTACATCAGAAATTTTTTTATTGGAATTACTGTTGATTGAAGGAAGTTGTACGGGGCATTGTTCATACGTACTTGTACTATTCATACATACGGAGGACTATTTATACGTACGTGTACTATTCATACATACAGAGTACTATTCATACTGCTCAAAATGGAGGTAAAGACCAGCAAGATGATCAACCTAAATGATACAAACTACCACATCTGGAGAAACAAGATGAAAGATCTCCTGTTTGTGATAAAATTCCATTTACCGGTGTTTACTACAACTAAACCCGAAGTTAAATCCGATGAAGACTGAAAATTTGAGCATAAGCAAGTGTGTGGATTCATTCGACAGTTCATAGAAGATAATGTGTACAATCATATTTGCAATGAAATTCATGCACAAGCGCTGTGGTAAAAGCTGGAAGAGCTGTATGCTTCAAAGACTGGTAACAACAAATTGTTCTATTTAACAAAATTGATGCATGTGAAATACCGAGAAGGTACTTCTGTAGCAGATCATTTGAACGAGATGCAAGGGATCGTGGACCAGTTGTCGGGGATGGACGTAAAGTTTGACGACGAAGTACTTACTCTCATGGTGCTTGCCTCCCTACCAGAGTCGTGGGAGACTTTGAAGATCTCAATTACCAACTCAGCGCCTAACAGTGTCGTGAGAATAGAATCTGTCAAAAGCGGTATTCTGAATGAAGAGATGAGAAGAAGATCACAATATTCAACCTCTTCATCACAATCAGATGTTCTGGTTACATAATCCAGAGGGAGGAGCCAATCTAGGCATACAAAGCCTAGAGATAAAAGCAAAGAAAAGTCGAATAAATATGCCAACATTGAATGCCATTACTACAAAAAGAAATGGCATATCAAAAGATTCTGTCGAAAGTTCAAACATGATAAGAACAAAGACAAAGAAGTGAAGAAAGACGATAGCAGTGATGATGAGCAGACAAATGCCATAAACAAATTCAATGTCGTTTATGATGATGATATTGTCAATCTTACAACTTATGAGACCAGTTGAGTGATTGACAGTGGAGCTACCATTCATGCCACACCTCGTAGAGAATTCTTCTCATCTTACACAAAAGGAGATTTTGATGTTGTTAAGATGGAAAATGACAACTTATTAAAAGTTGTTGGCAGAGGAAATATCTGCTTGGAGACAGAGAACGGCACCAGATTAGTGCTGAAAGATGTCAGGCATATTTCAGATATTCGCCTGAATCTGATTTCTACCGGCAAACTTGATGATGCAGGCTTTTACAACATGTTCATAAATGGCCAATGGAAACTCACTAAAGGTGCTTTGGTGGTGGCCAGAGGTAGAAAAGACTCAACATTGTATGTTATGTGTAATAACCGTAAAATTTAATGAAAAGAAAATTTAAAATAAAAGAGAGAATTTTGACAATAGAGATAAGAACCGTAGAAAAAATGTATATTTATTACATAGAAAAAAAAAATATATTAGAAGTTATATTTTGGCGCGCTATAAGCAAATATATTTTTATTATGTAGACATAATTATGATTTGTTAAAAGTAATTGAATTTTTAAGTAAAAGAAGTATTGTGTTGCTTAAAATAATTATACCGGCTTCTATTGAATTTTTATGGTATTTTTAGAAATACTCTTTCTTTTAATATAAATAAAGATATTTGTTTAGAAATTTGTTTTATTACTATTTTTATCAAGAAAAATTATGATGTGAGAGTTTAACTAAAGATTTATGAGAAAGGAAATTTTTAGAAATTTTTGGGATATTTTATGAGAAAAAACGGAATTTATATGAATTTTATAAAGAAAATCTTATTATTAATTATTTAATAATTATTTAAAAAAAAAAATTAAAAATTACTGTAGCTCCTGCATATATGCATACGGGCAGCCAGAGACGCAGAGAAGGAAAAAAAACGCAACCCCCTATTTTCCGTTTTCCCCTTCGATTTTCAAACCTTCATATCTGGAGCTACGGACCTCCGATTGACGAACCGTCTGGACCGTTGGACTCGTGGCAACGAGTACTTCAAAACCCACCGATCAATTTCGCCGGAAAGTCGCCGGAAGGTCGCCGAAAAATCGTGTGAATAGTACCTCCAAAGGTAAAATTTCGTCCCATTGCGTTTTAGGCTTCGTTTTTACCGAAATTCTTCCCGTAGATAGCTTTAGAATCGAATATGGGGTTTTTAGGTTTCAGCATGAATAGTATTTTCCGGCGAGTGAATAGTGTTTTTCGGCGTGAATAGTGATTTTAGAATTTTCTAATTTTCATGCTATGTCTATATTTTCTAGGTTATTGAGCCACTACGAGGTGAAATTCTCGTTGTTGGACTTCTAGTACGGTGAGTGGGTTTTTCATACTATAGCGAATGTTTTAGGAATTTGATTTATAACTCTCTCGTATGATTTTATCTAGTTGGAATGTATGTTAAATTGTTTTACTGCTTTGAAAACCAATATGTTCCAACCATATTAGAAATTGTAAATTTCAATCCTAGTTGAACCCTAGGTATGCAGGGCAAGCATCTAGACTATTAATTCTCCATTTGAGCTAGATTTATAAAAATGCGAACTTAGTCATAGAAATGAACTAAGTTAGCCATGAATGATTTAATGCATGATGAGCATCTATGTGACGTCTATGGACGATCTATGTTTAAAAGGGAAAATTTATGATTGTAAAGGTCTCCATGGGAATTCATGGATGAGATATATTTTAGAATAGAGTTTTATGCATGAAAAGAGCTAGATGGAGAATTATAGCTTTATTGTAAAGTTATTGAAATGTTTTACTTTAAACTCTCTGAATAGCATATTTCAAATGTTTTCTATTGGAGGGACCCTTTTAGATCACTGTTAGCTAGCCGCAGGTAGTGCTAGTCCTGGTGCACCTTGATCATGTTACGGCTTCGGCCTAGGATATTGTGACGGGCATATGACTGCCTAAGACATAAAATTTAGGGTGGACTTATGTCTACGCCTACAGTGATTACCCTACCCTTGCTGTGTGCTTGGGGGAGATGATAGATCTGTTAGGAAAGACCTCCAATAAATTAGTGCATTTTTCTTAAAGATTAAATATTTCTAAAATACCTCATTCATCATTGTTCTTGCATAAGAATCTTCATTTATTACTTACCATGCATAATTGATTTGCTTACAGTTATTGATTTAATCCTGATTTATCATTTGAACTGTTTAGCATTCTTTCAATAAATTACGGTTAAATGTTTAATGTTTTCTATACTTTGATTTCAATTATTTAATTAATTGCGAAATATTCGTGCTTAGTTTGCCCTGTTTCTGTTATAGTATGATTTATCCATTCACTGAGATGTGGTAATCTCACCCCTCTTCTGTTTTCTCCCCACAGATAGTCAAAGAAACACTGATCCAGCTACAGCTCCATAGGAGGCTGAGTTAGCATTGGTGAGCCCCAGTTTGGGCAAGGCTTTGTTGTACTGGTTGTTTAGTTTAGTTATGTCTAGTATATCTCCATGAACATACAGGCAGGATCCTCGCTTCTTGTGTTGTTTGAAAAAATGGTTTTACGTTTACAATAATGTTTGTATTGTGAGGCCATGGGCCAAGTTGAATCAAGGATGTTGGATTCATGAACTATATATATATATACAGTATTTTCTGATATTGGATGTGGCGTATGTGGCCAGTTATATTATTATGTACTAGATTGTGTGCTGAATGGTTTTGCATGCTATGTGTTAGGCTTACGGCTAGGGGGAAACCCTTATGCCGTGCCGGTCATGTGTTCCATCATTTGGAGCCGTGACAAATATGGTATCAGAGCGTTAGGTTTCCCTGTGTTCATGGAGTAACGGACCTTTAGGTAGGACTTTGAGTATGGGTATGAATCCGGACATGCTTATACTCACGGTGCTGCTAAAGGGGTTCGATAGGATGTTGTCTTTTTGTTTAAGTTAGTCAGTTTATAGTATGCTATGTTGATATGGTTAAGTGATGGTTGAGCTATTTCTGTTTTATAGCGAAATGCCACCAAGAACCAGATCAAAGGTTAGGCAACCCGCGGTTCAAGAGCAGATGGCTGAAGAGTCTGCTCAGTCCGCAGTACCTGTGCCTAGAGGCCGAGGTAGAGGTCGTGGCAGAGGCCGAGGTAGAGGTCGTGGCAGAGGCCGACCTAGAGGCAGTGGCAGAGGTGTAAGGGCTGCTGAAGCAGCCGAACAAGCTGAGTTAAGAAGTGAGCAAGCTGAAACTCCCAGGACGGGGGAAATGTCTTCTCACCCCCGGGATGATGTGATAGCCCAGATGCTGGTAACCATGCAGGGTATGCAGCGGGCAATAGAAAATCTAGCTGAGAGAAGGGATGGGCAAGATAGAAGGGACCCGCAACAGCCGAAAACAACTACCTCCGTTCCAGAACCAGTTAGGTCCGTGGAGCAGCAGGTGAGACCCGCTGAGAGGGAAGTGGAACTATCTGAGTTCCTGAAGCTGAAACCGCCAACCTTTAAGGGGTTGTTGGCCAGTGAAGATCCTCAGGAGTTTATAGAGGCTACTGAGAAGATCTGCGAAGTTCTTAAGTGTCCAGAGATTCGCTCAGTAGAATTGGCAGCCTTCCAGTTGTCTGGCGTAGCGCAGGTATGGTTCAAGACCATGATGCGCGGAAGGGGAGCTACAACGCCACCTTTGAGATGGGCAGAGTTCAAGGAAGTCTTCATGGAGAGGTTTGTGCCTCAGAGTATACGATATGCAAAGTGTCAAGAGTTTGTGGAGTTGAAGCAGACTCCTGGTATGTCAGTCACGGAGTATGACTACCGCTTTACACAGCTGATGCCGTATGCACCGCACATGGTCCCTACTGAAAGGGACATGATCAGGAAATTTATCCAGGGGTTGGTGCCAGCATTGTTTAAATCAGTGGCACCCCAGATGAAGCAATTCCCGAACTATGCAGAGGCTGTGGATTGTGCAAGAATGATGGAGACTAGGCATTTGGCCGATGTCGAGAGTGCCAAGCTGAGGAAGAGAGATAGAGACGGGAGCTCCAAAGGAGGGCAAAGTTCTCATTCCCATGGACCCCGATTCCAGAGCCAGCAGCGCCCAGCACCACAGAATATTGGGAACCCCAACCAGAGACCAGATGCAAGTGGTAGGCTAGGTCTTAGCCAGGGAAACACCCGGTATCCAGGACAACCAGGACCAAGAGCCATTCAGCAGAACAAGCCACAATGCCCTATTTGTGGCAACCATCATTTTGGTCCGTGCCGCAGGGAGATGATTGTTTGCTATCATTGCCACCAACCTGGACACATGAAGAGGGAATGTCCTCAGTTGTATGGCTCAAACCAAGGGCCAACTCGACCAGCTTTACTACCAGCCCCAGTGGCAGCTCAGCCTATAAGGACTATACCGGGCCAAGCAAGTAGCAGAGGTACTGGTAGAGGGATGATGGGCCGCGGTCAAAGCCAAGCAGGCCGAGGTGAACCGAGGATTTTTGCTCTTACCAGACAGGATGCACAAGCTTCAAATGCGGTCATGACAGGTACTCTTTCAGTTTGCCTACATGAAGCATATGTTTTGTTTGACCCCGGGTCTACATATTCCTATGTTTCCCCTAGTTTTGCTAAGAGTTTGGGTAAAGATCCGATTAGAATGGATGCCCCTTTCTTTGTAACCACCCCAGTCGGTGATTATTTGCCAGTAGAGCATGTATGCAAATCATGTAAAGTGTCAGTGGGTGATAGGGAGACATCTGCTGATTTAATCATCCTAGACATGGTCGACTTTGATGTAATCCTAGGAATGGATTGGTTGGCAGCATGCTATGCTACCTTGGATTGCTATGAGAAGGCAATCAAGTTTAACTTTCCAAATGAAGTTCCTTTCCGGTTCCAGTGTGATCGAAGTAAAGCTCCAAGTAACCTGATATCAGTCTTGGGTGCTCAGAAGATGTTGAAGAAGGGATGCCAGGGATATTTGGCATATGTTAGAGATGTGGATGGGAAGGTACCGGATGTAGACAACATGGCAGTGGTAAGAGAATTCCTGGATGTCTTTCCAGAAGAGTTGCCAGGATTACCTCCTGAACGGGAGATAGAGTTTGGTATCGACCTTATTCCAGAGGCTCGACCAATTTCTATACCGCCTTACAGGATGGCACCCACAGAGTTTAAGGAGTTAAAGAGTCAGTTGCAGGATTTGTTAGATAAGGGCTTCATCAGGCCGAGTACTTCTCCATGGGGTGCTCCAGTTCTTTTTGTGAAGAAGAAAGATGGGTCTTTGCGACTTTGCATTGACTATCGGCAACTGAACAAGCTAACGGTGCGCAACAACTACCCTTTACCCAGGATTGATGATCTGTTCGATCAACTTCAAGGAGCGAAATGTTTCTCCAAGATTGATTTGAGGTCAGGGTATCATCAGTTGAGAATCAAGAAGGAAGATATTTCCAAGACGGCTTTTAGGACCCGTTATGGTCATTATGAGTTTTTGGTTATGTCTTTCGGACTAACTAATGCACCAGCTGCTTTTATGGACTTGATGAACAGAGTGTTCAAGCCATTCTTGGATCAGTTTGTCATCGTGTTCATTGATGACATATTGGTTTATTCTGCAGACCATGAGGAGCATGAACAGCACCTACGGGTCATTCTGCAGATTTTGAGGGATCAACAGTTGTATGCCAAGTTCTCTAAGTGTGAGTTCTGGTTAGACAGTGTTATGTTTCTGGGGCATGTAGTCACGAAAGACGGCATTCAAGTAGACCCCGAGAAGGTAGAGGCAGTACAGCAGTGGCCTCGCCCAGCTAGTGTGACGGAGATCCGAAGTTTCTTGGGTCTAGCAGGGTATTACCGGAGGTTCATCAAGGATTTCTCCAGAATTGCTGCTCCTTTGACCAGATTAACCAGGAAGGGAGTTAAGTTTGAGTGGTCGGATGTATGCGAAGAAAGTTTCCAGACCTTGAAGAAGTGTCTAACTACAGCCCCAGTTCTAACTATCCCAACGGGCACTGGAGGATACTCAGTATACTGTGACGCCTCAAGGGTGGGCTTGGGTTGTGTGTTAATGCAGAATGGTCATGTTGTAGCCTACGCATCTAGGCAGCTCAGGAAGCACGAACAGAACTATCCTACACATGATCTGGAGATGGCGGCAGTGGTCTTTGCCTTGAAGATTTGGAGGCACTATCTCTATGGTGAACCCTGTGAGATTTACACGGACCACAAGAGTCTCAAGTACATCTTTCAACAAAGAGATCTTAACTTGAGACAGAGAAGGTGGATGGAGTTGGTGAAGGACTATGACTGCACTATCTTGTACCACCCAGGCAAGGCCAATGTGGTAGCAGATGCTTTGAGCAGGAAGTCAATGGGGAGTCTAGCCCATATTACCCTACTCCGGAGGCCGTTGGTAAGGGATATTCATCGGCTAGAAGGTGAGGGGATGCGCTTTGAAGTGAAGGAGCCAGGGGTGTTGTTAGCCCACATGCAACTACACTCTCCACTGGTTGAGCAGATTAAGGCAGATCAGGACAAGGATGCCAAGCTGTGCAAGCTCAAGGATGAATCCAGGAATAATCAGACTTCTGAATTCAACGTGGATGCTGAAGGAGTGTTAAGATATGGGAAGCGCTTGTGTGTACCCGATGTGGATAGCTTGAGGAAGCAGATTTTGGAGGAGGCACATCAATCAGCCTATACTATCCACCCAGGAACAAATAAGATGTACAGTGACCTCAAGGACTTGTATTGGTGGAATGAGATGAAGAAGGATGTAGCAAACTTTGTGGCTCAATGCTTGGTTTGTCAGCAGGTGAAAGCTGAACACCAGAAGCCTGCCGGTTTGCACCAGCAGATTGAGATACCAGAGTGGAAGTGGGAAAGGATTACTATGGACTTCGTTACAGGGTTACCGAGGACCCCTAAGGGTTATGACTCAGTATGGGTGATAGTGGATCGAATGACCAAGTCATCCCACTTCTTACCAGTGAAGACTACCTTTAATGTGGCTCAGTATGCAAGCCTGTATCTGAGTGAGATCGTCAGATTGCATGGAGTCCCTGTATCCATCATATCTGATCGAGGTCCACAGTTTACAGCAAGGTTTTGGAAAGCTTTTCAAGAAGCTTTGGGAACGAGGTTGGATCTAAGCACCGCTTTTCATCCTCAAACAGATGGCCAGTCAGAACGCACAATTCAAATTCTGGAGGATATGCTTAGAGCATGTATATTGGATTTTGGTGGCAGTTGGGAAGGATACCTGCCATTAGCTGAGTTTGCATACAACAACAGTTATCAAGCCAGTATTCAGATGGCACCTTTTGAAGCTCTTTATGGGAGAAGATGCCGATCTCCCGTTGGATGGTTTGAAGTTGGAGAAGCCAAGCTGCTAGGGCCAGACTTGGTGCAAGATGCCATAGAGAAGGTTAAGCTGATAAGGGAACGGCTTTTAACTGCACAAAGTCGTCAGAAGTCTTATGTGGACCATAGACGTCGGGAGTTGGAGTTTTCTCTAGGCGATCACGTGTTCCTCAGAGTTTCACCTATGAAGGGAATCATGCAGTTTGGTAGGAAAGGGAAGTTAAGCCCGAGGTATATTGGACCTTTTGAAATTCTAGATAGGGTAGGAGCAGTGGCATACCGCCTAGCCCTACCACCTGGGTTGAGTGAAGTGCATCCAGTCTTTCATGTCTCGATGTTGAGGAAGTATCTACCCGACCCATCTCATGTAATTCAACCGCAGGAAATCCTTTTAGATGACAAGTTGGTCTACGAAGAGAAACCCGTGGCCATTGTTGATAGACAAGTGAAAAAGTTGAGATCTAAGGATATCCCTACAGTGAAGGTGATTTGGCAGAATCATTCCAAGGAGGAATACGTGGGAAGTAGAGGATGTCATGAGAGAGAAGTATCCTCAGCTGTTTCAAGAGTAGTCAAATGTTTTCATGTTGTTAGTTTTTGTAAAATTCGGGGACCGAATTTCTTTAAGGGGGGAAGAATGTAATAACCGTAAAATTTAATGAAAAGGAAATTTAAAATAAAAGAGAGAATTTTGACAATAGAGATAAGAACCGTAGAAAATATGTATATTTATTACATAGAAAAAAAAAAATATTAGAAGTTATATTTTGGCACGCTATAAGCAAATATATTTTTATTATGTAGACATAATTATGATTTGTTAAAAGTAATTGAATTTTTAAGTAAAAGAAGTATTGTGTTGCTTAAAATAATTATACTGGCTTCTATTGAATTTTTATGATATTTTTAGAAATACTCTTTCTTTTAATATAAATAAAGATATTTGTTTAGAAATTTGTTTTATTATTATTTTTATCAAGAAAAATTATGATGTGAGAGTTTAACTAAAGATTTATGAGAAAGGAAATTTTTAGAAATTTTTGGGATATTTTATGAGGAAAAACGGAATTTATATGAATTTTATAAAGAAAATCTTATTATTAATTATTTAATAATTATTTAAAAAAAAAAAATTAAAAATTACTGTAACTCCTGCATATATGCATACGGGCAGCCAGAGACGCAGAGAAGGAAAAAAACGCAACCCCCTATTTTCCGTTTTCCCCTTCGATTTTCAAACCTTCATATCTGGAGCTACGGATCTCCGATTGACGAACCGTCTGGACCGTTGGACTCGTGGCAACGAGTACTTCAAAACCCACCGATCAATTTCACCGGAAAGTCGCCGGAAGGTCGCCGGAAAATCGCGTGAATAGTACCTCCAAAGGTAAAATTTCGTCCCATTGCGTTTTAGGCTTCGTTTTTACCGAAATTCTTCCCGTAGATAGCTTTAGAATCGAATATGGGGTTTTTAGGTTTCAGCATGAATAGTATTTTCCGGCAAGTGAATAGTGTTTTCCAGCGAGTGAATAGTGTTTTCCGGCGTGAATAGTGATTTTAGAATTTTCTAATTTTCATGCTATGTCTATATTTTCTAGGTTATTGAGCCACTACGAGGTGAAATTCTCGTTGTTGGACTTCTAGTACGGTGAGTGGGTTTTTCATACTATAGCGAATGTTTTAGGATTTTGATTTATAACTCTCTCGTATGATTTTATCTAGTTGGAATGTATGTTAAATTGTTTTACTGCTTTGAAAACCAATATGTTCCAACCATGTTAGAAATTGTAAATTTCAATCCTAGTTGAACCCTAGGTATGCAGGGCAAGCATCTAGACTATTAATTCTCCATTTGAGCTAGATTTATAAAAATGCGAACTTAGTCATAGAAATGAACTAAGTTAGCCATGAAATGATTTAATGCATGATGAGCATCTATGTGACGTCTATGGACGATCTATGTTTAAAAGGGAAAATTTATGATTGTAAAGGTCTCCATGGGAATTCATGGATGAGATATATTTTAGAATAGAGTTTTATGCATGAAAAGAGCTAGATGGAGAATTATAGCTTTATTGTAAAGTTATTGAAATGTTTTACTTTAAACTCTCTGAATAGCATATTTCAAATGTTTTCTATTGGAGGGACCCTTTTAGATCACTGTTAGCTAGCCGCAGGTAGTGCTAGTCCTGGTGCACCTTGATCATGTTACGGCTTCGGCCTAGGATATTGTGACGGGCATATGACTGCCTAAGACATAAAATTTAGGGTGGACTTATGTCTACGCCTACAGTGATTACCCTACCCTTGCTGTGTGCTTGGGGGAGATGATAGATCTGTTAGGAAAGACCTCCAATAAATTAGTGCATTTTTCTTAAAGATTAAATATTTCTAAAATACCTCATTCATCATTGTTCTTGCATAAGAATCTTCATTTATTACTTACCATGCATAATTGATTTGCTTACAGTTATTGATTTAATCCTGATTTATCATTTGAACTGTTTAGCATTCTTTCAATAAATTACGGTTAAATGTTTAATGTTTTCTATACTTTGATTTCAATTATTTAATTAATTGCGAAATATTCGTGCTTAGTTTGCCCTATTTCTGTTATAGTATGATTTATCCATTCACTGAGATGTGGTAATCTCACCCCTCTTCTGTTTTCTCCCCACAGATAGTCAAAGAAACACTGATCCAGCTACAGCTCCATAGGAGGCTGAGTTAGCATTGGTGAGCCCCAGTTTGGGCAAGGCTTTGTTGTACTGGTTGTTTAGTTTAGTTATATCTAGTATATCTCCATGAACATACAGGCAGGATCCTCGCTTCTTGTGTTGTTTGAAAAAATGGTTTTACGTTTACAATAATGTTTGTACTGTGAGGCCATGGGCCAAGTTGAATCAAGGATGTTGGATTCATGAACTATATATATATATATATACAGTATTTTCTGATATTGGATGTGGCGTATGTGGCCAGTTATATTATTATGTACTGGATTGTGTGCTGAATGGTTTTGCATGCTATGTGTTAGGCTTACGGCTAGGGGGAAACCCTTATGCCGTGCCGGTCATGTGTTCCATCATTTGGAGCCGTGACATTATGCATACAAAGCTTTCCAAGGACGTTGTGAATGCTGTGGAGAAAGAAAATCCAGTTGAATTATGGCACAAGAGACTTGGCCACATGAGTGAGAAAAGTATGACACGTTTGACCAAGAAGAAAATGCTATCTGGAATAGATCAAGTATATTTGGAGAAATGTGCTGATTGCTTGGCGGGAAAGCATAATAGAGTTGCTTTCAAGAGTTTCTCTCCTTCCAGAATGAAGAATGTGTTGGATTTGGTATATTCAAATTTGTGTGGACCGATGCCAAAGTCACCTGGTGGTGCTCAATACTTTGTGACTTTCATTGATGATCATTCTAGGAAGACGTGGGCTTACACTTTGAAGACAAAATATCAAGTGTTAGATGTCTTCAAACAGTTTCATACCTCAGTTGAGAGACAGACTGAGAAGAAGTTAAAATGCATCCGGATAAACAATGGTGAAGAGTATACTGGACCATTTGATGCTTATTGTAAAGAGTATGGTATTTGGCATCAGATGACGCCTTCAAAAACACCGTAGTTAAATGGCTTAGCTGAGAGGATGAATAAAACTTTGATGGAGAGAGTCAGATGTTTACTCTCACATGCAAAGTTACCCAAAACTTTTTGGGGGTGAAGCCTTGCTTATAGCAGTACACGTGTTGAATTTATCACCATGTGTTCCTTTACAGTATGATACACCAGAGAAAGTGTGTTCAGGAAAAGGATGTTTCCTATGATTATTTGTGAGTGTTTGGCTGTAAAGCCTTCGTGCATATCCCTAAGGATGAGAGGACCAAGCTCGATGCCAAGACACGACAGTGTGTATTTATTGGTTATGGTCAAGATCAATTTGGCTATAGATTCTACGACCCAATCCAAAAAAAGCTTGTCAGAAGTCGTGATGCTGTGTTTGTTGAAGATCAAACCATTGAAGACATAAATAAAATAGAGAAGGATGTTCCTAATTCCAATGGCGACTCAACAAACTTGAGATTAGTTCCTCCAACAATGGTGCCGAAGCAAGTTAGAAATGACAATCAACCTGATGATGCTCCTATAGAGGTTGAATCAGAAGAAAATGATGATGATGTTCACCATCAACTACCAACACCTGTGACTTCCCCAGATCGATTAAGGAGAAGTAGTAGAAAAAGACAACATTTTACTAGATATCCTGATTATGAGTATGTAACACTTACTGACGGAGGAGAACTTGATAGCTTTGAAGAAGCTATGAAAGATGAGCACAAACAAAAGTGGAGAGAAGCCATGCAAGATGAAGTGAAGTCCTTGCATAAGAACAAAACGTTTGAGCTGGTGAAGTTGCCGAAAGGCAAGAGAGTTTTGAAAAATAAATGGGTGTTCAGAATCAAGCATGATGAACACAGTCTCCATCCGAGATTCAAAGGTAGACTAGTTGTTAAAGGATTCAACCAAAGAAAAGGAATTGATTTTGACGAGATTTTTTCATCAGTTGTGAAAATGACATCCATCCGTACAGTGCTGGGTTTAGCAGCGAGTCTTGACTTGGAGGTTGAACAAATGGATGTGAAAACTGCCTTCCTTCATGGTGATTTGGAGGAAGAGATATACATGGAGCAGCCAGAGGGTTTCAAGCAGAAAGAAAAAGAGGATTATGTTTGTAGACTGAAGAAGAGGATTATGTTTGAAACAAGCATTAAGACAATGGTATAAGAAGTTTGAGTCTGTTATGGGGGAGCAAGGTTACAAGAAGACTACTTCGGATCATTGTGTCTTTGTGCATAATTTCTCTGATGATGATTTCATTATTCTTTTGCTCTATGTGGATGATATGCTGATAGTTGGCTTGAATGTTTCCAGAATCAATTGTTTGAAAACACAATTGAGCAAATCTTTTGCTATGAAGGACTTGATGCCAGTAAAGCAGATTCTTGGCATGAAGATTACCATAGATAGAGGCGCCAAGAAATTGTGGTTGTCACAAAAGAAGTACGTTGAGAAAGTACTTAAGATGTTTAATATGGACAAGGTTAAAACGGTTAGTTGTCCTCTTGCTAATCACTTTAGATTAAGTTCTAAACAGAGTCCCTCTACATATGAGGAGAAGGAAGAAATGGACAAGGTTCCATATGTTTCAGCAGTTGGAAGTTTGATGTATGCATGGTATTTACACGGCCAGATATTGCTCACTCAGTTGGAGTAGTAAGCCGATTCCTTTCTAATTCTGGTAAGGAACACTGAACTGCAGTGAAATGAATTTTCAGGTATCTTAGTAGTACTTTTAAAATGTGTTTATGTTTTGGAGATACTAAGCCTGTGTTAGTCGCCTACACAGATGCAGATATGGCTAGTGATGTAGACTCAAGAAAGTCTACTTCGGGTTATCTAATTACATTTGCAGGGGGAATTGTGTCATGGCAATCAAAGTTGCAAAAGTGTGTTGCTCTTTCGACTACCGAAGCAGAGTTTATTGAAATAACAGAAGCGTGCAAGAAGTTGTTGTGGATGAAGAAGTTCTTAAATGAACTAAATTTTCAGCAAGACAGATATCAACTATTTTGTGAGAGTCAAAGTGCTATTCACCTTGGAAAGAATTTCTTCTTTCATTCAAGATCCAAACATATTGATGTGAGATATCATTGGATTAGAGATGTATTGGAGAAGAAGCTACTACAACTTGAGAAGATTCATACTGATGAAAATGGATCAGACATGTTGACAAAGATTCTACCAAGAGAGAAGTTTAAGTTCTGTCAAGTAGCTGCGGAAATGGTGGAGCACTCTATGTAGTCAGGAGGGGGAGATTTATTAGTGGTGGGTCCCTCCACATAGAGGGCCCACCACACCACCACCACATCTACACAATTATAGAAAGAAGGAACGCTTAGCAACCAAAATTTACATGGTCAACAATTGCGGCTGATGAAAGGCAGCCGCAGGAGTAGCAAAAGGAAGATACAGAAGCTGTATGCGGAAAAGGAATTAGGCACCGAATACATCGACTGCACCAAATTAGTCAAAGTTTTTAGGCGCATCTTTGCCTATAAATAGGCAAGGAACGGAAGGTTTAAGACACACCAACAAGTAGAAGAACCAAGGCAGCAAAGAGTAGCCTGAAAAGAAACTAAAGAAGTTCTCTAAGGAGAGAAAAATAGGGGAGAATTTGGTGTAATATTTGGGAAATAGTTCCTAAATAGTGAGTGTCAAAATAGTGAAGAAATACTCTTGAGGTATTGTGAAAAACACTTTATGTGCCACTATTTTGATTAGATTTTAATTGTAGTCTTCATATTTCATCTGGAGAAGACTCTCCTTGTACTTACTATTTTCATAGTGGAAGATTTATTCGAATTTGGTCCTGTAGACGTAATCCAAAATTCAAAGATGAACCACGTTAAATTTTTTAGTATTATTTTTGTTGATTATTCCGCATTTATTTTTACTGGTAATACCCGCTGTGTCCAACACTAAGTTGTAAAAGGGATGTAAACCATAAAGTTTCAGAAATTGGGAAGAGCCTAGGATGTGAATCAAGCTCTCTACCAAAGCCCCACATAAGTTGCAGGAGGGATCATTTAACAAAATCAATCTTCTTTGTAGCTTCTCTCTAGTTGGCAACCCATTATGAGCAGCCTTCCAATGAAAATATTTTAGTCTTTCTAATATCTTTATCCTTGACAGCCTCCTCCCCAAACCTAACGAGTTATAAAGCTCGATATGCTGCAACTGAGGATAAAAGAAGATACAGCGCTAAATCTTACCCTGAGCTAACTGAATAAAACACATTTTTCTCATGAACCCAAACTAGTTTATCATACTAGTTTTTAACCTTTTTAGCTAGTACCCGTTCTGCAAGCTCATTCGATAAAACTTCACGAACGACATCCTCTTTCTACTCTCTATCTTCAATATTCAACGGTTGCCTTACATAGTTATATTTTTCCCTAGGGCTCGAAGGTCTAACTATCTCCAAAGGATGGTTCGATAAAAATGAGGCTTCATTTCTGACGCTAATGGTTGATTCTCGGCCAACTTTTCAATGTGTACCGAAAATCAGTAACTTTCGGCCTTCCTCAAAACCCTCTATGCCCATGAAACATTTCCTTTTGGGCGAGTATTTAAGAAATCATCGCAGAGAAAATATTTGGAAAATAAATATTAGACAGTTTTAAGTTGAATCCTTTCATTGTCTTCTACTTACGTGCTGACGTGGTTTGTTAAAGGCTGACTCAGCTTCTTTTTTTTTAAAAAAAAAAAAGGAAAAAGGAAAACTCAAAACTTACCGTTTTCGTCCACCCCACCTTGAAAATATCCCTCTCTAGTTCCTCCCCTCCCAGAAAACTCTGGCTTCATCAAATAGCAACGTGAAGAACTCCCAAAACCACTGCGAAGCCTACCCATTCCCTGTCGTCGGAGCATCGCTGAAGCATTTTGTCCCCCTTTCTGATTCAACTCAGAAGCATTTCGTCGCGCCTCCTTCGTGAAATCCTCTGCTCCAGCTTCAACACACAACGCCGCGAACACCGCTATCCTCGTCTCTAGAACACTGTGAAGACCACGCTTTTCTGTCTAGGTAATCTCTGGAATTTGTTCAAGACAAATTATTTTATTGTTTCTATATATATATTTTTTTAAATAGCAATAAATTTCTTTTTATTCTGTTTGATTGCAGGAAACTGAATACATATCACCATAATCTTTTAATTTTAGTACCATAAATACATAAAACATATGCGAATTATTAATCCCAACTCAGGAAGTTCTGTTAATCTAACCTAAACGGCTAAACCTATGCCGTGTCTGGAGGAAATGGCTGCAAAGGCGGGGAATGCTACCAAAAACGAAGAGGTATTTGAGGATGGAACTGCTTTAGAGGAAAATAAACTGATTAGAGTGGCTCTGCAATGGTATTGGTTAATCTGGAAAATTCAAAGTCAGTTTGAGTCAGCTTAGGTCCCGTAAACCACTAGGAGTCTAAGGCAATGGGTTCTGGCAGTGGATGCAGCTGAAGGCCAGGTATTGCTTTGTGTGTGTATGCAAGTTGTACTGATCCAACTAAATTGTCCTTCGCTACAACATTCTCCATCATTCCAAGTACCTTCCTGACTTAATTTGCAAGCTCTATCACTGAGTTATCCCCATGCCCAAGGTGGCATACAAGAACCGAGAGAAGGAGTCATTTTCACAGATGCGCATAAGGTAGAGTTAGATGCACAGAAGTTGAAAGACTTGAAGGCAAAGATACAAGCCAGCAATGTTTTTGATTTTGTAATGGCTATGCAGTAGTGTAATGATACATTGACTGCTTTAACTAATTATTATTAAAATATTTTTGACCTTGTATTGACTATCTACAAAATTTATGTATTCTTGTTTAGATGCATTCTGCAAATTACATTGGCCTCGTGGTCATTAATTATTTCATAAAATATTACAACTTCATTTGCTGCAAATTCATTATTAAACCTTTACATTGGCATCATTGAAAATATTACTAAAACATAAGTCACGAAGCATATAGAATCTAGAATTACAAACAGCAACCTTTTGCATTATCTAGAATCACAATCCAGAATTACAAACAACCACCTTTTTCATTATCCAGAATCACAATCCAAAATTGCACAGTAATACAAAATCAAGGACTTGTTATTATGCTTAGATATACTGAATATAAAAGATATAACTTCCACTCCATTTTTTTCACAATTGTCTTTCTGGGCAATGGGTCCTTCAAAGTTGAATGGTCTGTTGGAACATTCTCCATTCAGCTTTGACGTTTGCTTATGGCAGCCTGTATCAAGAATGGACAGAAGAAGCTCTGAGTTGATGGATATTCAGATCTTGTTGCTGTCTTCTCAGATGAAGGCGGGTTCATTCAACTTCCATGCTTCTTGTTTCAGTGTTTCCTGCTGTTCAAATAATAACAATATTACATCTGTAATCTTTGTGTTCTGCTGTCATCTGCATAAAAACTCTTTAGTTAGTTTGTCAGGATATAGAAATATCCATTTATATACCTTTTAGTTCGATTGTTTCAACAGAGCATAAAGTTTTGAATCTTATTTTAATTATTGAAAGTTGTAACTGTGCTTATACTGGCAAAAAAGGACAGAGGAGAAATAAAAAAGCAAGGAGACAATCCTAAGGGCCATAATAAAAGGTTTATAAACTGACCCCACAAACTGCAAAGAGCAGAATCAAATATAAGAAACTTATCCTAGTATGTGAGGAACAACAGAGAGAACAAGAAGTCCCCAAGAGTCCTTAATGATTCTAATATTGTTTTATCTGTTTCTTTTACCTAATGTCCCAAAGTCTGAAGTTTCTTCAGATGAACTTCCAACGCCACTGCTGGATGATGCTACGCAAGAGGAATCAAGGTATCTTGATAAAAGATTGGCCATAAAGAAAGATTCATCATATTCAATATGTGATTCAGTTGCTTGAGATGGAATAAGCGTTCGAAGATCTGCTATTAACAAATTACAATTCAATTTTACATCTCCTCTCCTTCTCCCCCTCCTCCCCCCGGGAGGAATTTATAACCATGGGGTTACAAAACTGAATAGATGATAGAAATATAGAGAACACAAAAATAAGACTACAAAAATGTGTGATGACAAGGCTATTGATTACACTTTTCAGGCAAATCAATGAACTAGCAAATCATTACCATATGCATAACAGACTTAAGTAATATCAGGAAATTATATTTCACAAGTTATTGAATTATGATTAGCTAGCCTCGGTTGTGTGTAGTTATGCATATTGCAGGTTGTCCTTAAAGAGAAATTGACATTGCCACAGCTAGGACATGTCCAATCATCTTCCTCGCGACTACCTTCAAGCAGATACAATTAAATACAATAGAGCATCATGTGAGAATCCTGTGCCATGGAGAGAAATTTGTGTTAAAATTGCATGCTAATTCTTCATCCCATCCTCCTACCAAGCAATAGAAGTTTACAATCTCCTATATGCGAAAGCAAAATGTGCACCTATACAACATAAATCAAAGATATAAATTTGAAAAGGGGATTTGGCAAAGGAGGAAAGATTGATACCTCCCAATCTCAAATGTCTGCTTTGCTTTGGAGTTCTATGGCTAGAAAATTAGAATTAGAAAATGTTGTGTTTTGGTTAGAAAAGAAACAATCAATGTAGCATTTTACTTGAGAGGGAAAACAACGGTAATATAGTTGTTGTTTACATAGCATTATTCTGTTTTGTTAGTTAAAAGAATGGTTATCAATGCTGATCGTTGAGCGATGTAGGAGTTTAATTAGTAAAGTTGTATTCTATGTGAGCTATCTTCTATCTTGCACCTTGTTGTATACTTTGGGAGCTCAATTTAGGTTTCCTCCTAAGCAATAAGAGAACCATTCGTTGTTCATCTCTTAGTTTGCTATTTCATAAGATTCATAGAATTTTTCTATTTCAATTGGTATCAGAGCGACGAGCAATTCCAAAAATGGGAGAGAAGATAACGATTAAAGATGTGCTACAAAAAACCGTAGAAATGGAGAATAAGTTAGACAAAGTCAAAGGCAAAGTAGAGGAATTAAGGGAAAAACTCAGAGACTTGAAGCAAAATGACATCAAAGAATTAAAGGAGAATGTGCAAGAGATCTCGATGTCCACAGGAGAAATTTTGAACCATAGGCAATTTGTCATTGAAGAGAACCCCAGAGAAAAGAAAGTAGAGTTTAAAGCCAATTCTTTTCAATAACCACAAAAGATGGAATTTCTAAGCTTTGATAGTAATGAGTTCAGAGCATGGAGGGATAAGTGCGAGCAGTATTTTATGTTGGAAGAAATTTTGTATGAGTAGAAGCAGAAGTTGCTGCATATGGCGATGGAAGGGAAGATAGTTACTTGGCAGAGGCATTTTGTGTAATCTATAGGTATGAATTCTTTAAATTAGAGAGTCTTTCCTGATGCAATTAGTGCTAGATTTGATGTTATTAGCTACAATGACCCAATGTTTGAATTGGTAAATTTGAAGCAAATTGGTAGTTCGGTTAATTATATGAAATCTTTTGGTGAATTGTAGCTAGGGTCTTTGTAGATGAACAAACAGCTTTGAGTTGTTTTTTAGGAGGATTGAAAGGCCCACTAAAGAAGGCACTCAGATTGCAGAAACCCAAAAGTGTTAACAAAGCTATGGGTTTGACACAAATTCAAGAGGACCTTTTGCTTGAACTTAGTTTACAACCATATCATTTATCCCACGGAAAGAATTGTTTCTAGACTAGCCAAACTTCTCAAATGTATACAACAACCTTTAGAACTAATCCAAATCCAAATCCAAATTCTAGTACCATTCCTTTAAACACAAACCCTACATACCCTTTCACCAAAAACCTTCCACCTAAAACCCAGCCATCATATTAGAATAACCTAAGGACCCCTACTCAAATAATGTAGCTGCATCCTTAAGCAATGATAGTAAGAATTCATATCCACCAACTTATAGAACCAACAATAGAAACACTAGAGTTGAACCAATATGAGGTTTCTATTAGGTTGGCAAAAGGTTGGTGTAAGTTTTGTGGAGAAAAGTAAAATCTTAATCATAAAAATGTGTGCAAGGTGTGGGGAAGGCTTAATGCACTTTAGTTGGAACAAGAGGAGGAAGAATCAATAGCAAAAGAGTTGTATGTGAAGCAAAAACACGAGGAAGAAACACCCATATGGGAGGACATTTAAATTTCCCTAGATGCATTATAGAGAATAATAAAAGGAGACACTATGAAGTTACTTGGAAGGATACAAATATAGCAACTACCATTTTTAATAGATACAGGATGTAATGACTCCAAAATTTTTTTAATACTGATCTTGTCTCCTATTGAAGTTATTACTACTATTCTTACTCTTATTAGCTTACCTTCATTATTATATCTATTAACCAAATTAGTATAGGCAACATTTAAGATATAAGTAACTTAGTTCTAATCAAAATGGTGAGATTATCATTGATTAGCACAAGTTATTTATATGAGCTTATATACATCACAGTGACCTAAGTACTACATGTATTACAAAAAGCAAAAGGGCACCTAGCCACTATACCAAAATTATCATCATGTTCGTCAGTTAGAGTCAACCATATATAGAAATATGTACAAATATGCATCAAAGTCTAGTCATCTACATTTACCTTATCTAGTGATATCAATGTGGATGGTGGCATCTCCAACGGAATCTTAACTAAATCTATCACGATCAAGTCTTGGACCACTGAGATGTAGTCTAGAAATGGCAACTCGATCCAATATACATTAAACACTACATCATAGAGAAAATCTGTATATTGTCTCTAATTGTCTAATCATAACATGAAAACATTTAATGAGAATTTACATTCCCAGTAGGTTCCAAAATAATTCATAAATATCGCATACGAAATATATCATTTCATGTTCAACTGTATAACTACTGAATTCATCATGCCATAGCTATGTATTGTATATCTACATACATGGAATCATGCAACTATGACAGTTATGACATAAATAGTTGTATCATCATATAACAAAAAGATCATATCGTAATACCATAATTCCTCATGTCATGCCTGTTTAATCAGATTTGTCAAGTAATAACATTTTTTTAAGGTCAATGTGAGCATGCTTGCCTCACCCTACATACTTTTGAAAGTGTTTACCTCGCTTTGTCCAGATATGGTCAAATCTCATATTTTTTTTCATAACTGTTAATAGAGCACTCCCTATTTGGTACCACATTGAAACTGTGACCTTTTGAGGTCACCTTACTATTTCAAAGATCATTCCCTCTTTGTATCTTACAATCCATTTTTATTCCATAAAAACCATGATATGATATCATTTGTACACCCAATATAGAGCAACATAATATGCCCACATGCCAGACACTGATAAAATACATATCTCACAGTCATTTCAAACATTCCCTAGTCATGTATTTGCATTGGATAATGCAACATCCATATTGCCACAAGTTGTATATCAAAGTTATTAACATTATATGTGGCATCCATAATATCATATTAATTGATATGCATTGAATGGAAAAGAATTCATGCTATGGATATGGCTTTAACTTAATTTGTACTTAAATTATAAATCTCTTATTATAGGTTTTCCCTGAGTTATCATTTCGGCCAAGTCAGACATGTGAGGTTTAAACATCTATGCGTATGTCTTAGATGGTACCTTTTGTGTGTGGACTACTAGTTCATCTTTTGAACTTGTTTTGACGAAAAGTGATAAAGAGAACGCTCTTGGGAAATTAGCTGAAAAAAAAATTCTATCCGAACACAAAGGGAATGGCTTGTTTGGATGTCAAGAAAGTTTGAATTGATTGTTTGATTTGTTTATGTGAAACAATATGACGAATGGCTAATACAATTTTGATAGTGGGTTATGATGTGATCAAGGTTATGAACTCCAGGATAACGATTTGTAATAAAGTGAGTGTTTTGAAAATAGATTTAAATCTCTTTTTGGATGGATGAGTTGGAATCTATATATATAAATGGATTTGGTAAGTTGTGGGTTGGATTGAATTTGAGAGCGGAGAATCTATGAAGATAATATTTTCAATGATATATTTTTTTGATATAAGGAATTCGAAGACAGTTTGGTTTTCAATAATACTATGTATAAGTATTATGATAAAGGAAGGTTTACTCATGGAAATTTAAAAATTTAAGGTATGAAAAATGGGTAATTTATGTGAAGGGCTCTTGGATAGACATAAGTTTTCCATGATTGATTGTTAAGATATTGCATAAGCATGTTAAAGAATAAAGTCACAATAGGTTGAATTTGTTTAAGTGTTTTGAAGTGCGATCTAACTGATACAGTATAAAGATATCATCAATAGCATAAAATGTTAGTAAAGGAGTTGCAAGTAGTGAGCAATCATGGAAGCAAGTACCCAGTAATTTAATTTCACCTTTAGCGACCATAAGTTATTACAAAAAAGGGTGCTAAGAATATTTGGCAGTGGTGAGAGATGTTGATATAAAGTATACTAATGTAGATCAGGTTCCAATAGTTAAGAAATTTCCTGATGTGTTTTCAGAAAAATTACCTAGAGTACCCCCAATTAGAATTTGATATGGATTTACTTCTTGGAACCTAATTAGTATCTATATCCCTATATAGAATGATATCGATTGAATTTAAAAAAAAATTAGTTACAAGACTTGTTAGATAAAGAATTTAAATGCCCTAGTACTTTTATTTGGAGTGCTCCAGTTCTATCTGTGAAAAAAAAGATGGATCACTATGACTATGCATAAATTATAGACAGTTGAATAAGGTGACAGTGTGGAATAAATACCCATTACCTTGTATAGATGATCTGTTTAATCAGTTACAAGGTGCTTAATGTTTTTCAAAAATTGATTTGAGATATGAGAAACATTAATTGAGGATAAGAGAAGATGATGTATGAAACTTTTCTTGTAGGACTCATTATGGGCATTATGAGTCCTTGGTTATGTTATTTAGTTTGACAAATAACCTAACTACATTCATAGATTTAATGAATAGTAATTAGGTCCCCGGATCAACTTGTTATTATATTTATTGATGATATATTATAATATTTCAAAAGTTCAGAGGATCATAAGCAACATTCAAAGATAGTTTTACCAACTCTAAGAGAGTATGGTTGGTAAAAATGGTATCCAAGTAGACTCTAAGAAAGTAAAAGTGGTACAATAATAGCTACATTTTACTACATCTAAAGATGAAGATCCAAATTCAATTTACGTTTCCTGCAGTTGTCTGCCGTCCATTCTATTTGAGCCATAGTTGGATCAGGTACATGAATATATACTTGTAAAGCATCAATCAACTCCTCAGCATTTGAAGCTGAGATGAGAATTCGTCGTGCTGTGTAACATCCTTAATTTCGTTTCTTTTATTGATAAAGGTACACAAAAAAATTTAATTAAGGAAATAAAATTTATTAGACAATATTTTAGATATCTAAGGAAATATAATCCTTAGAAATTCTTCACCTTAGGTATATGCATAGAAAATGCTTCTAACATTAAGAGAACAAATAAAGAAGGAAAATCTAATAGGAAAGAAATTAGAAATAACATACTAAAGAGATGCAAAATTCTTGGATAAGGAAGATAAATTTTTAGAAACAAGTAAAGGTCTTAAAATTTCAAAGAACATTGAATTAGGGTAATTTTTCCTAATTCAAGAACTATAGTTACTAAGTTTAAAATCTTTACCCATACATTGGGCTTTTACCTATGGACACTTCATATAGAGTTTTTCCACTTCACATAAGTTTCTAGCAAGCCCATTGGATAACCTAAACAAGAAATTAAACATAGACTTGGACTAGGATATAGTAATTTCACAAATAGCCTAAAAATTATGAAAATGTGACCAAGCCCACCAAGAAAGGAAGAATTTTATCCAAAGCAAAGAAAATGGGTAGGACAAGCCCATAATGGGTAGGAATAAGCCCAAATCCAAGAGGAAAACTAAAATAAAATAAATTAGATGATGATATAATAATAAGAATAAAGATTAGGTTACATGGCATTAAGACAAAAAAATTTAGCAAGTGGTGTGATTCTACATTCATCACTTAAGCAAGTGGCATGATAATACAAGGCTTTAGGACAAAAACATCTATATCCTACACTCATAATTTTAGCAAGTGGTATGATAATACATGGTATTAGGACAAAACATTCATAGCCCACACAAATAATATCAACCAAATAATGAAGATTCAAGGGCTAGAAATTTGCCACCTAAAAAGGCAAACCTATCATACCTGTTTAAGACAAAAGAAAATGGAAATGAATCCCTAAATCAAAGGGACCTTGTCCCATATCTTAAGAACATATTATCATAATTTTCAAAATACAAATCTCCTTTTCCTATGCATATCTTGACTAAGGAAGAGGAAGACAAGAACATAAGTTGTTTGTTTTCCAAAAATTCAACAAAGTGTATCCTAATTGTGATAAGGTAGACCCATGATCATGAAAGGTGAATTATTTGGTGGTCTATATAAGAAAACCCACCCTTACAACATTAGAATTTCGTCCAAGTGAGGGAGAGAAAAAAATAGAAGCAAGGTAGAGTGAGGAAAGGAGAGGAAGAAAGGAAGAAAGAGGAAGGAGAAGTCTAGAAGACTAAGTGCTCCAAGTAAGTTTAACAATATTTCTTTTTGAAGAAAAATTTTGAAACTTATAATATTTGTATGAGATTTTGATCTTAGAACTTTTATGATTGGTCATGATGTTGCTATATCATGTTACATATTGATCTTGCATGTGATGTATGTTTGAATATTTAGGTTGGTGTAGATAGTTCTGCATGGTTATGGCTATGGGTGGCAGAAGTTTAAGCTTCGGTATTTTAATTTCTGGGAACAATCTATAAGGAATTAAAATAAATGGTTAACATAAGAATTAAAGATAAATGCGTCATGGATTTTTAGCCACTGGAATCATTCCATTTGGAGTCCATATGAGGTAGCTATGGTCTGATTAGTAGTCAAAGGTCAGAAAATGAATCATCAGGGAAGAATATGTTAGGATAGCTTCGGTAATTTAATTGCTGGGAATTATTGGTAGGGAATTAAAATAAATGGTTAACATAAGAATTAAAGATAAATGTGTCATGGATTTTTAGCCACTGGAATCATTCCATTTGGAGTCCATATGAGGTAGCTATGGTCTGATTAGTAGTCAAAGGTCAGAAAATGAATCATCAGGGAAGAATATGTTAGGATAGCTTCGGTAATTTAATTTCTGGGAATTATTGGTAGGGAATTAAAATAAATGGTTAACATAAGAATTAAAGATATGTATGTCATGGATTTTTAGCCACTGGAATCATTCAATTTGGAGTCCATATGAGGGAGATATGAGCCGATTAGTAGACAAAGGTCAGAAAATGGGTCATCAGGGAAAAATATGTTAGGATAGCTTCGGTATTTTAATTTCTGAGAAGTATCTGTAAGGAATTAAAATAAATTATTAACATAAGAATTAAAGATAAATGTGTCATGGATATTTAGGCACTGGAATCATTCAATTGGAAGTCCATTTGAGGTAGATATAAGCTGATTAGTAAGCAGAGGTCAGAAAATGTTTATTCAGAATATGTTATTAAAGCTTTAGTTTTTGAATTTCTGGAAAATATTCTGTAGGGAGTTAAAATCGTACGCCAAGATAACAATTATAGATATAGGGCTCATGGATTTTTACCAACTGGAATAACTCAATTTGGAGTTCAAATTTGGGAGATATGGTCTAATTAGTCAGTAAAGGTCAGAACTTACACGAGAAGAAATAATCTGTACATTTAGGGAGTAATATCACCTTGATTTCTTAATATTTCGCTACAATGTTCAACATAATAATTTTAGTTAATTGTTTTATCTTGAAATTGACACTAAGATCACCTACATCAGAGTTAAATTGAGGGAGTTATGCTCTGATTAGTAAGAGAAGGTTAGATAGGATGAAAACCTGCATCAAGAAAATAAAGAAATAAAATTAGTATTTTAAAAAGAAGATGAATCTTAACAAATGACTAGTATAGCCATAGCCATTGCCATTGCATGAACTTACTACCATTTTAAGTGTGTAATTTTTAACATGGAATTTACCCTAGTACTCATATAAATTTACAAGAAGTTTTGAAAGCGCCGGTTTTATTTGAAAAATCTTAGTATGCTCCGTGGTTGCAGTATTTTCACATCAGAAAAGAATTATTCTAGTTACTGGAAAACAAAATTGTAATTTGTGAAAAGTGCATGTCTAAGGAAAGCTCTGGCAAGGAAAGACATGGTACTTAAGCGTGTCCATTAGTGACCCACCTCTCTTTCCTGGGAACTTTTCTGGTGCGCTGTTTACAGACTACAATTACTATCCAGTTACCAAGGTATTAGTATGGAATTTTGACATGGAAATGTTTTATAAAGTGATATTTTAAATGGTTATGTTCATGGCATGATTACCAATGATTTATGGTAATAGTTATATTTTGATGAACATACTTGTTATTGAAAGCATATTTTTGGCTATCATTGTGAAAAGAAAAGAAATGAGCACGGTCACATGGCAATCCGTGTGGTGCACCAGTAGGGGACGCCCTACCAACGGTTATGATCATGTTAATAAGAAAAGAAAGAGAAAGTGTGCCATGTCGGACGGAGCGAGATAAGCCCGTACCGAAAAGTAGAGAATACTCACCCTGACCGGGGTAGCTTGAAGTAAGAATAAGTGGATAGCCATCATATGAAATTCAAAAAATAGTTATTCATGCCATACATGTCATAACTGTATAATTTTCATGTGCATGATAAAGTGCATTCATGTGACCTAAAGATATTTTCTGTAGTTTATACAGCTGAACATGACGTGATGAACTATATTGATGGTAAATTATGATTTATTGTTGAACTTACTGGGATTTAATTCTCACTATATTTCCATATCATGTTCAGAAGAATAAATATGCAGATATTCTCTATGACACTTATTATCTCTGTACGTTGGATCGAGGTGCCCTACCTTGGGCAACTTCCAGTTATTTCTGATGTAACTGTCGTAGATGTAACTGAGATTCCGGTGGACGTGCCACCCGAACCAGTGTCCCCGGAAGTAGTCGATATAGATGATTAGAACTAATATGTATCTTTGTACAAATGTTTGTAAAATAATGGTGTGTAGTTTGTAAAATAATAGTGTGTATGGAAACTCAGTATTGTATAAATTAAATAAATGTTATATTGAGTTAAGTTGTAACGAGGTAATAACTTCATGGTATTTTAAAAAAAAAAAATTTACATAAATGGAGTTGTTACATAATTGGTATCAGAGCAGGTCGATCCTAGATGGCCAGTAGTTGGATGGTTATCTGAATCGATCTTATAGTGTCTTGAGTATGTTGTGGTTGTGCTGTGTAGGGGATCAGTGATTCATATAGGTAAGAAATTACTAGTGTTTCCTATCTATATGCCGAGGTGGTGTTATGACTGCTATTAAATATTTTTGAACTAACTATTGGGCTTGATCACCTCAATAGCAGCATAACTTTGTTTTGTACCATAGTAGGAAATGGCACCACCAAGGAGGAATCCAGCAACCAATGCAGAGGAAACCCTGCACAACCTGGCCACGGCAATTCGAGACCAAGTTATGACCACCAACCAAATTTTACAACATCTCCAGAATGCTAATAACACAAATGTTGAGATTGGTCCTAACAACCGGACGGCTGGAAAAGATAATGGCATATCCGAGTTCCTGAGGACTAGACCACCTTGTTTCCAAGGTGGTTATGACCCAACGATAGCCGAAAGGTGGATTAGGGAATTAGAGAAAATCTTTGAAGTGATGGGTTGTACTGAAGAGCAGCAAATCATTTTTGCTGCATATATGTTAAAGGATGAAGCAGAATACTGGTGGCGTGGAGCTAGAGAACTTTTAGCTCATCAGGGAAGACAGATCACCTGGCAAGTGTTCAAGGACATTTTTTTTGAAAAGTACTTTCCAAGTACTGTACGGGCAGAGAAAGAGATCGAATTTCTCCAACTCAGGCAAGGAAGCATGACCGTGGACCAGTATATCGCAAGGTTCGAGGAGCTGTCTAAGTTCTCCTCTTATCTGCGATATAACCCAGATGAAGCATGGAAGGCGGTTAAGTTTGAAGCGGGACTAAACCCGGAGTTAAAGAATGCTGTTATAGCTATGGAGATCAGGGAGTTTGTACCTCTGATAAATAAATGCAGACTCCTAGAAAAGAGTTTAAGGGCAGTGGAGGACGAGAAGCAAAGGCGAAACCTATGGAAAAGGAAGAAAAATTTTCCCAACCCTAGAAAGAACGTGAGAAGAAGTGGATATGGAGCTGGTAAGAGGCCATTGATTGCGGGTCCTAGGCCTTTTCAACAAGACCTCGCCTCAGTCAAGTGCGCTAAATGCGGACGCATGCATGGTAACCGGCCATGCTACATGGGACAAGATGTCTGCTTCAATTGCGGACAGAAGGGACATTTTGCGAAAAACTGCCCACAGAATGTAGGAAAGCAGCCAGAACAGAGGCCTCAGGTGAAAGGAAGGGTTTTCACCCTGAGCGGCCAAGAGGCAGCTCAATCTTCTGAAATGATTCAAGGTACATGCTATATTTATGGATTTGCTCTTATGGTGTTATTTGACTCTGGTGCTAGTCATTCATTTATATCAGAAGAATGTATTAGGAAGTTTCAGTTCCCTATTTCTGAAACTTCCTATGAGCTATCTGTAGTAACCCCTACAAGGGAACGGGTATTAACTTCCTCTGTATGTAAGGACTGTCAAGTCACCATCCAGGAGAAAACTTTTTCTGTAGACCTCGTCATTTTACCTTTAAGAGGTATTGAGGTCATTCTAGGGTTAGACTGGATGTCTAGGAATCGAGTCTTGTTGAATTGTTGTAACAAGACCGTTGAATTTTTACCTTCTACTCCGAAAGAGGAGGTCCAGTTATTGATGTTAAATGCCAATCAAGTTAATAGGGAGTTGAAGAATGGAGTACTTGGATACATTCTCTTGTATTTATCAAACCTAGAAGTCGAATCGAAGCTTGATGAAATTCCAATAGCCAACGAGTTTCCTGAGGTGTTTCCATCAGATATTCCAGGCTTACCTCCCAAGAGAGAGATAGAGTTCTCTATTGATCTCCTACCTGGGACAGGGCCTATCTCTATTGCACCATATCGAATGGCCTCGAAGGAACTACAAGAACTAAAGAAGCAGTTGGAGGAACTATTAGACAAGCAATTCATTAGACCGAGTGTATCACCTTGGGGAGCTCCTGTATTGTTTGTTAAGAAGAAAGACGGGAGTTTGAGACTATGCATAGATTACAGACAGCTGAATAAGGTGACTATCAAAAATAAGTACCCTCTCCCTAGGATAGATGACTTATTGGATCAATTAAAGGGTGCCTCCATCTTTTCTAAAATTGACTTGCGGTCAGGATATCATCAGATTAGGATTAAGGAGGAGGACGTACCAAAAACTGCCTTCAGGACTAGGTATGGGCACTATGAGTTTCTCGTAATGCCCTTTGGGTTGACTAATGCACCTGCAATTTTCATGGATTACATGAATCGCATTTTTCGACCCTACCTAGATCAATTTGTTGTAGTGTTCATTGATGACATCTTGATATATTCTAAGAGTGAGAAAGAACATGAACAACATCTCCGAATTGTGCTGCAAGTGCTGAAAGAGAAAAAGTTATATGCTAAATTGGAGAAGTGTGAATTTTGGCTGTCAGAGGTGAAGTTTCTCGGACATGTCATCTCTAATAGAGGGGTAGCCGTAGATCCTAGCAAGACGGAAGCAGTGATTAAGTGGGAGACACCAAAGACGGTTACGGAAATCAGAAGTTTCCTTGGTTTGGCAGGATACTACAGGAGATTTATACAAAACTTCTCTCGTATAGCCTTGCCATTGACTAAATTGACCAGGAAGGGAAGTCCTTTCAAATGGACTGATCAATGTGATGCTAGTTTTCAGGAGCTGAAGACAAGACTGACCACTCCTCCTGTTTTAATTATTTCAGACCCCACAGGATATTTTGAAGTGTATAGTGACGCTTCAAAGAAAGGGTTAGGATGTGTGCTGATGCAAGATAAGAGAGTAGTTGCTTACGCCTCTAGGCAACTGAGACCTCACGAAGGAAACTATCCAACCCATGATCTTGAATTAGCAGCAGTAGTGTTTGCCTTAAAGATTTGGCGACACTATTTGTACGGGGCAACCTTTGAAGTATATTGTGATCATAAGAGTCTTAAATACCTCTTTGATCAGAAGGAGTTAAATATGAGGCAACGAAGATGGGTAGAATTCCTCAATGACTACAAGTTTGAGATAAAGTATCATCCCGGAAAGGCGAATATTGTAGCAGATGCCTTGAGTCGAAAATCTCTGCATATGGGTCAGATGATGGTGTATGAGATGCAGATGCTAGAGGAGTTTCGAAATTTGAAGCTAGCCCCTACTCTTACTCAAAAGAATCTAGTCATTAATGGTTTAAGTATAGGGTCTGACCTTAGAGCCCAGATCAAAGAAGCTCAAGCTCACGATCAATACTTACAAGATCATAAAGACCAAGGTAATTTTTCTGTAATGGAAGATGGAGCAATCATGTATCAGGGAAGGATTTGTGTCCCTCAAGAACAAGAGTTGAGGACTAAGATACTGCAGGAAGCGCATCAAAGTAAATACACAATCCATCCTGGATGCACTAAAATGTACCAGGATTTAAAAAGGATGTATTGGTGGCCAGGGATGAAAAATGACATTGCTAAGTTTGTGGCGAAATGTCTCATTTGTCAAAAGGTGAAGGTGGAGCACCAAAAGCCAGCGGGATTTCTACAACCTCTTGAGATCCCTAAATGGAAATGGGATAGTATTTCGATGGACTTTGTTGTAGGTTTATCTAAGACCTCAGTGGGACATGACTCTATCTGGGTAATAGTTGACAGATTAACCAAATCTGCTCACTTTTTGCCCATAAAAATTAACTTTTCACTAGATAAATTGGCCCAATTGTACGTTCAGGAAATAGTTAGACTCCATGGGATTCCCTTAAATATTGTTTCTGATAGAGATCCGAGGTTCACGTCGAGGTTTTGGAAGGCGTTGCAAGAAGCTTTTGGTACTCAGTTGCGGTTCAGTACTGCCTACCATCCTCAAACTGACGGGCAGACAGAACGAACCATTCAAACCCTAGAAGATATGTTGAGGGCCTGTGTGATAGAGCAAGGTAAAGGATGGGATAAGTACCTACCTTTAGTAGAGTTTGCTTATAATAATAGCTATCACTCTAGCATTAAGATGGCCCCCTATGAAGCTTTATACGGTAGAAAGTGCCGATCTCCACTATGTTGGTTTGAGGTAGGAGAAAAGAACTTGTTAGGTCCTGATCTAGTTCAACAAACCACTGAACAAATCAGGATGATACGAAACAAAATACTTACAGCTCAGAGTCGGCAAAAGAGTTACTACGATAAGAGACATAGACCTCTAGAGTTTGAGGAAGGAGACCATGTATTTCTGAAACTTTCCCCGACTACTGGAGTTGGTAGGTCTCTCAAAACAAGAAAGCTAAGTCCGCGATTTTTAGGACCCTACCAAATTCTAAAGAAAGTTGGGACATCAGCATATCAAGTTGCTCTCCCACCTAATTTGTCCAACCTGCATAATGTTTTCCACGTATCACAGCTGCGGAAGTATCTTTCAGATTCATCACATATAATACTAGATGAACCAATCCAAATAAAGGAGAACATGACATACCAGCTAGTACCTGCATCCATATTGGACACTGACGTGAAGCAACTGAGAAATAAAACCATTCCCCTAGTTAAGGTGTTATGGGAAGGTTTGACTCCGGAAGAAGCAACTTGGGAGCTGGAAGAAGTCATGAGGAAGAAATATCCGCAATTGTTCTTATAAGGTAATTTCTGAAATTTTGAGGACAAAATTTCTTTTAGGGGGAGAGAAATGTAACATCCTTAATTTCGTTTCTTTTATTGATAAAGGTACATAAAAAAATTTAATTAAGGAAATAAAATTTATTAGACAATATTTTAGATATCTAAGGAAATATAATCCTTAGAAATTCTTCACCTTAGGTATATGCATAGAAAATGCTTCTAACATTAAGAGAACAAATAAAGAAGGAAAATCTAATAGGAAAGAAATTAGAAATAACATACTAAAGAGATGCAAAATTCTTGGATAAGGAAGATAAATTTTTAGAAACAAGTAAAGGTCTTAAAATTTCAAAGAACATTGAATTAGGGTAATTTTTCCTAATTCAAGAACTATAGTTACTAAGTTTAAAATCTTTACCCATACATTGGGCTTTTACCTATGGACACTTCATATAGAGTTTTTCCACTTCACATAAGTTTCTAGCAAGCCCATTGGATAACCTAAACAAGAAATTAAACATAGACTTGGACTAGGATATAGTAATTTCACAAATAGCCCAAAAATTATGAAAATGTGACCAAGCCCACCAAGAAAGGAAGAATTTTATCCAAAGCAAAGAAAATGGGTAGGACAAGCCCATAATGGGTAGGAATAAGCCCAAATCCAAGAGGAAAACTAAAATAAAATAAATTAGATGATGATATAATAATAAGAATAAAGATTAGGTTACATGGCATTAAGACAAAAAAATTTAGCAAGTGGTGTGATTCTACATTCATCACTTAAGCAAGTGGCATGATAATACAAGGCTTTAGGACAAAAACATCTATATCCTACACTCATAATTTTAGCAAGTGGTATGATAATACATGGTATTAGGACAAAACATTCATAGCCCACACAAATAATATCAACCAAATAATGAAGATTCAAGGGCTAGAAATTTGCCACCTAAAAAGGCAAACCTATCATACCTGTTTAAGACAAAAGAAAATGGAAATGAATCCCTAAATCAAAGGGACCTTGTCCCATATCTTAAGAACATATTATCATAATTTTCAAAATACAAATCTCCTTTTCCTATGCATATCTTGACTAAGGAAGAGGAAGACAAGAACATAAGTTGTTTGTTTTCCAAAAATTCAACAAAGTGTATCTTAATTGTGATAAGGTAGACCCATGATCATGAAAGGTGAATTATTTGGTGGTCTATATAAGAAAACCCACCCTTACAACATTAGAATTTCGTCCAAGTGAGGGAGAGAAAAAAATAGAAGCAAGGTAGAGTGAGGAAAGGAGAGGAAGAAAGGAAGAAAGAGGAAGGAGAAGTCTAGAAGACTAAGTGCTCCAAGTAAGTTTAACAATATTTCTTTTTGAAGAAAAATTTTGAAACTTATAATATTTGTATGAGATTTTGATCTTAGAACTTTTATGATTGGTCATGATGTTGCTATATCATGTTACATATTGATCTTGCATGTGATGTATGTTTGAATATTTAGGTTGGTGTAGATAGTTCTGCATGGTTATGGCTATGGGTGGCAGAATTTTAAGCTTCGGTATTTTAATTTCTGGGAACAATCTATAAGGAATTAAAATAAATGGTTAACATAAGAATTAAAGATAAATGTGTCATGGATTTTTAGCCACTGGAATCATTCCATTTGGAGTCCATATGAGGTAGCTATGGTCTGATTAGTAGTCAAAGGTCAGAAAATGAATCATCAGGGAAGAATATGTTAGGATAGCTTCGGTAATTTAATTTCTGGGAATTATTGGTAGGGAATTAAAATAAATGGTTAACATAAGAATTAAAGATAAATGTGTCATGGATTTTTAGCCACTGGAATCATTCCATTTGGAGTCCATATGAGGTAGCTATGGTCTGATTAGTAGTCAAAGGTCAGAAAATGAATCATCAGGGAAGAATATGTTAGGATAGCTTCGGTAATTTAATTTCTGGGAATTATTGGTAGGGAATTAAAATAAATGGTTAACATAAGAATTAAAGATATGTATGTCATGGATTTTTAGCCACTGGAATCATTCAATTTGGAGTCCATATGAGGGAGATATGAGCCGATTAGTAGACAAAGGTCAGAAAATGGGTCATCAGGGAAAAATATGTTAGGATAGCTTCGGTATTTTAATTTCTGAGAAGTATCTGTAAGGAATTAAAATAAATTATTAACATAAGAATTAAAGATAAATGTGTCATGGATATTTAGGCACTGGAATCATTCAATTTGAAGTCCATTTGAGGTAGATATAAGCTGATTAGTAAGCAGAGGTCAGAAAATGTTTATTCAGAATATGTTATTAAAGCTTTAGTTTTTGAATTTCTGGAAAATATTCTGTAGGGAGTTAAAATCGTACGCCAAGATAACAATTATAGATATAGGGCTCATGGATTTTTACCAACTGGAATAACTCAATTTGGAGTTCAAATTTGGGAGATATGGTCTAATTAGTCAGTAAAGGTCAGAACTTACACGAGAAGAAATAATCTGTACATTTAGGGAGTAATATCACCTTGATTTCTTAATATTTCGCTACAATGTTCAACATAATAATTTTAGTTAATTGTTTTATCTTGAAATTGACACTAAGATCACCTACATCAGAGTTAAATTGAGGGAGTTATGCTCTGATTAGTAAGAGAAGGTTAGATAGGATGAAAACCTGCATCAAGAAAATAAAGAAATAAAATTAGTATTTTAAAAAGAAGATGAATCTTAACAAATGACTAGTATAGCCATAGCCATTGCCATTGCATGAACTTACTACCATTTTAAGTGTGTAATTTTTAACATGGAATTTACCCTAGTACTCATATAAATTTACAAGAAGTTTTGAAAGCGCCGGTTTTATTTGAAAAATCTTAGTATGCTCCGTGGTTGCAGTATTTTCACATCAGAAAAGAATTATTCTAGTTACTGGAAAACAAAATTGTAATTTGTGAAAAGTGCATGTCTAAGGAAAGCTCTGGCAAGGAAAGACATGGTACTTAAGCGTGTCCATTAGTGACCCACCTCTCTTTCCTGGGAACTTTTCTGGTGCGCTGTTTACAGACTACAATTACTATCCAGTTACCAAGGTATTAGTATGGAATTTTGACATGGAAATGTTTTATAAAGTGATATTTTAAATGGTTATGTTCATGGCATGATTACCAATGATTTATGGTAATAGTTATATTTTGATGAACATACTTGTTATTGAAAGCATATTTTTGGCTATCATTGTGAAAAGAAAAGAAATGAGCACGGTCACATGGCAATCCGTGTGGTGCACCAGTAGGGGACGCCCTACCAACGGTTATGATCATGTTAATAAGAAAAGAAAGAGAAAGTGTGCCATGTCGGACGGAGCGAGATAAGCCCGTACCGAAAAGTAGAGAATACTCACCCTGACCGGGGTAGCTTGAAGTAAGAATAAGTGGATAGCCATCATATGAAATTCAAAAAATAGTTATTCATGCCATACATGTCATAACTGTATAATTTTCATGTGCATGATAAAGTGCATTCATGTGACCTAAAGATATTTTCTGTAGTTTATACAGCTGAACATGACGTGATGAACTATATTGATGGTAAATTATGATTTATTGTTGAACTTACTGGGATTTAATTCTCACTATATTTCCATATCATGTTCAGAAGAATAAATATGCAGATATTCTCTATGACACTTATTATCTCTGTACGTTGGATCGAGGTGCCCTACCTTGGGCAACTTCCAGTTATTTCTGATGTAACTGTCGTAAATGTAACTGAGATTCCGGTGGACGTGCCACCCGAACCAGTGTCCCCGGAAGTAGTCGATATAGATGATTAGAACTAATATGTATCTTTGTACAAATGTTTGTAAAATAATGGTGTGTAGTTTGTAAAATAATAGTGTGTATGGAAACTCAGTATTGTATAAATTAAATAAATGTTATATTGAGTTAAGTTGTAACGAGGTAATAACTTCATGGTATTTAAAAAAAAAAAAAATTTACATAAATGGAGTTGTTACATGCTGAGTATGAGATAAATCATTGTTCCACAACATGATCAAGAAAAGACAACAGACCATCAAAGAAATGGTTATCATTTAACAAACCTATCGGTTTGTGATGCATATTTAGTTGTGCCCGAGAGACTATTTGAAAAATTTCTTCTAAAGTAGTAAAACCCCCTGGTAAGGCAATGAAGGCATCAGCATTGCTCATCATTCTAGCCATGCGTTCATGCATGGAAGCTACCCTAAACTCTTCCCCAATTGTCTTTCCTATGATGTTAGATACAGTTAAAGCTGTAGGAATAATACCTAGAACTTGACATACTCCTACATGTACAACTGTAGACACACACCCCATTAATCCACGGTTACCTCCACCATAGATTAAATGAATTTTTCCCCTGGCCAATACCATACCCAAGTTTTGTGCTGCTTTCACATACTCTTCATATTTTCCAGGACTGGAACCACAAAAGACACAAATATTTCGAAATTGATAAAATGCGATTCCTTCCATAGCTGCACACACCATAACTTTGAGTATGAAAGTAAAGAAATTAACGTGTGTATTTATAGAACTCAGAGAATGGCATACTTATGATAGCTATGCAAATAGGCCAGGAATAATTAGAACAGTATGTGAGTGATTGGTGGATATTAGCTAAATTGAAGGTGAAATTTTCAAAAATGACGACAAGCATGTATATGTACAGTAGTTGTGATAATCGCTCATATTAGGCATATAAAGAGAATAATGTTAAGATATCACCAGAAATTTGTATTTTTCTTGTCCTTGATGAAGTATTGATGTCTTGATTCTTGTAGGGAAGTTGTAAGTGATAGGCATAACTGTAAAAAAAAATAGTTAAAATGCAAACAAGTTAGTTGTTGAAGATGATTAATCAAATGATTTATTTTTTTTTTCTCAATATTCTTGCCAGTTGACTATTGGTATTATTAAGTCGACTAATTATGTTGAGAAATTTTAATTTGAACTGGTTATTTTTCAGTTGATTGATTACATCTATTTTGAAGCAATCAACTGCATCCTACTAGTTAACTACATATTATTTGATTTTCACAGACTTTTATAAGCTCAGAAATATTATTTTTTTCATGTGCTATTTTTCCATCGAATACCAACAGATTTAAAGTAGATTTTGGCATATATATTCAAACCTTGCAGCCACCGATTTTTACCGATATAACAGCTAGATTTTTGTTTACAGATTTTCAAGATTTACAGCCACCGATTTTAATTTTATTTCAATGTTTTGTCCAAATTTCTAACTTCTTATTTTGGCACCATGCTCTATTAAGTATTCCACATTTTCTGCTACATTGTTCTACATTAATATTTGGTATTAAATGCAAGATTTTTTTTCCATATTATAAGGAAAGTTAATTTATTTTCTTTGAAACTCAGTTATTATGGTGTCCAATTGGTTATTAGGTTAAAGTAATAGAGATTTTGAAAGGAGTGGACGGATGATGATCTTATAGTGTTTTGACGACTGCAATCAAGAGAATTAGTGGTGTTGAAGTTCTTGAGTAATAAAATATAGGAAGTAGGATTTAAATTAATCTTTGAACTCTTAATTTTGAAATATAGAGAATACTATGAGAATCATGTACGAAAATAATGTAAGTGATTAAGATATTTGTGTTAAAGGTTTATATTATGTTAAATTGAGTCTAGTATCTAGGATGCGAATTATGTTGAAATTGAGAATTCATGTATGAGTAATTGTTGAGAAAAATTTTCTTGAAATGATTGGGTGAATTAAATGGGATCGACATAAGTTAGAATTATGTGCTTTTGGATTTGATAGAGAAAGGCTTGAAATTTTTTTTTATAATGAATTTATTGGTGTTAATAAGAAGGTATAGAGTTATTGTGATGAGGTAAGTAGAATTATTAGACATGTGCCAATAGTACATAAATGTTATAAAAGGATTGATGGATTTATTGCTATGTCTGTTTAACATATTGATTAATGGATTTTAGGATAAAAATAAATGATAGATTAAGATGATGATATTCATGGGATAATGTTGATATGTGAGAATCAAATATGACTTGATAGAAGTTTGAAATAAGAAACGATAGTTACCCCAATAGAGATGTGAATATGTTTTTTTATGAGTGTGTAAATATAAATAATTCAATACAGGCCAAAAGTCTAAAGGAATCATGCATGTTGAGCACTAAAAATTATTAGTTGGTGACCACATATTTTCAAAGGAATCACCAATGACAGAGGTTATGAGGTTTGGAAAGAAGTACATATTCGATTCTTCCTATGTTACCTTATTCCAAGAAATTTAATTGGACAAAAATTTGGCTTAACTATGGGTACAATTGATATTTATTGTTGATCGACAAGTGAAGAACTTATGGATGTAAGAAATCCCTATGGATAAATTATATGGAAAAATCACTCAAGTGAAGAGACATTTTTAAAAATAAAGATGATATACAGAAAAGATATCCCCAATTATTTGAGTAATAAGGTTGGTAACTCTGAATTATGCCTTGATTTCATTACTTACATGTGGTAGAATGGGCTGAAATTCGAGGACCGAATTTCTTAAGGGGGCAAGAATGTAACATCCTATAAATTTTAATTTTAAATAATAATAATTTGTTATAAACAAATATATTTTCATTTGTTTAAAAATGATTATGTTTTGCTAAAAGTAAGTATACATTTAATTAAAAGAAGTATTGTTTTGTTTAAAATAATTACATTGACCTCTAATGAAATTTTGTTGTATTTTTAGAAATATTCTTTCTTTTATTATGTATAAATATATTTATTTTGAGATTTTTTTATTACGATTTTTATCAAGAAAAATCATGAGTTAAGAATTTAACTAAAGGTTTATGAGAATGTAAATTTTTAGAAATTTTTGGGATATTTTAGGATGAAAAACGGAATTTATTTAAAAGAAAATCTTATTATTCAATTATTAAATTATTAAATAATAATTATTATTATAAACAAAAAAAAACAAAACGGGGAAAGGAGAATCGGGGACGGAGGCCAAAAATTTGAGAAAAAAATGGAGAAGATAAATAATGAGTGAATAGTAACCTTCAACTTCTTCTCTAGATTTGTAGTGTCTATTAGCTTCTGATTTCAAAATTAAGCGTGTTACTGGATTCAAGACGGAAAATACTACGGTTTTAACTGATTAATTTTTCAAATTAGCTGTTGAATCGCCGTAGATCTGAAGTAGAAAATATCAGAAAAAGGTAAATTCTAAAACTCTTACTTAAAGACCTCTAATTGAAATTCTAACACCGTAGATGGATTCAAGAGTTAGATAAACCTTGGGATATGAAATTTTTCAGCTATCTGACAACTTTTTGTTCGTCGTGAATAGTATTTTTCGGCGAATGAATAGTTTTTCGGCGAGTGAATAGTGTTTTCGGCGATGAATAGTGACCAAACTCCTAGAGTCATTTTCGAAGTTTTTGGACTCTTCGGACACCTTTTTGAGGTCTAATTGGTCAAATTTAGCTTGGCAAAAGTACATTTTAGGGCTATCCAATCTGAAGCCCAACTCTGTGAGTAGATAATTCTTTCTATGACTTGTCCCATACTCTTCTTGAACTATATATGTATTATTGTTTCTGTTTATAAATTATTTATACTATTATAAGTTTATTAAATGTGTTAAAATATCTGTTATATTTACAAACTGGCACATAGTTCAAGAAGAGTATGGCTTTAGAAATGAATTTTGGAACTCATTGAATATGTGGTTCTAAATGTATTTATCATTATTTGATAAAGTGAATATTATGTGCACGATGCATTGATTTGTAAAGTTATATAATTGTGAAAATGATGCATGTCATATTATAAATGAGATTGAATGGCAAGCGTAAAGCTCATAGCGAGTTGCTTGATAAATATGACAAGCGTAAAGCTCATGGCGAGTTGCTTGATAATTTTACATATATATATATGTATTGATGAATATCGGCTAGTTGTATGGCTTGTGACGGTACCGAATAGGGGACTCCCTATTAGCCTGAGTGAGTCAGGGAAAGGCCGCTCTAACCGAGTGATAGTGGTAATGTGAGGAGGCAGGAGGGTGATGTACTCACATTCTCTGATCACTTATTGTGACTAGGATCGATGTCACTATGCGTATAGCAAATGAGTTATATTTTCATTGTATTGACCAGATTGTCGAGTAAGATAGGTGCATTAAAAGTGATGATTTTATCTCCAAATTTTAATATTTTACTATAGCTTATACAGCTGAGCATAACAACATTTGTTTAATGATCATATCGTGCAACATATGGTTTTAGATATCTGAATATCCATTGATTTGAGAATATTTGAAATACGGATCTCATATGAATGTACTTCTGAACTGTATTTTCTATGTGACATATTTTAAAACATAAGTACATCCATATGCTGACCTAAGAGGTCATAGGAGGAATTATTTGCTCATTGAGTTGTCAAATTCACTACACGATATTTTCACATTTTTCAAATAAGAATATCAGAGTCTGATTCGGCAGATAGGTGATATATTCTCTGGGTGAGTCTACATTACTTTCAAGACTCACAGTCTTTGAATTATACTGTATTTGTATTCTAGAGTGCTCTAAACGCTACAGGCAGGATCCTTGTTTCTGCTGTACTCTGATGTTTATAGATTTGGTCTGTATATTGTGTATACATGAGATATCTTATATGGATTTGTTCCTATGATAAAGAATTGAATTATGTATCTTTCTGGGAAAGATCTGATTGCGAAAATAATAATAATAAAAAATGTGTATTTTACGTACCGTAAATTAGGGGCGTTACAAAGTCTAGGAAAAATTCCAATTTATGCATTTCCTTTTTAATTAACCTTCCTTACATGAATTATTATTATTTAGTATTATTTTGTCACATTATTTCTTTACTTTCTTTCATTTTGGTCATTAATTTAATTATATTGAAGGTTAATTATGGCTAAATTCTCTTTTCTAATGGATGCTCATGAATTCTTATTTTTATACTGTATACTTAATTTGTTAGTTGTAGCTTGAATGATTAGAGTGATTACAGATGCTAAGTTCAATTAGGTACCCTTATAATTTATTTATATTTCCACTTACCACTAAATTCAATTGGGTACTTTTTGGTCCTATATCTTACAGGTTGACTAAAATCCCCTTTAGATGTTACTTATACAACACTATTCTTTTTATTTACAAGGTTATTTCTTTGTCCCCTTTAGTGTACTATAAGCAATATTGATATCATTATACTCCTATTCACTAATTTAATTTTACATGTTTCTTTCTCATAAATTTTGCCTTAATTTAATCTTAGAAACCTTACTTTTTGAAAAATTAATGATACTTTTCAAATAGCAATTGATTTACTTTAGCATTACTAAAAAGAAATGATACTATTTATTTGGTAACTTCAATTTTGTTTGACCATTAATTACAACCCATTTAGGCACCCTTTAACCATCATTCTTCCCTTATTAATGCATTTTCATATAATGTCTATAAGGTATTAGAAGACTACCTAGCATACCCAAATAATTTCTACATAAATTCCCATTCCTTACTAGCTCAAAAATCATAATAAAATTTAGGCATCTATACCAAGTCTTCAATTACCATTTAATCATTTCCTTCATTTCTAAAATCTTAATATCATTACACTTATATTTTCCTAATCTTCCCATGTATTATATCAACAAATTTTTCCATCATACATAACACCAACCAATTAGTCATAATTCCATATCCTTGCTTCATGAATTCGACCAACCCTAGGCATTTAGGTTTCAATCACTATTCTCTCTCATTTTTTTTACTTTTTCTTCATGGGATTCATTTTCATCTTTAGCAATTTCCATTATCATGAACCAAAATATCAAATTGGTGTCCTATAACCCTAAAACCTGAAACCATCCTTCCTTTGGCTTCTAAGTTTCTAGCTTCCAAATTTACACTCTACTCTTTTCCATATTTCCCCCTTCTTAATTATTTATCATTAAATAAGAATAAAGCATTATTCTAGCCCAAAACTGCATCCTACTCCAGTCATTCCATGTAAAAAAAATTCAAGACCAATCAAGCATATTTACAAGCACTAATACATGATTTACATGTATCTAGATATAATCATCCATGGCTATCATCAAGAATACTAAAAATTAGAATTTTCTTTGAAGTCCTAAGGTTAGAAACTCTACTTAAATCATACAAATTTCAAAATATTTTCTAAGGAAAATCATTATTATACCTACCTAAGATTAACTCCCTATAGTTTGCTAGATTAGATTTCTTTCTTACTTCTCTTCCAGTCTTGGTTGTGGCATTGGATACTCCTCTTAATCCTTACTGCTCCAGCACTTTTCAATGGCCAAGAAAATGAATTTAGAGACTCACAAATGGAAGAGAATGAAGGGATTAAGATGGAGAGAAAGTATCTTAAATTGAACACTAACTTCTCCTTCACTTTCTCTCTCTTTTTCCCTTATTCCTCACACCAAATTGGTTCTTCTTCACTCTACTAGCCAAAATCTTCCAACATAATCCTTCATTAAACATCCTAATGTGGTGTCCCAAGCTACTTAAAAAGGTAATGATTAATTAGCATGAGGTATCCCATAAATATTCCTAAGGCTTTGTTTGGATAATTTCCATTTCCTATATTCTTTAATTTTTTTTTTCACACTAGAAAATTAACATGATTTAAGCTCTTAATTAAAGTAATTTACTTAGCCTAATTTTATTTTAAAATTTAACACTTTGTTACCTAAAACTTTTCCTTGATGCTACTTTAATTTCTTCCAAAATTCAAGTCTTGCATACTTATTCTTGAAAATTATTTCCTTCTCACTATTTTGCCTCACCTATCTTATTTAATTCTACAAATAACTCTTACAAATTGTCCTCCTTTTCCTTATCATTTATGCTAATTTTAGTCCTTATACATTTTATTAGCAACTTCTAGTATATATTTCCTTTAATATGTCTCTTAAAATTTCCATCACTTTTTTTTCCATATTTCCTTCTTTCTTCATTCCTTTAATAGAATATTTTCATGCTTTTTAGTAAGCAAAAATGAGGATGTTACACAGAAAGCACTCACAATTTCATTAGTCACAGATATCTTAGAACTCAACAGATAAAAAGTTATCGAGTTAAAGTAGAAGATGAGGAAGCTATTACAGTTGAGTTTTTGGTTACCTACATTAATTCAAGAAGCTATTTTGGTAATGAAATGGTTAAAGTTCTTGGAATTGATCAAATGGAATTGTGGAAAGTTTACAATATCCTTTAAACATCAAGGTAGAGATATTTTCCTCGGCAGAATTAAGCCTAAGTTATAAGTAACTAGTGTAGAAGGGAAGTATTTTAAAATAGCCACTGAAACAGAAGTATTCATTATCAAGATTACAAATAGTAGTGATAAAGAAGTAGAAGGAGTATTGCTGATTTCTGAATTACAAGATATCCATGCTAACCAACCTATGACACAAAAGCTAAAGGGAATATATGAGTTATTAGTTGAATATGAAGTAGTGTTTCAAGAACCCACTTAATTACCCCTAGTAAACTGTATGGCCATAAAATACATCTAGTTGAAGGGAGTAAGCCTATCAACTAGAGGCCTTATAGATATGCCCAAATTTAGAAGAATGTTATTGAGAAAATAGTAGAAGAGATGTTAAATTTTGGTGTTATTCAGAAAAGCACCAATCTATATACCTATCCCATTGTGCTTGTTGAAAAGAAAGACAATACATAAATATTTTATGTTGATTATAGGAAGTTAAATGAAATCATTGTCAAGGAAAACTTTCCAATACCATTGATTGAGGAATTATTAGATAAGCTTCATAGGGTAATGTATTTTAGTAAGCTGAACTTGAGGGCTGGTATCACCAAATTAGGATGTATGGTCCTAACATCCATAAAATGACTTTTAGAACCCAAATGGCCACTATGAGTAGTTGGTCATACCATTTGGGCTGACCAATTCCCTTGGCATGTTTCAAGCATTAATAAACCACATCTTCCAATCACTCCTAAGGAAATTTGTGATGGTTTTTTTTATGACATTTTGGTTTATAGCCATAATTGGGAATAACACTTGCAACACCTAAAAATTGTCCTAGAAATTCCCTAGGCCAACACCTTATTTGCCAAAAAAAGAAAATGCTAATTTGGAATCATTTAGTTAAGGAGTTAAGAGGTTTTTTGGGGTTTTCTAAATATTATAAGAGGTTTGTGAAGAGTTATGGGGTTATTGCTAGACCTTTAATATAAATACTCAAGAATCAACCTATTGTGTGAAGGGAGCAAGCATAAACTACTTTTGAGCACTTAAAGAAAGTATTGACAGAAGCTCCCTTATTAGATGTGCATGACTTTAATAAACCTTTTGTCATTGAGATTGATGCATCAGGTCCTGATATTGGTGCCATTTTGATGCTACAAGGGAGACCTTTGGGCTATATTAGTAAGGCCATAGGCCTAAAATATTAAGCACTTTGTACTTAAGAGAGAGAGCTTTTTACACTAGTATTTGCTGTCAAGAAATGAATAGCTTACCTCTTGGGCCATCACTTTATAGTGAAGACAGATTATCAAGCATTGGAGCACTTATTGCGCCAACAACTCAACACAACTATGCAAAACTATGGGTTGTAAAAATTGATGGGGCTTGACTTTGCTATAGAATATAAGAAAGGGAGAGACAATAGAGATGATGATGCACTATCTTAGAGTCAAGAAAGTAGCACCTTTATGGCAATTGTTGTGATTAGATCAAACCTTCTACAGAAATTAAGGCTTTAGATTTAGGAGATGCTAAACTTCAAAATATAATACAAAATTTTCAGCATTAACTAAGGGGAAATTCTAAATATTTGTGGCAAAATGGTGTTTTGAAGAGGAAAGGGAAGATACTAGTTGAGTCAGATGCTCAACTAAGGGAAGAAATATTGAATCTAGACCACAGTTCTTCATAGGGAGGCCACCAAAGAATTGACAAGACTTATAAAATGATTAAGGTTATTTTCCACAAGAAAGGGTTATAGAAACAAGTTCATCAGTTTGTCATCCAATGTGCCATTTGTTAGAGAAACAAAACTAAAGTAGTTGCATCCTCTTGCCTTTTACAACCTCTACCTATTCCTAAGACTGCACGGTATATATTTTCCTTAGATTTTATCATAGCACTGCCCAATTCCCATGGTAAAACTACAATCTTGGTTGTGGTGATAAGCTGACCAAGTATAGTCACTTTATTCCCTTTTCAAACCCAATCACAACAGCTATAGTGGCCAAAACACTGCTATCTAATGTCATCAAATTACATGAGTGGCCCTTAGTGGTCATTTCGAATAAAGATCCACTTTTTCTAAGTCATTCTTGGATATAATTATTCAAGTTTTGGGGTATTAAGCATCACAAATCAATCGCTTATTACCCTTAAATTGACGACCAAACATAAGTTCCGAATAAGACCTTGGAGTGTTATTTAAGGTGTTTGATTGGGGAGAGACCACACAAATGGGAGGATCACCTTCCTTTGGATAAGTTTTGATATAACAATTTATACCATTCTATTATAGGTATCACACCTTTTGAGGCATTGTATGGATATATACCTATAGTTTGTAACCATTACATTGCGGGTCAGACAATGGTAGAGGCAGTAGACATAGAGAGAGATAAAGGCAAGCCATCTCTACACTACTCCAAACCAATTTAAGGAAGGCACAAGAAAGTATAAAGATGTAGGATCAATAACTTACAAGTTGAACCTCCATCAAGTATCTTAAATACATAATGTTTTCCATGTGTCACTCCTTAAGAAGAGTTATTGGTCCAGGCAGCTGTCAGCATCTCTTCCTTCTTTGAATGAGCAGGGTAGTATACCTTTGGTTCCAATTAAGGCTTTGGATAGGTGACTGAGAAAAAAAAGGACAACCATCACTAAACTTTTGGTGCAATGGGATTACACTAATGAAGGTGACGCTTCTTGGATTACCCTTATGCAGTTCAAACAACAATTTTACTCTTGTACTAAATCTCTAAAGTTAACCATTTCTTGTAGAAAAAGAACAGTCAACATATTGCTTTACTTGAGAGGAAATACAATGGTAATACAGTTGTTGTTGTTTTCGTGGCATTATTCTATTTGTTTAGTTAGAGGGTTGGTGGTCAATGATGATTGTTGAGCGATGTGGGAGTTTAAGTAGTAAAGTTGTATTCTCTGTGACCTATCTTGTATATTGTACCTTGTTGTATTCTTTGAGAGCCCGATTTGGGTTCTCCTCCTAAGCAATCGGAGAACCATTCATTGTTGATCTCTTAGTTTGTTGTTTCATAATATTCATAGAGTTTTTTTATTTCATGGTGATGAACCCTAGCAGTGGTTCCTCGCAATACTGTGTGTTGAAACCAGAGTAAGGCATTTTGTGAAGGAGGCACAACAAAAGCAGGATGATGAAATACTTTTAAGTTGAAGCAGAAAGGGGAAAGGGAAAAGGTGGACGAAAACAATGAGTTTTTTAGTTTTCTTTTTTTTTCTTTTTGAAAAAGATGAGTCAACTCTTATGTGGAATGATTAATTGACATTTAAAGTGTCACGTAAGCACTTAACTAGTTATGTCAGCATATAGGTAAAGTGAAGATAATAGAAGGACTAAATTGTTTGACATTTGATAATTTTGGAGATTAAATGGTGTAGTAACTTAAATTTAAGGACTAGATTATAGAAGCCTAATAAATTTGGAGACTAAATTGTGTATTTATGCAATAATTTATAAACCAAAGGCCTTATCTTTGATGAAATTCCAAGTATGCTTGGTTAGTAAGGCCATGTTTAATGCTTGCATATCTTTAAAACCCAAACATCCCTTTTTCTTATCACAACGAAGAAATTGCCAAGGTATACTGTAAAGTCCTCTCCTTGAAGTGTGATCCTTCCACCAAAACTCCTTAACTAATTTATTCAAGTAAAAGCATATAGATAAAGGTAATTTAAAACGTGACGTGAGATAAAATAGGGATAGCAAGAACAAATGACTTAATAAGAATTGCTTTCCAAGCTGGATTAAGATAGTTACCTTTTCATTCCGCCAATCTTTGTTGTACCTTTTGCTTCATATAAGAAAATGTCTCTTTTGATTATATTTAGTTTATAGGAAATTTTATTATAATGAAATTTTTATTATATTTATTTTGATTGTATATATTTATTGTATTTTTTTTAATATTTCAATTAAATAAAAATTTTAAAAATGAATTGAATTAATCATAATAAACCTTTAAAATGATTTCTTCATCCAAATAATTTGATTGTGAATGTATCTTATATACGTTCTTTTTAATAATTTAATAATGAAAATTATTTTTTTAAAATAACCAATCACTAATTATATTAATAAAAGTTTATATTAATTTAACTAAATACTAACTATTTTTTTATTACTGCATTTATTGAAAAAACTCTATTAAAAATAATTTTAAAATAAACCAAAATTATAAGCAAAGCCAAATAAACATTTACCATGTTAATAAGATATACAGAATGAGAAGCTTTTAGATAAATTTAATAACATATTTATTAATAATTAAATTGTTTTATCAGTGTTAAATGTTAGAGCACTACTATGCAATCCTCCAAAAGTACCCTTGGAGAAAAGGTGGCTACCCTTTATCATTGACATAGAAAAGGTTACATTGCACATAATAACCATCTAATAATAAATGCATGAGTCTGTTTATGGCAGGTCTTTACAAAACTTTTAAGGCTCGTTTGGTGGTTAGGATAGGATAAGGATAGATATGATAGTAAATTGGATAAGAGTAAGATATGATATGGGCCTAATAAACTCTTATCTTATTTAGTGTTTGATGCACACCAAGATAGGCATTATGCTATCCTATTATGTATTTGAGGCAAACCAGATAATGGTAGGAAGCGATATAAATTATATAAAATGACAAAATTACCCTTATAATAAAATTACATATATAGTTATTTAAAATCAATTTTAATATAATTTTTTGATTACTTTATACATTGGTATAAATTCTAAATTATAAAAAAAATATAATTAACAAAATAATGTACATAAAATAAAATATATCATATAAGAAAATAAAACAATATAAATAATGAACATGTTACTTGATTTAGTTGCAATATAACCATTTAGAAAGTTAAACAATATAAACAAGGTTAATCAAATATAACAATATAACTTCATAAACATTATACATTCAAGTCATAAATATAAGTTCTTAAGTCATTGTCATCCATAAGTTTCATCAAACCAAAATAGGCTATCATTCATATATACATCAAAGTGAAACCATTCTTTATGCACATAATACATATTGAAAATTTCAACCAGTACAAACAAAGAATTTGAATTTTGCAACTAAATGAATATTAAGAAATGGTCTACAGTATATGGGTTCTTTAAAGGCACAAGGTAAATCATAGGAACCATTCTAACTATCTAAAAGGATAAATACTATGCTTTGAGCGGAAATAACAATTGCAAATTTAAAGCAAAAAATGAAAAAGGTTGTTACCAAGTCTAGAATATGAATATGGTAACACAAGGAGGACTATAGGTAAATGATAGGAACCATTTAAGCTATAATAAAACATTATACTATGACAGGAAATAGAAGTCTATAAATTTGAAGTAGGAAACAAAGCAGAAACGTTTCTAAATCATAATGAGCTAATAATTTTAGCTACATGTGTGATATAACAAATGCAATGGTTTACTTTTCTTTAATAATATCTCTTTTTCTTCCCTTCACTAGGGAGAAGGGAGTGCCATCTTTTATTTAATCATTATCGGATAATGGAGGCAAGCAATATTGGTAGCCATTATAATCAATGGGATAAGAGTAAATCAAGTAACAAGTTGTATATAGAATAAGCAACAAATTAGGAAGTTGACATAACTGGGTTCACCAGGGACACTCATTTATATTTTCATAAGGCATTCAGCCATTCCATAGAGTTGAGATGAAGACTTTTGGGATAAGGAAAGCAGAAGTTCTCCAATATTTGCTAAGTAATCAATCATGCTTAACAAATGTTTTAGGGAAGGCAGAAATCAAGAGATACAACCAGAAAAAAGGGAAAAAGAGAGGTAGAAAAGGCATGAGGATGCAATTGGCTCACTACAGGAAAGGCATGTTATAACGACAGAGGCATCACGACAGTCACTTAAAACTATTGCTAAATTCAGGTTTAACGAGGTTTGCTAACCATCGTTAAAATCATGACGGTTAAACTCTAACCATCGTAATACATCGAGAAAAAGGATGAAAAGTAAATGTTCATAAGAAAGAGTGAGGTTTAAAGACGGTTTTCAGGAAACCGTCATAATGTTGTAACATTTAAAATTTTGACCGTTTATCAGGATAGGTGTGGTTTAATGACGGTTTCTGCTAAACCGTCGTTAAACCTAAGCATAACGACAGTTATTTATCCAAACAATTGTTAAGTTGGTTCAAAGACGGTTTATAAACCGTCGTCAATGGGTTTAAGGACGGTACAAACCGTCGTTAAACCACTCCCCCTTTTATAAATTCATTTTCCCCTTTTATTTTCATTACGAACACCTTAAATTTTAGTTTTTGCTTACGAAATACATCAGTTATCGTACTGTGGTGTGTAACAAAATACACCAGTCATGTAATGATATAAATATGGTTGGGTAGTTTTTTTTAAAATATTGTATGTTCAAATAATTTTGCTAAATTAATTTTTCTTTTTTATTTGTAAAGAATTTATGGTAATTTATCAGCTTTCGTGCTTCGTTTCTTTAGGATCACATTGAAGGTATGCAATTTCATTTTTTTTTATTTTTTAGAAATTTTTTTCATATATTATATGTTCAAATGTGATAATAATATGTACTATTTGTATTTCATATTTAGTTAAAAAATTATAGTTTGCATTGTAATGTACATGTATGAATAAAATTTATAATTTGGTCCTTTTTACAATGTATATTATGTTTAATATTATAATATACTCTTTGCATTGAATATATTTAGGAGGTAATTGTTATTTAAAGTAATTCTGAAACATTGGATTTGATTATTTAGGAGGTAAAACATACGTAATTAGTATTAGAATATATATATATATATATATATATATATATATATATATATATATATATATATATATATATATATATATATATATATATATATATATATTAAAAATAGAGAAATTAAAACGAAGTTGATGGATTGATATGATAAAATTACTAAATACACGTAGTTAAAATTAGAATTTGTTCTTAAAAAATACGTGTAGTTTTTTTTTATAAATAAATATATATAATAACATAAATTTAATAGAAAATAATAGTGAATTTAGTTTTAAATATAAGTTAATGAGTGTAAATATTTTTTAATTAAAATTAATGTAGATGAATCCAAAATAATTATTATATTGATAAACATTTTTAAATAATATACATAAATTAGTAATAGCAGAATTGAAGTACAATTAATGAGGTGAAACGAGAAAGTTACTAAATATACTTAGTTAGTATTAGAAAATGTTTCCAAAAAATATAAATATTAGTAAATTCATTTTAGGTTAAGAGTTAATTGGTGTAGTTTGTATGTAATAAAATTTAATGTAGATGAAATTAAAATAATTATGAGATGACTAATAAAAAATTATAATAACATAAATTTACATATTAATAGCGAAATTAAAGCACAGTTGATGGGGTAAATGATAAAATGACACATGCGGATGAAATTAAAATAATTATTAGACTAATAAATGTAATTAAATAATTTACATAAATTATTAATAGAGGAATTGAAGTATAGTTGATGAGATTAAATAATAAATGTACTAAATAGACAGAGTTAGTATTAAAATTGTTTTTAAAAAACTATAATAGAAATGGAATAACGTAAAGTTAGAAATGAATTATATACATAAATTAGTAATAGAGGAGTTGTTTTAAAAAAATTGGGAGAAACATATAATTACATCAATTTAGTACAAAATAGTAGTAAATTCAGTTTAGAGTAAGTTATTTAGTGTAGTTGCTATCTAAATTTATAATAGTTTTATATATGGATAAGTCTTAGATCCATAAACCTCGACACATCAGAGAGTACCTAGATGGTCTAGACAACTTTTTGAAATTTACAAATGCCAACTTGTCGAAGGTAGAATAATATGCCTATGCCCAAAGTGTAGATTTAAGAAATGACTATTTATAGAGGTTCTGCGCCAACACTTGATCGTCAAACCATTTTCAGAGGGATACAATTTATGGAGTATGCATGGGGAAAGGATTACAAAAGATCCTATTGTAGGACATCATTTAATGCCAGTAGAGGTCATAGAATCCATTGTTCGGGATGACCCTGTGCAGGACATAACCCGTGATGCATTCGGGGTTCACCGTGAAAATGAAAGTATCATTTCTGTGGATATGCCAGTTCCACCATCAGCAGAAAGGATGAACAATGGTGTGAAAGATTTTTATGAATTATTGAAAGATGGTCAACAACCACTATACGAAAAGGTGTGAGAAATATTCTAAATTATCTTTCTTGGTGAAGTTGTATCACATAAAGTGTTTGTGCGAGATAAGCAATAAGGCCATGTCGATGGTACTTGAGTTACTAGTCGATGTCTTTCTAGATGCAAAGATTCCACCTTCATTTTATGAGGCTAAAAAAGTCATTAATAAGTTGGGGCTCAATTACAAAAAACCCATGTATGTCAAAATGATTGCATGTTATACTGGGGGGAGCATGAAAATAGAGACATTTGTAGTAAGTGCAACACACCAAGGTGGAAACTGAAACAAAAGGGGGAAAAGCGAAAAAAGGTGCCTAATAAAATCTTCATATACTTTCCACTTAAACCACAGTTGCAGAGGTTGTTCATGTCTTTTAATACTGCTGAATTTATGAGATGGCATTCTGAAGACAGGATTTTTGACGGCATAATGAGGCATCCGAAAGACTCTGAGGCATGGAAAAGATTTGATCCTCTAAATCCTCAATTTGCATTAGATTCAAGGAATGTTCATTTGGGCCTTGCCATTGATAGTTTCAATCCATTTCGAAACTTATCTATCAGTTATAGCATAGGCCAGCCATGCTGATTCTGTACAATCTCCCTCCTTGGGTGTCTATGAAACAAAGTTCATTCATGCTGTCAATGATAATTCTAAGGAGAAAAGCACTAAGAAATGCTATAGATGTATTTTTACAATCACTAATTGAATAGTTGAAGTAGTTATAGGTTGAAGGTGTTCAAACTTACGATGCATTCAGCAAAGAAATATTCAACATGTTTGCAACTGTTTTATGGACAATCAGTGATTTCCCTGGCCTTGAATAGCTCGCAATAGATTTGACGGGAAAGAGGAAAGAAGAAACTCTCTTATGCAACTGAGTGACGTAGACATTTTAAGACAAGTTGATGATATTCAAGTTATGTTCAGGAAAAATGTGGAAACTGGTGCTGGGACTCAACAATGGCGGACTCGAGGTCATGGTGGGGTTGATGCTGGGATTCAACAATGGTGTAAAAAACATATTTTTTGAATTTCCGTACTGAGCGAATAATATGTTGCGTTATAATCTTGACGTCATGCATATTGAGAAAAATGTCTAGGACAACACCATTTACACTTTACTCAATGATACTGGCCGTTCAAAGTACCGCGTAAATATATGAAGAGACTTACAAGAGTTTGGTGTGAGGTCAGAGCTGTGGTTAGATGATGACGGTAAATATTCGCATGCTTTGTTCATATTGACAAATACATACAAGGAAGTCTTCCTCAAAACATTGAAGAATGTATCTATACCCGATGGTTATTATAGTAATATCTCCATATGTATTGACGTAAGACAACGTAAGATTGAGGGATTAAAAATTCATGACTGTCACATCCTTATGGAATAGCTGTTACTGTTGGCCATAAGGAAGACACTTCCTCAACATGTGTCTTCAGTTCTAATCGAGTTATGTTCATTCTTCTAACAGTTTTGTTATAGAGTTTTGCATATAAACAAACTTGAAAAACTTTAGAATCGTATTGTTATGACACTGTGCCATCTAGAGATATTATTCTCGACGTTTTTCTTTACAGTCATAGTGCACTTAACTATACATTTAATCCTGGAATTGAAATTAAGAGGACCAATCCAATATCGTTGGATGTATCCCATTGAAAGGTAAAAAAAGAAAAAACACTTAGTTTAGATTTAATTCATTTTTGTTAATCCAATTTTATTCAGCTAATCGATATTGTATAGATAATTGGGTAAATTTAAATCTTTTGTTCGGAATAGAGTAAGGCCAAAAGGCTCAATAGCAATATCGTATGTTGCAGGAGAAGTTCTAATTTTTTGTTCCAGATACATAGATGGTGTTGAGACAGTTTTTAATCATCTTGCTCGTGTGAATGATTGACCCGATGTTGGGATGTCCGATAGGGGTTTGTTTGTAATATCCTGTAGTTTTCAAATAATAATAATTTACTATAAACAAGTATTTTTTTTTAAATGATTATGCATGTTTTACTGAAAGCAAATATACTTTTAACTAAAATGATTTTTGTTTTTCTTAAAATAATTATATTTGGCTTTAAATAAATTTTTATTTTATTTTTATAAATTTCTTTCTTTTATTATGCATAAATATATTTTATTTTGTGATTTTTTTTATTAAAATTTTATCAAGAAAAGTTATGATTTGATATTGCAGCTAAAGTTTTGCAATAATATAAATTTTGAAGAATTTTTGGGATGTTTTAAGATGAAAAACAATATTTATATGTATATATATATATATGTATGTATGTATAATAAATCTCAAATATTCAATTATTAAATAATAATAAATAAATAAATAAAAATAGAAGCAAAAGAATGCAGAAGGCACAATAGGAGTGAACCACCATTTTCCTTTTTCTCTCTTTAGGTTTCTAACTTCTCTCTAAGATATCTCCCAACTTAGACATCGAATTGAGATATCGGAGGTACCGTTGGACTTGTGGCGATGAGAGGTTTAAAACCCACCAATCAATTTCACCGAAAACTTGTCAGAAGTTTGTCATAAATGATGAACAGTAACCATGAGGTAAAGTTTAGGATTTCGAAATTTCTTAGTGTTTTATGGTGATTTTGGCCCTAAAAATCATGTTTAAGAGTTAGAATAATCCTTGTATGCAAATTTTTTTGGCTGGATAGTATGATTTGAAGCATTAAGTCATGAAATTTTTTTTCTTCAAATAAACAGTAATTGTGAATAGTATTTTTGCCTGTATGAACAGTATTGTGAAAAGTGTTTTAACGGCATGAATAATGATTTTAGCTGATGTGAATAGTTTTTTCGGCCATGAACAATACCCATCAGTTGACCAAGCTCTTGGAGTTATTTTTAAGGTTTTAGACTCTCTGAACACGTTTTTGAGGTCTGTTTGATTAAATTTGGATTGAAAAAGTGTATTTTAAGACTGTCCAACCTAGAGCCTTACCCTGTGAGTAAATAATTCTTTCTATGACTTACCCTATACTCTTCTTGAACTTTAAATAGATAATTGATTATGTTCACAAGTTATTTATACTTTTATATGTCCCTAAAATGGATTAAATTATCTAAATTGTTACAGTCTAGTACATAGTTCAAGACGAGTATGGTTTTGAAAATAGATTTTTGAACTAATTGAATATGTGATTTTAAATTGTATTTCTCATTATATGGTAAAGGAAATATATTGTGCATGTGGCATTGATATGTAAAGCTATATGATTGCCTTGGAAAAGTGCATGTATATGTGATTACCTTGATTGAGAAGTTTCTGACAGAGGAATTGTACTGAGATTGAACATTTTGTATTATACTAAAACCTCTGTTTTGAACGATATGACATATATACAAATATGACTTTTGTGGAAGAATCCTTTTGAAAACACTTTGCTAACTGCAGACAATGTTAGCCCTGGTGCACCTTGATACCTCAGCTAGCAGGGGTGGTGCTAACCTCGTTTGACGGTCAACACACATGATATAATATGTGAAGGAGAGCGAGATGCTTCCTATCTGGACGAGATGCCGATTATATGATATGTGATTTTTCCTCCCTTGCTGTGTGCTTGAGAAATTGCCCATATTAGAGTCCCTTCGCGTGTCCTCTTGAATTGTGGTAGGGCAAACCTTAGCTGAGATGCTAAGTATAGGAAAATCCTACACCACCAAAGTACGGAAGGGTTTGAACTCTAATATGGTGGTTCTGATATGGGATCCTCCTAATATTTTCATGTAAAATATTTTGATGCATAACAACATTTATGTAATAATCATACAGTACAATATATGGTTTTGGATATCTGAATATCCTTTGTTTTAAGAATATTTGAAATGCGGGCCCCATATGGATGTACTTTCGAATTGTTTTTTCTATGTGACAAATTTTGAAGTATGAGTACATCCATATGTTGACCTCAGAAGTTATAGGAGGTATTATCTGCTCACTGAGTTGTCAAACTCTCTACATGATATTTATATGTTTTTCAGATAAGGATATAGAGTTTGGTCTTGCAGCTATGTGATCAACTAGTTATCATACTCTCGTGGTGAACCTATGTTGTTTTTAAGGCTCATAGTATTTAAATCATTTTGTATTTGTATTCTAGAGTATACTCTGAACGCCACAGGCAGGATTTTTGCTTCTGTTGTACTTTGATGTTTATAGACTTGGTCTGTATATTGTATATACATGTGAATATCTATCTGTAAAGGAGTGTATTATACATGTTATGGAAAATATATGATTGTAAAGTATGTGTTTCACGTGCCTTAAAATTAGGGGCATGACATTGTTGTTCCCACTAATAGGAAGACCAGTAAAAATTGCAAACCTATCGTCATGTCTTAACAAACTGCAAGGAAGTTGATCCTTACCTACAGTAAGTTAACTCAGACTTAACTACATTGCATACAATTTTGAATAATGTGTAGCATTAAGTGTATCTATATTGTTTACTGTACAAGGAATTTAGAGACTATGTAAGGAAAATTTTAAAAAGTCGGATGCGAGCATCTATCGAGATAGATAAAAAGGTCCACAGAGAATTTGTCTCTTGGTTTTGTCGTCGTGTAAGTATTTTGATAGTGGTCAAGTTTCATTCATATGTCAATTATGAACAAAACTCACACCATATTCTTTTTACAGATCACAAATGATAGCGATGGATCACAGTGTACCGATTTAAAATTTCTTGCACTTAGTCTATTAGATAAAGCACGTTGATACAATGCTTACAATGTAAACGAATTTAAATTTCAAACTTTAGAGCGAGACCAGGGCTGACAACTTAAAATAGTGGAGTTTACAGTACTTTCAGGACAAGGAGTTATACAAGTAATAGTGACAGGAACATGCAATTTGGCAGTGTCCTATATTATGGAAAGCTATTGGATATTATTGAATTAAACTACCATGGGCATTTCACAGTCACATTATTTAAGTGTATGTGGGCCAATACAACTACAACAAGGGGAATTGCAACCGATGACTTCGGGGTGACCTCTGTTGATTTCTGTCAGTTGATTCATATTGGTGAAAATAACGATAATGAGCTATACATTCAAGCATCTGAGGCTCATTAGGTGTACTATGTATAAGATGAGCTTGACAACAAATGGAGTATGGTTATGCATTTGAAACCTTGTGACTTATACGAGATGAGCAACAAAGATGAAAATCTTATATACGAAAGCGATTTGTTACACGTGTAAAATTTAGAAAGATTATTTTCAGAAAAAGAAGTTAATTTATGCATGTTATGGTATTATTTTAGATGTTGCCTTTGTTCTACTTACAATTAATTTATTATTGTTATTGTTGATATTTTTATTATTTTTATTAGGCACTGTTTAGTTTGCAATAGTTTTATGCAATAACTTATGTTGCTAATTTTATTTTGACAGGAACGGTGACGATGAGGAGGGCTAGATCACTGTTCACAGGTAGGGCAGGAGCGTCCAGTTCACATAGGTCTACGACTCGCCCAGTGATCAGTGAGGGTGGACAGCCTATTGTGGAGTTAGAGTTTGTCCCATCCACACTTCCCCATCCCAACTATTGGGCACCAAAGTCGGAGGATGTCGCATCCTCAGTACCTGCTAGCAACTCTTGGGCATTGGATTCATAAGCCGTCCCATGCACACTCCCCCCACTCGATGCTCATGCACCAGAGGAGATTTGGACCTCGATATAGACAGGTTGTTAGCTGATGTGGAAGAGAAGCATCAACCCGCACATCAAGAGTGCAGACGCAGGAGGAGTTGGACAGTTGATATCGTCGGTAAGTATTGTAAAATTCTTGTGTGCATATTAATTTCGTCATATTAACCTAACGGGGTATATATGTTTATATTTTGATAGACGGGAGCAAGCAGGTGATGCCTAGGAAATTGATTGTTCACAATGTTTAGGCACTACCCCAAGGGCATAAGGTGTTTGTCCAGTTCAACGACAACCACCAGCTTATTAGAGACAACGGTGGTATACTCGGTGTGTTTCTTGGCACCATCGGGGATAAATTTCATATCTTCTCGATCTCCTACAAAGACTGGAGAAGCATTCATCAACAGTATAAGACGAACATGTTCATAAACAATGTTCAGGTATAGATATACATGATGAGTGAGTTTTATACTCATAAATTAAATATTTTCATCTTATCTTTTTGCCTTAATTAAGCATTTATCTCCCTTATTTTTTTTAGTTTTGTGTATTTTTTACAGATGGAAAGAAGAATAGAAAATGGACTCAATTGGAGAAATCAAAACTAAATTTTGGTTCTTTGAGAATGATGTCTATAAAATCAAGCAAATAAAATAAATTCATTAAAGATGGATGAGTAAGGAGTATTATATTTTTGACTCTTGAGACGCATCCTAATGGATATATGCATCAAAACAATATTAATTTATGACCACATTTCTAAAAGAATTGAAACAAAGATTCAAAGAAGAACACCTAATGTTAAAAATCCATTTGCTGCTTGCTTTTCAACTTGATCTTAATGTAGTATTTTGACTGTATCTCAAAAAATACATATATATTATGTACGATATTTGGTAGATAAATAGCTGACACAATTTCATACAATTTTTATGTTTATGTGAATAGCAAATTCAAACATCCAAAGAGTCAAAATTGGTCTAGAAAAGAACATGTTTATTGTTGTAGTCCAACCCAACTTTACTGTTGTATTTGGGCCCTATTTATAAAAATACATATTCAATGTATACAAAATTTGGTAGGTGAATAGTAGATACAATTTCTACAACTTTTATGTTCAAGTGGTCAGCAAATTCAAACATTAAAAGGGCCAAAGTTGGGCTAAAATAGATCATGTTTGTTGTTGCAGTCCGGCCTGACCTTACTCCAGTATTTTGGCCATAAATCACAAAATACGTGGCTAATTTTTCTCCACCTTATTTGGATGGAAAGATAATGAAAATATTTACAACGTTTAGGTTGATGGGATCAGCAGATTCGGTAGATATCAAGGAGATATCTCATGATTACTTCAGTGCTCATAATGTAATACAACTTGTCAACTATAGTGCAATTTGCTACCCATCATTTTTGTCACCTATCTCCTTTATTGTATCTATAAATAGAAAGATATTATAAACTAGAGAGGGAGGACAAAGGCTGGAGAGCGAGCTTGGAAAAATTTTGTTGGAGTTCTAAGTTATTGTAATATTTTTCTCTCTTTAGATATTTTGTATTTTTAATTTCTTTCATAATATTATCATACTTCTTCAACTTTCAATTTTCTTTCTTACCTTGATTATGAAGAACTAACCTCATAATGCTAAGGTGAAAATGTAAAACTCTTGGTATGAAAATAATAATTTATCTAACTCTTAATTTCAATGTGTATATTTGATATTGTATTTATTTTCTAATTTATTTTCTTGCTATTTTCTTTTTTAGAGTATGGCTTTATTGTCACTCTGTTATTTATTTTCTTGTTATTTTCTTTCTTAGAGAATGTTTTTGTCGTCCATCTGTTATTTTTTTTTGTTATTTTCTTTCTTAGAGGATGGCTTTGTTGCTCCTCTGTTATTTATTTTCTTGTTATTTTATTTATTAGAGAATGGCTTTGTCACCCCCTGTTATTTATTTTCTTATTATTTTCTTTCTTAAAGGATGGCTTTGATGCGCCACTATTATTTATTTTCTACTCCTCTGTTATTTATTTTTTTATTTTTTTATTTATTAATGGTTGGTTTTACCGCCTACTTTATATTATTATTATTGACTCTGCCACCTATCTGTTATTATGTTTTTCTTCCTTTTACAACTTTTCATTTTTAATTTTGCAAAGTGTGAATCTTGATACATTGTAGACTATCTTTAACACAATAAATGATTGAATCATTCTTGATTTATTGTAGATAATATAATGATTGGCACGGTGTATACTTGAATCTATTTTACAAGAGTTTTTTTATATTAGTAATACAATAAAAAGAAGGTAAATACACTTCATATGTAAACCAAAGTGAGTTTAAGGTAGCATATCTTCCGAATGGAACCTCATTTATGTGAGAATTCCATTTGAGTAATAAAAGAGTTAAAAATTATTTTTATTTAATATACAAGGAGTAGATCCCCTAACCTTAGCATGTTTCTTTACTTTGAATACATTCCTATTTAATTTCAGTATTTTATTTATTGTATACTTTGTTTAAAATTCTTTTCACAAAAGAAAATCTTGGCACCTATGTTATAAATATTTATTTTGGATCTGAATTAGATTTTCTCTCAATTGGCAATCCTTGTGGGATCGACCTCGCATACCACTAAATCTATACTTCAATATATTCGTACGTTTGTAAGTTTTAATTAAAACAACCAGTTTTTGGTACCGTTGCCGGGATTGTGACGGAAAAGTTAATTAAATCCAGGTAAGTATAATTCTTCCACTAGTCATTATTTAGAATATTTATTTATTCTTTATATAAAAAAATTTCTTTGTGAAAAAAGTATTTATTAAAAATTGGTGTGGTAATTTTGGTGTATAAAATTAGTTGATTTTGACAACAAAGATAAAAATGCCAGAGTATGAATTTTAAGTGAGACTGTTGTGACTCTTCCACACTTTTTTAGGAATCCACTAGTTGAATACTATCCACCATTACTAATATCCAAAATAAAAAGATAAAAAAAAATTCTTTGCTACATAATTTGGTGCTTGTTTTTCTTTTTATATTTGCAATTTGTTACTTGTAGTTAACATTGTATATATATATATTATTAAATTAAAATTATCCTCTTTTGTAATTATGTTGTATGCTATTATAAATAATTTTTTATAGTTTTTCTTTTAGTTTATGTTTGCTTGGAAGTGTGATAAAGATCAGCATTTGGTTAAGAAAAGTTTAGGATCACCCATTGATTTTAAAATTGGAACATCAGACTTTGTTGGGACACCATCAAAATAGGAAGAACAAGTTGTGCATGAGAAAACTTTTACAGAGTACTTCTCATCTGTCATAGCCAATACTCCATCTTGTATAATTTTGTCACAAACTACTGGAACTCACTTTGAACTCAAACCAGCCGTACTCCAACTTTTACCATCATTTTATGGTTTGGAAAGAGAAGATCCATATTTGCATGTGAAGGAATTTCTTGAAATTTGTTCAACATTTCACTTTTAAAATTTCAATGATGAGTTAATTAGGTTTAGAATGTTTCTATTCTCATTAAAAGATAAAGTTAAAGCCTGATTGAACTCTCTTCCTACCAGAATTACTACTAGTTAGAACTAATTGGTAAATAAGTTTCTGATCAAAAAATTTCCCATGTTTAAAACTGATGCCCTTATGAGAGAAATTTTTTATTTTTTATCAAAAAGAGTGTGAACAATTTTTTGAATGTTAGAAAAGATTTAATGATCTTTTTTTGAAATATCCTCATCATGATTTTGAAACTTAGAGATTGGTGAAAAATTTCTATGATGTTTTAACTTCATCAAACTGTCAAATGATCCAAAACATGTATGGTGGGAGATTTTTACAATTGAATGAGGAAAAAGCTTAGGAATTCTTAAGATCTTCATATGAAATTTCTCAACATTGGAACTGCATAGATCCCAAGGATAAGAAGTCTCAAACACAAAAAGAGAGGAATTTATGAAGTGAGTGATGATACAGATGTGAGAATTGTTTTAGCTAGCCTGACTAGAAAAGTTGAAGTTTTAACTTTAAGCCACAATCTGAACCCTTCTACCAATACTGGGATAGAGACATGTGCCTAATGTTCTAGTACATCTTACATTGCACAATCTTATCCATCCATATCAGCTTACCAAGAAGCATTCTCTGAGAAAGCTAATTATTGTTTTCAATATAGAAAGTCATCAGACAGCACGTTTGTACCTACATATAATCTAAATTAGAGGAATTATCCAAACTTTTCATGGAGGAAAAATGGGCTCAATGAATCAAGTTGGGCAACAATTTGCCCCCTCCTAATTTATATCCTCTAGTTCCTCAATAAGCTCCTTCTTTCGAGGTACCACAACAAAGAAAACATTTTTTGGAAGATACTTTACAATAGTTCATGCAATCGACCCCACAAATTTTAAAATATCATACTCAAGCTATTTCAAAGGTTGAAACATAATTGGGTCAATTAATTAGTGCTGTAGGAGAGAGAGAGAGAGAGAGAGAGAGAGAGAGAAAGAAAAATTTTCTAGTCAACCTATTCTTAATCCTGAAGGTCAATTTGAAGTAAGATCATCAATAAATCCTAATGAAGAGGTGAAGTCTATAACAACCCTTAAATCAAGAAAGGTTATTGATAATCATGTTCATATGCCAAAAACTGAAGGACAGAGTCAGCATAAACCATAAATTAATGATTTAAGTGAGAGTAAAAGTGAACTTATTCCTTGTGCCTCTAAAAATTCATTCCCATAAAGACTTAAGACAAATAAGAAAGACACTCTATATAGCAACATTTTAAAGGTGTTTAAGCAAGTTAGCATTAACATCCCTTTTCTCGATGCTATCAAACAAGTTCTTGCTTACTCAAAAATTTTGGAAGATCTTTGCACGGTGAAACAGAAAATCAATTTTCTAAAGAAAACATTTTTTACTGAACAAGTGAGCTCCAAACTTTAATAAAAAACTCCTGTCAAGTACAAAAATCCTGTTTGTCCTACAATTTCTTGTGTTATTGGTGACTATGTGATCAATCGAGCCTTACTTGATTTAGGAGCAAGTGTGAATTTGTTGCCTTAGTCTGTGTATGAAAAACTTAGGTTAGAAAAGTTGAAACCTACACCAGTGACTCTTCAGTTAGCAGATAGGTCCGCAATAATTCCTAGAGGTATCGTAGAGGATGTGCTCATTAAGGTTGATAAATTCTAATTTTCAATAGATTTCATTGTTATTGACACTGAACCTGTTGAGAATACAGAGACACAAATTCCAATCATTTTGGGTAGACTATTTTTAGCAACTTCTAATGCAATCATTAATTGTCGAAATGGAATTTTGAATTTGTCTTTTGGAAATATAAATGTGGAACTCAATGTTTTTAATGTCTCCTGCCAACCTGTGGACATAGATGATTTGTGTGAAGTTAACTTGATTAAAAGTTCAATTAATAATTTATTTTTAGACTCTTTTGGTAATGATCATCTGGAAAAATGTTTGGCTCATTTCAATATGGACATAGATGAGGATTGTTTGGTTAGTGAGGTAAACTCTTTATTAGAGACCACTCCACTAATGGATACTGATAAATTGGACGCCAAAAAAGAAACAGTTTCACCTTTTGAGTCTATTCCACTACCATATGTAGAAAAACCACCCCTTTTAGAATTAAAACCTTTGTCTAATTATTTGAAATATGTATTTTTAGAACCTTCTAAGACCTTGCCTATTGTCATATCTGATTTAGATAAAGAGCAGAAAAATGAATTCATTAGAATCCTTTGTGAGCAAAGAGAAGCCATATGATGGATAATAGCAAACATCAAGAGTATTAATCTATCAATTTGCATGCACAGGATATATTTAGAGGGTAATGCCAAAATTTTAAGAGAGTCACAAGAATGGCTAAATCCAGAAAAAACTAAGTTCTCGGTAGTCAAGCCTATTCATTGTTTATGTTGTTTACCCACACGGAGCAATAAATATTGAAAATGGTGATGTGTTTAAAGTTAATGGCCAAAGAATGAAATCATTTTTGGAATTGCACAACCTAGAGGTAGAGGAGACACTTTTATGTGACCCTATCTACAAAGATTGATTTTCTTCCTTTGTCAAAAGTTGCTACACATGCTATTTAGGTAAGATCTTTCTTTATTTAGTTTACATTATTGTGTTCCCTCATTGCTATCTTCTTTTGAATTTCTATTTTTTTCTTATTTTGGTTGCTTTTGATCTTTCTTCAACAAAAAAATTTTGAATTGAGAATGGAAGACATATTTGCAAACTTGAACAATTATTTTCCTTCTCTTCCACCCAATGCATTGATGAAAATTTATAAAGCACAAGTTGAAAGATTGAGGTTGATGATGAACATAAGAATATCTACTGATATCTGTTGGCTAATTGAAGCTAAAGTACAATTAGCAGGTAAGTTTGCAAATTGTTTCATTTCTTACATGCTTTATCTATGAAAAAATAGTTTTTCTAAAAAGCATAGAGCTAAAAGAATGGGTGTCTGCTACAAATGTAGACGTAAAACTTGCAACACACATTGCCATTCTTTGGGATAGGTTTATGTAAATTGAGAAGATAAAATAAAATTCCTTAAGGATAGCTTGAGTAAGGAGTCATTGGACGATGATTTTCGTCTGTCTCTTGATACGCATCCTAGTGGATCTGTGCATATGGGAATTGTTGGTTTATGACTCCATTTTAAAAAAGAACAGAAACAATACAATCTTGAGATCTGACGTTAAAAGACTCTATTTGTCAATTTATAAGAAAATTAGATGGGAGCATATTCTCAACCCATAGAGGGCGTTTAAGCTGTTATTTGACGTAAAATCAAAGAAAGATGTGAGCCACAATCATAACTACTATACATATGCATGTGTGCCTTTTAATTTTTTTAACCTTTAATTTAACTGACATCCACCAGCCTACTCACATGATTATTGTAATTATACCGCCATCTTATTCACATAGCTACTGTAAGTATGCCCTTATCTTAGTTCTATAAATTCACACATTATTATCTTTACCTTCATACTCAAAGTTAAGGTTAGTGCAGATATGAAGGAAATTGCATTTCGTAAATTTCGAAATATTTGTGTTTTTCGTAGTCTAAGTCTTGGAAAAAATAGAAAGTATGTGAAAGCAGCACAAAATTTGGGTATTGTACTGGTGAATAGAAAATTTCATTTAGTTTATGGTGGAGGTAGTTATGGGTTAATGGGGTGTGTATCTACAGCTGCACATATAGGAGGATGTCAAGTTCTTAGTATTGTTCCTACAGCTCTAATTGTATCAAACATCATTGAGAAAACAATTGGGAAAGAATTTAAGATAGCCTCCATGCATGAACATATTACTACAATGATGAACAATGCTGATGCTTTCATTGCCTTACCAGGTGGTTTTGATACTCTGGAGGAAATTTTGCAAATAGTATCCTGGGCACAACTGAATATCCACCATAAACCCATAAGTTTGTTGAATGTTAACCATTTCTTTGATGGTTTGTTATCTTTTCTTAATCAAGCTGTAGAACAAAGGTTTATCTCACACTCGGCATGACATATTCTCATCTTGGCTTCAAATGCTGATGAGTTAATTGATGCATTATAAGCATATGTTCATGTTCTTGATCTAGCTATAGCTCAAATAGATTGAACGATAGACAACCGTAGAAAACGCATATTGGACTTGGATCTTCATCTGTAACACCCTTTATTTGATTGAATAAATTTTATTTTATTTTTAGTTTACTACAGGTTCATCTTTTCCTAAATCTCCTTCCAGGTAATATCTCTTTCAATTTTTGTTGTTTTTGTGTGTTTGTTCTTCACAAAAAAAAGGTGTGGGTGCCTAACCTCTTATCTCTGTATACGTTCCAACACCTAGATTTCAAAAAAAAACTGAGTGATGTTTTGGGAATAGGAAAAACTAACACCAATGATGAAAATGTTTTAAAATGCTTGTAATCTTTGGAAAATAGATAAGTTCTAAGTGTTATGTGCAAACCTACACTCTATTGTGACTTATGTTTTACTTGAAAATCCTAATTTCTTGAACACTTAATCCTTTACATTTGAGTAGTTGTTATTTAGAGAAGGTTTATGTTATTCAAATATGATTAGTGATCTCATAAAACTCTAGAACTTGTTTGATTGTCACTTGAGGCGAAATCCTAGACTACTCTCCATTTAAGAAATGAATTAGGCATTGTTGGAATCGTTTGAGCCTTTCAAACCAACCTATACATTATGCCATCTCTAGTAACCCGTTTTGAGCTTATATTTATCTTTTCTTGTACACCTATATTATTATAATTTTTAAACAAAAATATCTCTAACCCTTACCTTTCACTCACAAGAATGACCATTTAAAAAGATATGGTTCAAGGGTGGATGGAAGCAGTTTAAAAAAAAGGAAGAAGAAGAAAAAGAAAAAGAAAATAGAACTTTCCAAAAATAATAATAATTTTGGGGGTGTTATATATATATATATATATATATATATATATTGTAAAGTGAATTGAGTTTTCATTAATATCTTTTTATCCACCTTTAACCTATGCCACACATTACAAACTTAATGAAAATCCTAATGATCTTAAATGTTATGATTAATCTACATTAGTGAAGAGTGACATGAAAACTAAGCTTATGGAGTCTCAAATGCATATATCTAGAGATTTATTTTGAATATTTGATTACATAAATTTATTTGAATGCAAAAAGTCTAATGTCATAAGATTACTAAACACACACACTTGGGATTCAAGAGTAAACCATACGTTGCATTTGAATTAAAGTTCTATATAACGTTAGGATCCTGATATTTTCTTTGGTTGCACATTTTAAATCCTTAAAGAATACTTAGTAAGTCAAAAACAACTCATCACTCACTCATCTTTTGAATTTTGAAGTTTGTGTGTTTTGCTTGAGGACAAGCAAAAGATTAATTTTAGGGGTATTTGATGAGTGAATTTTATACTTATAAATTAAATATTTTTATCTTATTTTTTTGCCTTAATTAAGCATTTATCTCCCTTATTTGTCTTTAGTTTTGTGTTTTTTTTACAGATGGAGAGAAGAATAGAAAATGGACTCAATTGAAGGAATCAAAGCTAAATTGTGGTTCTTTGAGAATGATGTCTATAAATTAAGCAAATAAAATAAATTCATTGAGGATGAGTAAGGAGCATTATCTTTTTGACTCTTGAGATACATTTTAATGGATATATGCATCAATTCAATCTAGATTTATGACCATATTTCTAAAAGAATTGAAACAAAGATTCAAGGCAGAACACTCAATGTTAAAAAACTGTTTGCTCCTTGCTTTTTAACTTGACCTTACTGCAGTATTTTAGCCGTATCTCAGAAAATACATATATATGACGTACAAAATTTGATAGATGAATAGCTAATACAATTTCATACAACTTTCATGTTTTTGTGATTAGCAAATTCAGACATCCAAAGGGCTAAAATTGGGATAGAATAAAATATATTTACTGTTGCAGTCCAGCTCAATCTTACTATAGTATTTAGGCCCTATTTCAGAAAATAAATATTTAATTCTTACAATAGTTGGTAAGTGAATAGTAAATACAATTATCTACAAGTTTTATGTTCAAGTGGTTAGCAAATTCAGATATTAAAAGGGAAAAATGGGGCTAGAAAAATCATGTTTTTTGTTGTAGTCGAGCCTGACCTTACTCCAGTATTTTGGTCATAAATCACAAACTACGTGGCCAATATTTCTCCAATTTATATGGCTGGAAATATAATGAAATTATTTATAACTTTTCTGTTTATGGGATTAGCAGATTCGGTAGATATCAAGAAGCTATCTCCCGATTACCTTCGAAGTTCATAATGCAATATAACTTGTCAACTATAGTGCATTTTGCTACCCACCATTTTTGTCACCTACCCCATTTGTTGCATTTATAAATAGAGAGATCTTATGAGCTAGAGAGGGAGGAGAAAGGCTAGAGAGTGATTTTGCAAAAGTTTTGTTAGAGTTCTAAGTGCTTGTGATGTTTTTGTTTCTTTAGACATTTTGTTTATTTATCATGCTTCTTCAACTTTCAATTTTCTTTCTTACCTTGATTATGGAGAACTAACTTCATAATGCTAAGGTAAAAAAGTAAAAACTCTTAGTATGAAAATAATAATTTATCTAACTCTTAATTTCTATATTTATATTTGATGTTGTATTTATCTTCTTATTTATTTTCTTATTATTTTCTTTCTTAGATGATGACTTTGTTGCCTCTCTATTATTTATTTTCTTATTATTTACTTTTTTAGAAGATGGATTTATTGCCCCTTTGTTATTTATTTTCTTATTATTTTATTTCTAATGGCTGGTTTTACCGCCTACTTTATATTATTTTTATTGATTCTGCCACTTAACTGTTGTTATGTTTTTCTTCCTTTTACATCTTTTCATTTTTAATTTTGTAAAGTGTGAATTTTGATATGTAACAACTCCATTTAAGTATCAATTTTTTTTTAAAAAAAATACCATGAAGTTATTACCTCGTTACAACTTAACTCAATATAACATTTATTTAATTTATACAATACAAAGTTCACATACATGTCATTAATCAAAACATACGTACAACATATCAAACACATAAAAATTTACATCTTATTTATTATGGTTGACCAATTCTGAAGATACAGGTGCGGGTGGTTGCACCTTCATCGGGATCTAAGCCAACTCGACTACAAACATTTTATTTGCTTTTGGAATCTGCTCAACATAAAGTACTCAATCCAACGTGCACTAAAAGTCAGAGCTATAGAAAAATCTGCTTAACTAATTTTTTGAACATGATATGGAAATATAGTGAGAATTAAATCCCAGTAAGTTCAACAATAAATCATCATCAATATAGCTCATCACATCATGTTCAGCTGTATAAACTACAGAAAATATCTTTGGTCACATGAATGCATTATATCTATGCACATAAGAATCATACAGTAATAATATGTATGACAAGAGTAACTATTTTTAGAATATCATATAATGGCCAACAATTTATTCTCATTTCAAGCTACCTCGGTTAGGGTGAGTATCCTCTACTCTCCGGTACGGGCTTTTCTCGCTCCGTCCGACATGGCACACTTTCTCTTTCCTTTCTCATAATCATAATCATAACCGTTGGTAGGACGTCCCCTACTGGTGCACCACACGGATTGCCATGTGACCGTAATCATTTCTTTTCTTTTCACAATGATAGCCAAAAATATGCTTTCAATAATAAGTATGTTCATCAAAATATAACTATTACCATAAATCATTGGTAATCAAGCTATGAACATAATCATTTCAAATATCACTTTATAAAATATTTCCATGTCAGAATTTTATACTTAAGACGGTAAGAAGTTCATACAATGGCAATGACTATAGCATATACTAGTCATTTATAAGATTCGTCTTTTTTCTTAAATATTAATTTTATTTCTTTATTTTCTTGATGCAGGTTTTCATCATATCTAACCTTCTCTTACTAATCAGAGCATAACTCCCTCATTTGAACTCTGATGTAGGTGATATTGGTGTCAATTTCAAGATAAAACAATTATCTAAAAGTATTATGTTGAACATTGTAGCAACATAGTAAGAAATCAAGGTGATATTACTCCCTAAATGTATAGGTTATTTCTTCTCGGATAAGTTCTGACCTCTACCTACTAATCGGACCATATCTACCTCATATGGACTCTAAATTGAGTGATTCTAGTGGGTAAAAATCCGCGAAACACATATCTATAATTATTATGTTAACCATTTATTTTAATTCCATACAGATAATTCCCAGAAATTAAAATACAGAAGCTATCCTAACATATTCTTCCTTGATGAACCATTTTCTGACCTTTGACTACTAAGCAGCTCATATCTTGCTCATATGAACTCCAAATGGAATGATTCCATTGGCTACAAATCCGTCACACACATAGCTATAATTTTTATGTTAACCATTTATTTTAATTCTATATAGATAATTCCAGAAATTAAAATATAGAAGCTATCCTAACATATTCTTCCCTAATGAACCATTTTCTGCCATTTGACTACTAATCGGACCATATCTACCTCATATTGACTCCAAATTGAATGATTCCAGTGGTTAAAAATCCATGACACACATAGCGATAATTCTTATGTTAACCATTTATTTTAATTCCATACAGATAATTCCCAAAAATTAAAATACATAAGCTATCCTAACATATTCTTCCCTGATGAACCATTTTCTGACCTTTGACTACTAATCAGACCATATCTACCTCATATGAACTCCAAATTGAATGATTCTAGTGGCTAAAAATTCGCGACACATATAGCTATAATTCTTATGTTAACCATTTATTTTAATTCCATACAGATAATTCCTAGAAATTAAAATACAGAAGCTATCCTAACATATTCTTCCCTGATGAACCATTTTTTGACCTTTGACTACTAACCGGACCATATCTACCTCATATGGACTCCAAATTGAATGATTCCAGTGGCTAAAAATCTGTGACACATATATCTTTAATTCTTATGTTAACCATTTATTGTAATTCTCTACAGATAATTCCCAGAAATTTAAACACCGAAACTTAAAAGTTTGCCAACTAGCCATACCCATTCAGAACTATATACACCAACCTAAGTATTCAAACATACATCACATGCAAGATCAATATGTAACATGATATAGCAACATCCATGACCAATCATCAAAGTTCTAAGATCAAAATCTCATATAAATATTATAAGTTTCAAAAGTTTTCTTCAAAAATAAATATTGTTAAACTTACCTAAGAATTTCCCTAACTTACTTAGTGAATTGGTTTTCTTGTTTCCTCTTGAAAGAAGTAGCAAGATTCCTTCATTCCCTTAGCTTTTCTAGCAGCTTAGGTAAGAGAAGGAGGGTGAATTTTTGAACCTCAAGGATGAAGAAGAAAAATGGACTCAAGTGGAGATTAAATTAACTTACCTTGAGTACTTAGCCTTCTAAACTTCTCCTTCTTCTTCCTTCATTTCTTCTCCTCTCTTTCTTTCCTTTCCTCACTCTACCTTGCTTCTATTTCTCTCTCTTCCTCACTTGGACGAAATTAAAATGTTGTAGGGGTGGGTTTTGCTTATATAGACCACCAAATAATACACCTTTCATGATCATGGGTCTACCTTATCACAATTAAGATACACTTTGTTGAATTTTTGGAAAACAAACAACTTATGTTCTTGTCTTCCTCTTCCTTAGTCAAGATATGCATAGGAAAAGGAGATTTACATTTTGAAAATTATGATATGTTCTTAAGATAAGGGACAAGGTCCCTTTGATTTAGGGATTCATTTCCATTTTCTTTTGTCTTAAACAAGTATGATAGGTTTGCCTTTTTCGATGGCAAATTTCTAGCCCTTGAATCTCCATTATTTGGTTGATATTATTTGTGTGGGATAAGAAAGTTTTGTCCTAATGTCATGTATTATCATACCACTTGCTAAAATTATGAGTGTAGGATATAGATGTTTTTGTCCTAAAGCCTTGTATTATCATGCCACTTGCCTAAATGATGAATGTAGAATCACACCACTTGCTAAATTTTTGTCTTAATGCCATGTAAACTAATCTTTATTATTATTATTATATCATCATCTAATTTATTTTATTTTATTTTATTTTTCCTCTTGTATTTGGACTTATTTCTACCCATTATGGGCTTATTCCTACCCTTTTTTTTTTACTTTGGATAAAATTCTACTTTTCTTGGAGGGTTTGGTCACATTTTCATAATTTTTGGGCTATTGGTCCAATTACTATATCCTAATCCAAGTCTATGTTTTATTTCTTGTTTAGGTTATCCAATGGGCTTGCTAGAAACTTATGTGAAGTGAAAAAACTCTATTTGAAGTGTCCATAGGTAAAAGCCCAATGTATGGGTAAAGATTTTAAACTTAGTAACTCTAGTTCTTGAATTAGGAAAAATTACCCTAATCCAATGTTCTTGAAATTTTAAGACATTTACTTGTTTCTAAAAATTTATCTTCTTTATCCAAGAATTTTACATCTCTTTAGTATGTTATTTCTAATTTCTTTCCTATTAGGTTTTCCCTCTTTATTTGTTCTCTTAATGTTAGAAACATTTTCTATGCATATACATAAGGTGAAGAATATCTAAGGATTATATTTCCTTAGATATCTAAAATATTGTCTAATAAATTTTATTTCCTTAATTAAATATTTATGTACTTTTATCAATAAAAGAAATGAAATTAGGGATGTTACATGATACATTGTAGAAAATCTTTGACACAATAAATGCTTGAATCATTCTTGATTTATTGTAGACAATATAATGATTGGCATGGTGTATACTTGAATCCATTCTACAAGAGTTGTTTTATTAATAGTAATACAATAAAAAGAAGGCAAATACACTTCATATGTATACCAAAGTGAGTTTAAGGTAACATATCTTCCGAATGGAACCTCATTTATGTGAGGATTCCATTTAAGTAATAAAATAGTTAAAATTTATTTTTATTTGATATTATAAGAGTAGATCCCCTAACATTAGTATGTTTCTTTACTTTGAATACATTCTTATTTAATTTCAGTATTTTATTTCTTGCATACTTTGCTTAAAATTCTTCTCACAAAAGAAAATCTTAGCAACTTTGTTTAAAAACATTTTGTTTATTTATCATGCTTCTTCAACTTTTAATTTTCTTTCTTACCTTGATTATGGAGAACTAACCTCATAATGCTAAGGTGAAAAAGTAAAACTCTTAGTATGAAAATAATAATTTATCTAACTCTTAATTTTTATATTTATATTTGATGTTGTATTTATCTTCTTATTTATTTTCTTGTTATTTTCTTTCTTAGATGATGACTTTGTTGCTTCTCTATTATTTATTTTCTTATTATTTACTTTTTTAGAAGATGGATTTATTGCCCCTCTGTTATTTATTTTCTTATTATTTTATTTCTAATGGCTGGTTTTACTGCCTACTTTATATTATTTTTATTGATTCTGCCACTTAACTGTTGTAATGTTTTTCTTCCTTTTACATCTTTTCATTTTTAATTTTGTAAAGTGTGAATTTTGATACATTGTAAAAAATCTTTGACACAATAAATGCTTGAATCATTCTTGATTTATTGTAGACAATATAATGATTGGCATGGTGTATACTTGAATCCATTCTACAAGAGTTGTTTTATTAATAGTAATACAATAAAAAGAAGGCAAATACACTTCATATGTAAATCAAAGTGAGTTTAAGGTAACATATCTTCCGAATGGAACCTCATTTATGTGAGGATTCCATTTAAGTAATAAAATAGTTAAAATTTATTTTTATTTGATATTATAAGAGTATATCCCCTAACCTTAGTATGTTTTTTTACTTTGAATACATTCTTATTTAATTTCAGTATTTTATTTCTTGCATACTTTGCTTAAAATTCTTCTCACAAAAGAAAATCTTAGCAACTAGGTTAAAAATATTTATTTTGGATATGAATTAGATTTTTTTTCAATTGAAAATCCTTATAAGATCGACCTCGTATATTACTAAATCTATACTTTAATAGATTCGTATGCTTGCAAGTTTTAATTAAAATAACAACAATATACCTTTTTTAACTAATTATATTTATTTTTTATTTATGTTTAACTAAATTATATAGTTTTGTTTGTAGACACAATTTAATGTGTCGGTCCTACACCACACCAAAAGTTGATCATGCAGTCGCTGGGAGCGAAGTAGAGAGCAGCATTTTATAATTTATTCAGGTTGATGTATGATGGTACAAAGACCAAGGATCAGTTGTGCAATGATGTCCCAGTTAGCATCCCACCTGATCAGTAGGCGACTTTCATCGACTATCACCTTGATGCAAAGTCCAGGGTAATTACTTATATTAATTTGTTAATATATTTGAATTTTTACATATTGTGACTAATTAATTTCTCTATGCGATTAATAAGGATGTGGCTACAAAGAATTGACAGAATAGAAGACATCAGACAATGCCACATACTACTGGCTAAAAGAGCCTTGCGCGTAAGAAGGTTGAGATGGTCAGTTTAAATTCTTTAATATCTTCTTTTAATTTTCATAACACACTAAATTATATAATCAAAAAGTCATTAATTGTTTAAAATTTCAGGAGGCTGAAGTTGGAGTTCTGGTGACTTGCGGTGATGTATGGATGGCAGCTCATAAAAAGGTTGACAAATCATACATAAACAACAAAGCTCGAGTAGTTGGTGTAAGTATAAAAATTTTATCAACCTTATATACATGCATAATTATTTGGTTTTATGTTAATTTTTAATATTATTTATTGTCTGTTACTCAATTTTTTAGGAAAAAATTGTCTCGATCCAGCAAGAGGACAGCTTGTCCCAAGAGCTTTAGACGACTGATTCACTTGCGAGAGTTTTGGTCCCTAGGGAACACGCGGGTCACGTTTGAGGATTTGGATTAGGTGTTTGCCCAAGTCAAGTCCTCAGTCGTGGCTTGGTTGGGTCGAGCTCACACTATGGGCCTTCATACCAAAAATTACATATTGAGGTTAAGCACCTAAAAGCAGTGATAGAGGAGTAGGACATCAAGCAACAACAACGAGAGGTTGAATGAGCAGTGCGTGAGGTTGAGCGAGCGGCACGTGACGTTGACATCACAGCATGGCAGCGATAGATGGAGGCAGCTATAGTGTTCCTGCTATAGAAATTTTAGGGTCAAGTGCTGCTTGAGATTGCACGCCCTCATAGTCTCGGGTCTAAGGTAATTTTTCAACTCATAACAATAACTAAATATCATAAACAGTTGTTGGTATAATTTTGTTTAATCTCAAAATGCTAATGCAATGAAATTGTTTTTCAGGACCTTATTGATCGTGGTAATGGGCATCAGCCAGATCAGCACCCGTAGAGTCTGGGAACATGATTTGATTATTTACAATTACTATAAAGTTTGTACAATGTAATTTTATTTTTCCCATGACTATTAATTTTTGTGTACAAATTTTTAATTGTTATATATATATCATTTGCATTCAAATATTTTTGTATATTAAACATGTTGATAAATACCGATAAATTTAAAAAATTTATTATGTTACAAAATAATTCACATGCATAATTGTGAAACAATAAAAAAATTAAATCGAATTAGTCTACTGAATAACAGAGATATAAATTCAAACATAAAATAAATACGTAAAAAATAAAAAAATTGTAATGGTTTTAACGACGATTGTGTAATCGTCGTTAAAACAACTAGTTTTTGCGACAGTTATGGAACTATTGTTAGAACACGCCATCACGACGGTTAGTAAACCATTGTTAGGACGTACCTTAACGACGGTAATGGAACTGTCGTTACGACCTGCATAACGACGGTTCCTAAACCATCATTATGCTGGATGTTAACGACAGTTTTAGAAGCGTCGTTAAGACACGTCTTAATGATGTTGTTCTCACGGTTGACCTGAACCGTCGCCATGCCCATAGTTCCACAACAGTTTTACCAACCATCGTTAATTGTTTTAGCGACGGTTAAAACCATCACTAAAGCCACTTAAAAGCCGCCGCTAAATTCTGTTTTTCTCGTAGTAGCTAAATCAAAGCTTACCTCGGCTGTTGAAGTAGAAATTAGGTCGATGATGGGAGGAGGTCAACAGTGAGAGGAGGTTGATGGTGGGAGGTAAGGGAAGGAACGATTTTTGAGGGTGAGGGAGACGATGTCGTGGGAGTGAGAGAGAAGAGACGCGGATGCTGAGGGAAGGAACGATTTCTAAGGATAAGGGTGACAAGTGGCGGAAATAAGGGAAAGAACGATTTCTAAGGGTGAGGGAGACAGACGATGGCGTGGTGGGTTGAGGGAGATGATGGCGCAAGGGTGAGGGAGGAGTCACGATGGGTGAAGGAAAGTTATCCAGTTCATAACTCTGCCTACTCTATAGGATAACAATTTCAACTAACAGACAAGATATGATAGGAGACCTGATAGTGTTATCATATCCTATCAGTCCACCAAACTTAAAATAAAAACAAAATAGGATATATTATCATATTCTTTCTTCTCCATCATGTGCACCAAATCACCCCTTAAAAGATACTACCAAGCCTAGTTATCTCTGCCTGATCTAGATTATGTAGCATGGGTCAATATTAGGATAAAGAGTGCCTAGAACACCACCGATCAAGTTCAGCACCCTAAAAAACCCTAGTCTCCCTTTCTATAATCGTTGATTCGAGGGTGCTACCAATCCCTTTCTCCCTTTTTTTCTCTCCCAATTTTAGCATTGTAGTACTTCCTCTTTTTCTCTTCTCCTGATAATTAGACACTATTAGAAAAAGTTGATTTAGAGACAAAAATAGAAACGAATTTTTAATTTAGCGACTAAAAGTGAATTCACAATGATAGATTTTTTTTCATTTTTAATTTTGTCTCTATTCTTCAAAACAATATAGAATTTATTGGAAGAGACAGAATTTAGAGACATGAAAATTTCATCTCTAATTTTCCATCTCTACTTTTTAAAATAAAATTTAAATTATTGTTAGAGATGAAAAATTAGAGACGAATTTTTTTCGTCTCTAATTCCATCTCTACTTTATTATTAGAGACTGGAAAAGTATATCTCTAATTTTTCGTATCTAGTTTCGTCGCTATTTTTCAAAGAAAGAATTTAGAGATGGAAAAATTTCGTGTCTAATTTTTTCATTTCTAATTCTATCTTTACTTTTTGAAATAATATTTAAATTACTGTTATAGATGAAATTTAAAGATGAAAAAATTCGTCTCTAAATTTTTCACCTCTAATTCTGTCTCTACTTTTAAAAAATAATATTTAAATTATTGTTAGATATGAAATTTAAATATGAAAAAAATTTGACTATAAATTTTTTGTCTATAATTCCTTTCTAATTTTTGAAATAATATTTAAATTATTATTAGAGACAGGATTTAGAGATAAAAAAAATTATATAGTTAAATTTTCCATCTTTATTTCTGTTTCTATTTTTTGAAACAATATTCAAATTATTCTTAGAGATGGAAAAATTCCATCCCAAAATTTTTTCATCTCGAATTCCCATATTTATTATTTAAAATATAAATTAAAACATCGTTAGAAAAAAAATTTAGATCTCGTTTGTTAGAGACAAAATTTAGAGATGAAAAAATTTTGTGTCTAATTTTTTTTGTTTCTAATTCCAACTCTAATTTTTGAAATAATATTTAAATTATTGTTAGAGATGAAATTTAAAGAAGAAAAAATTTGTCTCCAAATTTTTTCGTCTTTAATTATGTCTTTAATATTAAAAAATAATATTTAAATTATTGTCAGAGATGGAATTTAGAGATGAAGAAATTTTGAATATAAATTGTTTGTCTCTAATTCCTCTCTATTTTTTGATATAATATTTAAATTATTGTTAGAAACGGAATTGAAGGATAAAAAAAATTCTTCTATAGCTAAATTTTTGAACTTTAATTCCATTTCTATTTTTAGAAGCAATATTGAAATTGTTCTTAGAGACAGAAAACTTCTGTCCCTAAATTTTTTCATCTCTAATTCTATATTTATTTTTTGAAATATAAATTAAATCATCGTTAGAGAAATAATTTGAGTCACGTTTATTAGAGACAAAATTTAGAGATAGAAAATTTTCGTGTCTAATTTTTTTGTCTCTAATTCCATCAATACTTTTTGAAATAATATTTACATTATTGTTACAGACGAAATTTAAAAAGGAAAAAAATCGTCTATAATTTTTTTCATTTTTAATTATGTCTCTACTTTTCAAAAATAGTATTTAAATTATTGTTTGAGATGAAATTTAGAGATGAAAAATTTTGAATATAAATTTTGTCTCTAATTCCTCTCTACTTTTTGAAATAATATTTAAATTATTGTTAGAGACGGAATTTAGAAACGAAAATAATTCTATAGCTAAATTTTCAGTCTTTAATTATGTTTCTATTTTTCAAAACAATATTCAAATTATTCTTAGAGATAAAAATATTTTGTTCCTAAATTTTTTTCATCTTTAATTTCATCTTTATTCTTTAAAATGTAAATTAAATCATCGTTAGAGAAAGAATTTAAGTTCCATTTGATTTATAGAAATAAGTTGATGGAACGAGAATCAAGATTCCATTACACCGATTTATTATATTTGGTTAATAGATTTGACTCCAATCTTGATTTTTATGAAATATGGATTTCTTTCTATGTAGGAGATGACTTTACCATAAAAAATTGACGAAAAAGAAAAAGTGGAATGACATAGAAAACAAAAATACTAAAATACCTTTCACCAACCATCCTTCATATCTCCATTTGATGATGTATTTGTATTTTATTGATTATTCATAAACTATTATATAATTAAAGAAATATATTTTAACTTTTTAGTTTTTAATTTTTCAAGTTAACAAAAATATATAATAAAAAAATGTTCATTAGCATTTGGTCTTGGATTATTCCTATTTAAATCTATATTATTGAGACTTTGTATTAAAAGAAATATTTCAAAAATAATATACAATTTTCAACTTTTCTGTTTTTACTTTCATTCTTTCAATTTTACACTTTTTAGAATTGATGAATAAATTTTTTTTTTTAATATTATTGGTAATGATTTTATAGTTCTAAAATGTAAGTAAAAATTTATAAAGAATAAAAACATGTCTTTCTAAAAACTTATGCTCTAAGTAGATGATTTCTTATTATTTATTTAAAATTATTGACTTAAAAGGCATATATCAGACATCAGTTAAAGAGGAAAAAATATGAATCATATTAAAGACATATTGTATGTAGTACGCCTTAATTTTAATATAAAAATATTCAATCTTAATGGTTATATTGTGTGAAATGCATTTATGTTTTCTATATAAATAAATATGATTTATTATATGATAGTGCTTGTTTATATATATATATATATATATATATATATATATATATATATATATATATATAAAGGAGGCAAATAAAATTTAGAAAAAAAATAAGTATGTCTTAAATTTTATGTTTTAAATTCAAATTTTAGAAAATACTTTCTAAAATATAAATTTTTTATTTTACCTCTAACCACCCATAAAAGACTATTTTGCCTTATTAAAAATCTGATTATGCAAACAACTAAAATGCCTCACTCATTTTTCTCCTTCGCTGTGCATTTTTCTCGTTGGCCACGTAAGCACATGAAATTTTCCCTCCTCTGTTTGCTGAACTCCAATGCTCCGGTCCTGTCACTAAAATGCCTCTCCCTTTTTCTCCTTGGTTGCGTAAGCAAGCTGAAATTTTCTCTCCTCTATTTTCTGAACTCCAATGCTCCAGCAGAAGCAGGAAAGCTCTAAATCAGATCTTCCCTTCTCTTCCATCCTTCTAGATCCGAACATAACTTATGGTTTTATGGCCATAGTAGAAGTAGATCCTTCTATTTTTTCTTATTCCGAAATTTAACAGAAAGCCTACTTGGTCACATTTCCAACTTCTCCGTGAGTTCTTTTTTTTTTTTTCCCTTCAATTTGGGTGAAAGCAGAGGGAAAGTTATGTAAAGCTCATCTCAATTAGAATTACTCATGTCGTTCTTTTTCGATGTTCTATTAGTTCTTCGATTTTCTATTTCTTGTTGGTTTTTTGCCATCGTCCTCTTTATCACCAGGTTTCTTTTATAATTATTATTGTTATATAAACTATTGGACAAGAAATAAGTAGGAATTAGGTCAGGTGAGAGTTTTCAGATGTAAATAATCTGTCCATTCTAAAATAATATCAAAAGGTGAAATTGGGGTTTATTGTTTTGATATGATTGCTTTGCTTTAATCCAATTACACAGAGGATTCTAAATAAGTTGTGCTAGTGTATTGATAGTTCAATTAATTTAATTAATTCTGGTTATTTGTCATTGTGTGGGACATATTGTTGAAAACGTTCAAAGTGCTTTGAGGGACAAAGAAGCTTGAAAGAAATGAGAAAGGAAACGTTGTAATGTCACACAAAAGTAAAAGGTTTTGTAGCTTTTCTTTCATATTTATGTGTACATGACCAAAGTTCCCCACATATTGTCAGTGATTGAGCCTTTCCACTCTTTATATTGGGGTATCTGAACGCACTTTACCTCGTTCATTTCACCCATATCTCTCTTCTTATCCCCTAACTCTTGGTTATATCTCAATTTTCCTAGTTTTGATTGGACTTCAATGGGTCATGCTTTTTTTTGTGCTATTTGATTACTTTGATTTTATCTGTAATGGTTTCACCTCATTTCTCTTAAAAGTTGACGGTGATGAATTTCTAGAGTATGTGTTGCATTGATGATTGTTTTATAGCAATTTAGCAGAATTCAAATGTAGTACAAGATATCACCACTACAAGAAAATGCATAGTAAGCTTGCTTTTGTTTTTTATTTTATTTTATTTTTTGGCTGTGGGGTTGTGTTGGGGGTTTTTTGGGTATATTTTGCATAGTAAAGAAGCAAGATTTTGTGAATAAGTAAGAGAATTGAGGCTAAGTTAAGAGAATTTGGAACATTTTTTATTTCTTGTTGATGTTATCTATTGAAACTTTGCCTATATTCGTATAGCCGGTCCCAAGCCCGGATAAAAGAGGAGGGTTGTGTTAGGCGTGCGACAGCCAACGTAAAACTTTGTCGTAACCGCATGAACATAGATAAACAAAACAATAGTGTTAAAGCTAGGTTGTTGCCCGGAAGCAACGCTCTGTATAGCTCGAGTACAGTGTCAAAAGAGCAAGGGCCGCTGTATCGGCACCCGGATGCAGTGAAAAATAAGCAAGGGTTCCCACACTTTAATGAACGGGTGTGGGCAAAGAAGTTAGTTTATGAGGGTAAGATTCGTTTTGGAACTTGGAATGTAGGCACACTCACAGGAAAATTAATGGAAATAGTTGATACCATGATTAATAGAAGGATCAATATCATGTGTCTACAAGAAACTAAGTGGGTAGGAGAAAAGGCAAAAGAATTAGATTCTTTAGGTTTTAAACTTTGGTACACCAGCAAGACAAGAACTAGTAATGGTGTAGGTATAATAGTTGATAAGGAGTGGAGAAACAATATAGTAGATGTGAAAAGATTAGGAGATAGGATTATAACTTTAAAGATTGCAGTTGAGCGGGACACTTTTAATGTGTTTAGTGTATATACACCCCAAGTTGGATTAGAGGAGCATCACAAGAGAACGTTTTAGGAGGATCTAGAAGGTTTGAATGGTCATGTAGGGAGGGAATCGAAAGGATACGAGGGTATACATGGAGGTTTTGGATTAGGAGATGCAAATGAAGAGGGTAAAACTATCTTGGATTTTTCTTTAGCCTATAATTTTACCATAGCAAATACTTGCTTTAAAAAGCGGATAGAACATCTTATCACATACAAGAGTAAAGGAGCAAGCTCTCAAATAGATTTTTTCTTGGTAAGGAAATAAGATAGAAAGTTCTGCACAAATTGTAAAGTCATACTCGGTGAGAGCTTGGCTACCCAACACAGAGTTTTAGTTTTGGACGTACGAGTTATGAGAAGAGTAGAAAGAAAGAGTAAGAAAACAATTCCTAAAATTAGGTAGTGGTCTTTGAAGAATGAACAACAAAGAAATTTTCAAAGAAGAGTGGAGGAAGAGAGGCTTTGGGAGGTCCAAGGAAATGCTAAGGATATGTGGGACGAGATTAACAAAGGGATTAGGAATATAGCAAGAGAAATACTTGGAGAATCAAGAGGCGTTGGACCTAAGGGTAAAGAATCTTGGTGGTGGGATGCGGAGGTGCAAGATAAGATTAAGGTTAAAAGAAAGTGTTATAAGGAGTGACACTTATGTAAAGATAATGCAAATTGGGATAAATATAAAGCGGCTAAGAAAGACGCTAAGAAGACTGTGAGTGAAGCAAGCTTTTGAGGGGTTATATCAATCTTTAGGAACTAAGGAGGGAGAAAGAAAAATTTACAAGCTTGCGAAGGGTAGGGAAACAAAGACAAGGGACCTAGGTCAAGTGAAATGTATTAAAGATGAAGAGGGTAATATTTTGGTAAGGGAGCATGATATCCAAGCATGATGGAGGAGTTACTTTCAAGAAATTTTTAACGAAGGGCATGAGTTGACTTGTAACTCTGACAGACTTAATATTGCAGAAGAGGACCGTAATTATACCTTTTATTGTAGAATCCAAGAGTTTGAAGTAGAGAAGGCTATGAAGAGAATGGATAATGGCAAATGGATAATGGAAAAGCAGTAGGACGTGATAATATACCTATTGAGGTGTGGAAAAGTTTAGGAAGGAAGGGTATAAGTTGACTCACTAAGTTGTTTAATGTGATAATGAAATCTAAGAAAATGCCGGATGAATGGAGGAGAAGTAATTTAATCCCTATATATAAAAATAAAGGAGACATACAGAATTGTTCCAACTATCGGGGGATTAAACTCAAGAGCCACACTATGAAGTTATGAGAGAAGATTATTGAGCAAAGATTAAGACAAGAGACTCAAGTTACAGAGAACCAGTTTGGATTTATGCCAAGAAGGTCAACTATGGAAGCAATTTATTTACTACGGAGATTGATGGAAAGGTATCAAAGTAGACAGAAAAATTTGCATATGGTTTTTATTGATCTGGAAAAGGCATATGACAGAGTGTTAAGAGAGATTCTATGGAAGGCTTTAGAAAAGAAAGGAGTACGTATTGCGTATATTCGAGCAATCAAAGACATGTACGACAGGATAACGACTTGCGTGAGAACACAAAATGGGGATACAAAGGATTTTTCCACAACTATTGGACTACATCAAGGGTCTTCTTTGAGTCCGTATATTTTTAATTTGATTTTGGACGCAATTACTGAACATATACAAGAGTTGGGGCCTCAATGCATGATTTTTGCAGATGATATAGTCTTAGTTGGTGAATCGAAAGAGGAAATAAATATGAAGTTAGAGTCATGGAGACAAGCTTTAGAAACACATGGTTTTCGGATAAGTAGAAATAAAACAGAATATATGGAATATATTTTTAGTAAGAGACGAACAGATACGAATGTAGATGTGAAACTTGGAGACTATATATTAAAACAAGTTACAAGTTTTAAATACCTGGGGTCTATTATACAAAATGACGGCGAAGTAAAGGAGGAGGTAAATCATAGGATTCAAGCTGGATGGATGAAATGGAGGAAAGTTTCGAGTGTCATTTGTGATAAAAAAAGTGCCGCTCAAAGTTAAAGGAAAATTCTACCGTATGGCTATAAGATCTGCTATATTATATGGTACTGAATGTTGGGCAGTTAAAAGACAACATGAAGATAAACTTAACGTTGCAGAGATGAGAATGTTGCGCTGGATGTGTGGACACACCAGAAGAGATATGATTAGAAATGAGCGCATTAAAGAGAAGGTTAGGATAGCACCTATTGTGGAGAATATGGTTGAATCTCGCTTAAGGTGGTTTGGCCATGTGTGGAGAAGACCTGCAGAAGCCCTAGTGAGAAGAGTAGATCGGATGGAGAATAGTCCAATAATTAGAGGTAGAGGAAGGCTAAAGAAAACAATAAGTGAAACTATTAAAAATGATTTAATAGTTAATAACTTATCTATTGATCTCATCCATGATAGGCTACTATGGCGCCGTTTGATCCATGTAGCCGACCCCACCTAGTGGGAAAATGCTTAGTTGTTGTTGTTGTTATTGTTGTTGTTGATATTATCTATTGAAGAATCATTATCTAGTTCGAGACCTAGGGTTTTTATGAATTAAAGTATTGAACGTTACTACGAGTTCACTGTCATGGTTCATAATATGTCCAGTCTTGCACTTAAAACTATGAGTTTTATAGGGTTAAAATGTATATTCAAATGACAAGGTAAAAATTACTTCTATATCTACAAAAGTAATGATATGTGGAAAGTGGTTTATGTGCTTGAAAAGATATGTTGTAGTATGTCATATTTGTATTTGAAAATGCCAAAGGATATGATTTTCTTATGCATCCCTTGGCACTTAAGATGCATGAGGCATTGTACTATATATCTAAATTTTGTTGATTTCCTTTGGTTTTTGCGTGATTCTCCTTTAACTAATTGCTTAACTTGTCAGTTTTCTATGATCTTACTTTCTTAATTAGTTCACCCACATTTGATTGTGTCCATGGAATTTTTCATTTAAATGTAATCATTGTCATCAACATTGTTGTAATTATTGTTGTTCTTGACATTTTCCATCTTTAACTGCCTTTGTGAAATGTGAACACTTTAATTACTAAATCCTTATCGATAACTATAACAATTGAAAATTTGAATTGTATTTGGAAGGTTAATATGTGTATAGTTTTTCGACTTCCACATACAATGTTTATTAGGTCAAATTAGGCTATAAAAGCCACTCAAGTACATAATGGGTGTAAATACACACAGGGCACTAATTATACTTTCTTCCTTTTTTCCTGAATGGTTGTCTTCAAACATTTAACCTCTTTCTTTTCAAACATTTCACAGCTGACAGCCCCCACTACAACAAAAACGGAATTTAGCGGGGTTTTTAAGTGGCTTTAGCCACGGTTTTAACCGTTGCTAAAAACCATGATGACGGTTGGTAAAATTGTCGTGGAACAAGTGTCCTTGCAACGGTTTAAGCAAACTGTGGAAATGGCGTCGTTAGGACTAGGTACAGTGATGGTCTAACAATGGTCGCTATTTTTTCAATTTGACTACAGTTGGATTAACCGTCGTATGACTTGTCTTAGCGACAGTTTCATAACTGTCGCCATGTCAAGGACTAACGACGGTTGTTGAAACCGTTGTTATGTCATTGTCTATAACGACGGTTATAAAACTATCATTATGTCTCTAAAAATAATGTCAGTTCTTTGTAACCGTCGTTATTTCTTATAATTTTTTTTAAAATTATTTATTCTTCTTAATTTACATTATAATTTAATTTTATATCATTATTCTCATGTTTAATCTTTTAAAATATATACTTTTGTTTGAGAATTATTATTTTATAATGTTAAATTTTTAATGACATATATTGATATATATTCACAATTTAAATATAAAAAAATAATTTAATGCAAATCACATTTATAAATAAATTGTGAAAATAAAATTAATAGTCACTTAAAAATTAAAATTAAAATTTACAATTTACTACAAAAAAAAATACAATATAATCATGAACTCGGACTCTGGGAACCTTGTGGCATCTGATCTGGCTGATATCCATTGTCTTTATCACTGTGGACCTAAAAATCAATTTTGTTATGTAAATATTTTGAAATTAAATAAATTAATAGTAACAATTGTTTACGCAATTTAGGATTAAGAAATTACCCTAGGATTTGCACTGTGAGCAAGTGCAATATCAGGCAGCACTTACCTTGAAAGTTCTGGAGTAGGAATGCCATAGCTGCCTCCATCTGTCTCTGTTAGGCTGCGATGTCAGTGTCATGTGCCTCTCACTCCACCTCTCGTCACTGCTGCTTGACGTCCCGCTCATGTATGGCCGCTTTCAGACGAGCCACCTCAGTCTGTAAATCCTCGTATGAAGGCCCAGACCCAGAGCTCGATCCAGCTGAGCCACGTCCGAAAACTTGGGTTGGGCAAACACCTAACCCAAATTCTCAAATGCGACCCAATTACTTCCCAATTCCCAAGGCTCTCACAAGTGAATCACCTGTCGAGAGCACTTGGGAAGAGCTACCCTCCTGCTGGATCGAGGCAATTTTTTTCTACAAAATAAAAAAAAACGATAAATTTTGATAACAATTAACAAACAATCAAAGAAAATAATAAATAAATAAAAAATAACAAAATTATACGTACCGCAAATACTCGAGCCTCATCATTGATGTATGTTCCATTAACCCTTTTATGAGTCGTCATCCATACATCGCCACGAGTCACTGGGCCCCCAACCTCAGCCTCCTAATTATGTTAACAATTAATAAAATTTTTGAACAAATTTGAATTTTATTTAAAATGAAATAAGATAAGATATCAAAGAAAACTCACAAGCTCAGCCTTTCTACGTGTAAGGCTCTTGGATCCAGTAGTATGTGGCATCGTCATACATCTTCTATTACGTTTATTTTGAGCAACCACATCCTTAATTGCATAAATAGATTAATTAATCAATCTCTTTGAAAAAAAACATATATGAAAAAATAAATATAAATAATAATTACCCTGGTCTTCGCGTTAAGTCGGTAGTTAATGAACATATCCCACTGGTCACATGGGATGCCAGTTGGGACGTCAGTCAGCAACTCCTCTCTAGACTTCGTCCCATCATACTTAAGCCGAAACACATTATAATATGTGGCTCTTCACTTTGCTCCAAGTGACTGTAAAATTAACTTCTCGTGGAGGCCCGTCACATTAAAATGTGTCTACAAAAAATAGTACAAATATCAGTGAAACACTAAAAATATTAATATATAATTAAGAAGAATTAACAGTTCATACCTGTATTGTGTTTACGAACACTCCTGTCTTGTAATCTTCAGGAGTGCTCCTCCAATCTTTATATAAGATCGGAAAGAAACTGAAGTTATCCCCAATAGTGCCGAGGAAGACACCAAGGAGACCACTGCCGTCTCCGATGGGTTGGTGGGTGTCGTTGAACTGGACAAGCACCTTATGCCCATGAAGTAATGCCCAAATATCGTGGACAGTCATCTGTCTAAGCGTCACATGACCGATCTCATATGTCAAAATATAAAATGAATATGTTAGCTCAATATTTGGGCGTTAATTATTATAAATACAAGAACTATTCTATATTTTACCTATGACGTCAATTGTCCAACTCCTCCTATGTCTATACTCCTGCTGAGCAGTTTGATGCTCCACCTCAACGTCTGCCAGCAAGTCATTGACATCTATGTCGATATCAAAATCATCCTCTGGTCCCTAAGCATCGAAAGAAGGATATGTAGATGGGACGAGCTCTGACTCCGGCACCCTAGAGTCAGGAGGGGGTATTGTGGACAGTCCAACCTCTAACTTTGGCACCCTAGAGTCAAAAGGAGGTACTGTGCACAGGACAACCGTTAACTGGACAGTATCATCATCGCTGGGCTGTCCTCCCTCACTACTCGCAAGGCGAGCAACATGCCTATATGAGCTCGTCGCACTTGCTCTGCCCGTGAACACAGATCTACCCCTCCGCATCATTACTGTTCCTGTCAAAACAAAATTAGTAACATTACTATCAAATTACGTAACAATCATAAATTGTTCATTTGAAAATAATAAGAAAATAATAAGAACATATATCAAAATACATAACAATCATAAATTGTTCATAAAAAAATCAAAATATATTCATAAAATTACAGTATTAAATTAATACCATAACAGACATAGATTCACTTCTTTTTCTGAAAATAATCTTTCAAAATTTTGAATGCACAACGGATCACTCTCATATAAAATATTATCATCGTCCTCACCCATCTCATATAAATCACAAGGTTTCAAATGTACAACCATATTTCATTTGTTGTTAACCGCATATTCTACATAGTATACTTGATGCGCTTCGGATGTTTGGATGTACGGCTCGTCATCGTCATTTTCACTGGTATGAATCAACTGTGAAAAATCCACAGATGTCACCCCGAAGCCATCCGTGGTAATTTCCCTCGCTGGTGTTGTATTGGCCCACATACATTTGAATAAAGTAACTGTAAAGTGACCATGATAATTCAATTCTATAATATCTAATAATTTTCCATAATACGGGACTCCACCGAATTGTATATTTCTGTCACTGCTACTTGCATAACTCTTCGTCCCGAAAATACTGCGAACTCCACTATTTTGGGTTGTCAACCCTTGGTCTCGCTCTAATGTTTGAAATTTGAATTTGTTTACATTGTATGCACTATATCAGTGTGCTCTATCCAAGGGCCCAATTGCCAAAAATTTTAGATCAGTTGACAAAGTCCCACTACTATCATTTTCCATATGGGAAAAAAATAGAGCCGTGAGTTGTGCTCATAATAGACTGCAAATACAAATTGATTAGGTAAATTGTATACTTACACGACGAGTGAACCAAGAAACAAACTCCCTATGAACTTTTTTATCTATCTTAGAAAACGATCGAGTTCTACTTTGTAAGCTATGTCTTACGAAATCTCTAAATTCCTTGTACAAAAAAAATGATAGGTAAACTTAATGCTTCATATCAATTGGATAAATATTAATGCAACACTAAGTCTTGGTGTACTCACTGAAGGTAATGATCGACTTTCTGACAGTTTGTTAAAACATGACAATGGGCTTGTAATTTTTCCCTCAGAGAAAGCGTGAAGTACTCAAACCTACCAACTAGTCTTCATACTTGTAAAAACAATGTACCCCCCAGACGTCCCCACATCAGGTCGATCGTCGACCCGAATAGGACGATTGAACACCGTCTCTACAACCTCCAAATACCTTGAACAAAATATTAAAACTTCTCCTGCAAAACATGACTCGGCTATTGAGCTTTCTGACCTTGCTTTATTTAGGACGAATGACTTAAGCTTACACAAGTATCTGTACAACATACATTCAACGAATGAAAATTGATAAACAAAAACAGAAGGAACAAAATAAAATAGATCTAAATTTTTTGCTTTGTACCTTTCAATATGATACATCCAACGATATTGAACTAGTCCACCTAACTTAGCTTCTTGTACCAAGTGAACTATTAAGTGCACCATGATTGTGAAGAAGGAAGGTGGAAATAACATCTCCATATAACATAGCGTCAGAACAATACGATTTTGAAGTTGGTCAAGTTCGCTGACATTTAAAACTTTGGAACAAACATTTTGAAAGAACAAACAGAATCTGGCCAAAACTGTAGACACTTGCTCAGGAAGTGTCTTCCTTATGGCTAAGGGTAGTAGTTGTTCTATAAGAATATGACAATAATAACTTTTCAACCCCCCTAATCTTACGTTGTCTTAAATCAATGCATCTAGAAATATTGCTAGAATATCTGTTAGGCACAGATATATTTTTCAATGTTTTGAGAAAGATATCTTTATTTGCATTTGTCAACATGAACAAGGCAAGCAGATATTTACCATTCTCATCTGGCCAAATCTCTCACCTAACTCCTATAAATCTCTTCGTGCATTGATGTGGTCTTTTGAACGGCCAGTGTCATTTAACAAAGTATACAAGATATTGTCACAGACATTTTTTTTCAATATGCATCAAATCAAGATTATGACGCAACAAATTGTTCGTCCAATATGGAAGTTCGAAAAATATGTTTTTTTACGCCATTGTTGAGTCCCAGCCTCAACCCCTCCGTGACCTTAGGACCTTTGTTCTCGACCTTCATGTTTTCTATTATTTCTGAATACAACATTAATATCATTAATTTGTCTCAAAATATCTACACCATTCAATTGCAGTGGAGGATTCCTTCTCTCATCTATTCCATCAAACTTGTTACGGGCCATCCAAAATTTATGACCCGAGTTTAAAATGCGACGGTGTCCCATAAAATGTAACGATCGGTTTATATATATATATATATATATATATATATATATATATATATATATATATATATATATAGCGACCAATAACGGATTCTAAGTAGCGAACCATACACATTTATATAAGCAGCTAATATTCCAATATCATAATATTCAAACTACATCAGAGTTTAATATTTATACATAAGCAACATTGAGACACATAACTACATCAACTTAACAATGAACCCTATACCGCACATCTCCCCTAGGTGTAAAGGGTGGAAGAGGAGGTGCTAGCATCGGAATTTGTGCAAGGCATCGCCATACACTGGATCTTCTATGATCAAGTGCACGAAAGCAGCTAGCATATCTTTTGCTCTTATCTGAGCATAACACTAACAATAATGAGAACGAAGGTTCCCAATAGGTTTAACATTAAAAGCATCATATGGTAATTAAGGAAAACACAATGTTATGTCCAGCTGTATAAACTACAAAAAAAATTTCTCTTTGTATATGATAAAATAACAAGAATGTATAGCATGCTTTCATATTCAACAGACAGGTTATACATCAATATCAGGCATGTATAATAATCAGGTTATACTATAATAATATGCTTGTGTATCTATCTTTGCAGCACTTTCAGGCAGGGTGACTGATCGTCTACAGCCACATCACAACACTCAGTGACTAATCGTCTGTAGCCACATCTCCACATTCAGTGACTAATCATCTGTAGTCACATCTCAACCATGTACATCAACATAATATGACCATGTATACATCAAAAAACTCACCTTTATCATCACGCTTGCCATCCACAATCAACTTCATCTATCCATATAATCACTATGTAATAACTCCTCTATCGTCATATAATAATGTACAAATCATATTCTTTAATCATCATGACCATCATCACAATAGGATTATGCATTAACCAAACACATCACTAATATCATACATAACATCATCACCACATCATTTAACAAATATGTATTAATACACTTACCAATAATGCATACCTTATATCATGTAATCCTCATGCATTGATATACTAGCATAAGCATCAAATCAACATGCATTTCATCCATACATTGTACATATATCTCATAATAAAAGAATGGAATTAACACTCCAATGCATCATGCATATATCTCCTATGCAATTCACTTACAAATGTCTCATCAATCCATAACAAATTCACTTGCATAGATCTCATTAACATGCATATTCATCCATAAATAAAACATATATCTCATCAATATGCAATATGTGACTTAATTTTTCATAATAAAAGGATGGAATTCACACTACAAAGCATCATTAAAAAGGTATTTATTTATATTTTAGTTCCCCTTAACATCATCCATTCATTGGAGTTCATTTAGAGCCTTCAAAATGCAAAATAGAGCAAAAATAGCCTCAAGCACGGCTGTGCTTCAAACTATGCAAACCGTACTGAAAAATCACAAAAACAGATCGAAGCACGGCCTTGCCGTGTCACCAAGCATGGCTGTGCTTCGGGTTTTCCCTACAGTCCAAATTTCCGTTCAGCCAGACCTTCTCTTAATTTAACTCCGATTAAGGTTTTCCCTTTTTGGCTCACTTCTTCTCCAAGCTAAGACTTGGTCAAGTCAACTACTTCTCCTCCAAGCCAAGACTTTGCCAAGTCAAGGCTTCCTCTCCAAGCCATTCCTCTCCCCTTTTCTCCCTTAGGTTAGTCGACTCACCCTTGAGTCAAGCAAAGATAAGATATTTTATTTAGCCTTCCTCAACAAGCCATCATCCTCTTTTCTCAAGACCTTATTTTATCCAACTATTACACTATTGCCATCCCATCACAATTGAACTATGCCATTAGATAAGGCTTTGTTTGGTTATAGGAAAATTCCACCAAATGCTTTAATTCCACTTTATCCTTTTTCTAAGTTTTAATCGATATTCCATTTTATTCTCTTCCATTCCCTTCACCATGACAATTATTTTCCATTTATTAAAATCTAGGATGTTACATAAAACACCAACTTCAACTATGAGGAAGCGCATAGGAGTTGAATCAAAATTATAGTATGGACATACCAATCTAGTATGAGTATTCCAACCTGATAAATATCTAAGGCCTGAAAAATCACTAATTGTCCACAAGAGAGCAACATGCATGTTGAACATGTCACTGTTGAATGAATTGTAAGTCCGCACATCGTCGAATCATAGCTCCTTTAACTCTTCAATCAACGGTTGCAAAAATACATCTATATCATTCCCCGGTGCTTTTCTATTAGGAATTATCATTAACAACATAAAAGAACTTTCCTTTATACACATCCAAGGAGGAAGATTGTAAGGAATCAATACGACTGGTCATATGATGTAACTTGTACTTAAATTCTCAAATGGATTGAAACCATTGGTAGCAAGGGCCAAACACACATTTCTAGGATCAAATGCACATTGAGGATTCAAAATGTCAAATCTCTCCCATGCCTCGGAGTCCCTCAGATGCTTCATCATACTGTCATTATTTCTGTCTGTGGAATGATATCTTATATATTTGGCAGAAGACATGAACAGTTTTTATAGCCGAGGTTTCAGTGGAAAGTATATGAGGATTTTATTAGCCACCTTCTTTCACTTCTCCTCTTTTCTCCTCGGTTTCCACCTTGGTGCACTGCACTTATTACAAGCACCTTTATTTTCGTCCCTCCCCCCCAAGAATAACATACAATCATACTTACATGCATGTATTTTTTTATAATTCAACCCCAACTTATTAATAATTTTTTTAACCTCGTAAAATGAAGTTAGAATTTTTGCATCTGGAATGATGTCAACCAATAGCTACAGTATCATTAACATAGCCTTGTCAGATATTCTGTACAAACACTTAATGTGGTACAAATTCAGCAAAAATGACAATTTGGAGTATTTCTTGCACCCTTCGTATAATGGTTGCTGCCTATCCTTCAGTAATTCAAAAAAATCTTTTGTACCTTCGTCCATCCTTTCACCTGACAGTGGAACTGACATGTCCACATAATCCTCACTTTCATGTTCATGATGAATTCTGAATACATCACGGACCATGTCCTGCACAAAGTCATTTCGAACAGTGGGACATTTTACATCATGGGGTATTATTTGATATCCTGTAGCAAGATATTCTGTTGATATTTCTCTACGCATACTCTAGAAATCGTACCCTTGTAGAAAAGGTTTGACAATCAAGTGTTAGTGCACAACCTCTATAACTTGCCATTTTTTAAATCTGCACTTTGAATATGAGCAAATTATTTTACATTCCACACTCGAGTTAGCATTTGCAAAATCTAAAAAACCTTCTAGACCTTCCAAATACTCTCAGGTGTGTCGAGATTTATGGATCCAAGATTTATCCATGTCTGAGACTATTATAAAATAAAAAATTAAATAATAATTCACTGAATAATGCATTCTTAATGCATTACTTCATAATCTAACCCCTCTTCGAGAATTAAATAATATACAACAAAAAAATATTTCATGAATTTTAATTCAATTTAACAATTTAATACTCCTATCTAATTTGCATACTTAAACTTAACTAATTATGTTTAAGTTAAACTAAGTAATAAAATTTAACTATAAAAAAATATTCATTTGATGCAACAAATTATCGTCATTGACAATTTTATTTTATCCAACAAAATTTCTTACTCGTTTGTCATATACGTCATGTAAAAAATATATTTCATTTTCTCATATAATATCATTGCATAATGTCCATTGATTCAATTCATCTATTAATAATTTAAGTCTAATATTTAATTACGTTTAATTATATACTTATTAAAATTATTATATCTAAATTATTTATAAGACTGTTATAAATCAGTAAATCTATAGTATTATGCTTCTATTTTTGTATAACAATTGTTAATTTTTTTTTCTGTTGCTTCACTTTATTTTTTACTTCTTAATTAATTTAATAATCATAAAAATAATATGTTTAATTTATTAATTATATTATATTGTTTCTAAATCATAAATATGTATAAATTTCACTTTAACTACTTGTCCTTAACCAAGATTTCGATTCCTCTATTAATAATTTAAATCAAATATTTAATTATATAACAACAAAATTTATTATATCTAAATTATTTATCAGACTGTTATAAACCAGTAAATCTATATTATTATACTTCTATTTTTTTATAACAATTGTTAATTTTTTTTTTATGTAACTTGACTTTATTTTTCACTTTCTAATTAATTTAATATTTGTAAATTTATAATTATAAAAATAATAGATTTATTTCTTAATTAAGTTATTATTTATAAATTATATATATATATATATATATATATATATATATATATATATTACTTTAAATAATTATCCTTAAACAATTTTTATATTAATAATTTATGTATAGTATTTAATTACATTTATTAATATAATACATTTTTTATTATCACCAATTTAACTTTAATACTATAATTTATAATTTATATAATTATATATATAAAATTATATATTACTATGTTCTTATTTTTTAATAATAATTACAAAATTTACTACTTGTGTAACTTAATTATATTTTTTATTTCTTAATTATTTTAATTTTTTTCACCTTATAATTATTAACATTAAATTCTAACTTAATAATTATGTCATTCTTCTTAAATAGTAACTAATAATCATTCTATTATTATAAAAAATGTAAATATTAAATAATTCTTACTGTTAATTTGATTAAATTAAAAACATATATTTAACCTACATAATATAATACAACATTTATTTAAAAAATAACATTCAATTTCTAATAAACTATTTTTATTTAAAATTATAAATTAATTCAAACATACGAATATATATAAAAAATTCACAACATTAAAAATAATTAAAATACATACCTTATGTGAGAATAGACAACTTCAAACCACAAATGTCTATATATGACCAAAGTATCTACATTAAAAACAAATATCTTAATAAATTTATTTAAATTTGCAATATAAATCAAAAAATAATTCATAATAATTAAAGTATTTAAAAACTTGCCTTAAAAAAGAGTAAATAATTCTAAACTACCGATATCAATAAAGTCACAAGTATTTTTGAAAAGAGAAGAGAGAATTTTGAATTGTATAATGAAAATGAAGGAGGAACCAAGGATTTATAAGAAAACGCGTGGTTTAACGATGGTTTTGCAAAACCGTCGTTAAAGCCATTAACAACGACGGTTCTTAAAAAGTCATCTCTAAAACCAGATTGAACGACGGTTTTTGCAAAACTGTCGTCCAAATGGCACTTGGTATAACGATGGTTCATTAAAAACCATCATAAAATTGGGTCCTAATCCTCATAAACAATCCATTTACCGTGGGATTTTATGACGGTTTACTTGAACCGTCATTATTTGCGACGGAAAATAGACCGTTCATGGGAATTAGTGCTCGTTTTATGACAGTTTAGGATGAATCGTTATGGTATAACAACGGTTAAACAGTAACTGTCGTAATATAACGACGATTCATTAAAAAACATCGTTATATTCTTTGTTTTAACGACGGTTTCATAACTGTCGTTATATCATGCTTTAACGACGATCTTTTTTTACCGTCGTTAAATCATTGTCGCTATTCCCCGCCTTTGTAGTAGAGCTCTTTTGATTGAATGTGAAGAACCAAAGTAAGCATTACAATGATCTCAAGAAAGAGTTTATCGTCAATCTTAGAAGTGTGCCTCGATGGTTCAGGAGATAATCAAGTTTATTTCTAGATAATGAAGTAGCTGTAAATTGTTACATTCTTAAAAATTTTCACGATGTTAATGTAAGAATCCAATTTGTAATAGTCCTTACTGTAAATGACCATGTTAAATTGTTGTATATAAAGTATGCAATATTTGAATTAAAAAGAACTATTAAATAAGAGTGTTTGGTATTTAACTTTGATAGAATTATATTATACTATCCTAAATGTCTAGTTTTTGATTATGTTGAAAGGTTGTCTTAAATGGCATAAGTATTGTTAATCTAAATTGTGGCTAAAATGAAATTACATTCATAAGTAAACTTAAAAAGAGCATTGTGGATTAAAGAATTGTGATCAATAAAATTTATTGATATGTATATATACTCAGGTTGTAGATTACTAGAGAAGAATAAAATTTATACTTAGGTGATAACATTTGTCAGGTTATGGTCCACTATGAATAATTTAATTTTGCATGCTATATAATTTGTATTGTTTACTCACCGAGTCATGAGACTTATAACATTTCTTTTACGTGTTTTTTAAATAGAGAAGGTTTATATAAGAGGATCCTAAAAGATACATAGCTATTGGTAAGCCCAAAGAAATCTATTTAGGGTTCCCTTCTTCTTGAATTCTGGTACTCCTCAAACAATGAATTTAAGTTTAGTAACACATGTTTGTAATCTAATTTTCTTATTTGAAGAATTTTGAAATAGTAATATAATAACTTGTGTTTTTTAACTATGAACGATTAGAAGTTACTTCCTTTTCTAAGTCCTTCGCTCCTGCTTCTAAAAAAAAATAAGTTATTGTTATGAATGAAAAAATTAAAATTTTATCTGCTTGGTTTCAACAAAATGAAGATAAAAATTTTATGTTGAAGCAAAAGGTTGAAAAATGTGATCAGATGTTCAAGCATCTCACTATAAATAGTAATATACAAATGTTGTCGCCTGTACCTAGAGAAGGAGAGGATGATGACAATGGAGAAATAAGTTGATAGATAATAATATTAAGATGACATTTATATTTTACATTATTCATGGATAATTTTATATTATGTATTAATATAATATGATACATTTTGTATGCAAAATTGTTTGATTCATCTTGATATTTGTATTTCTAATGGCATATAATCATTTACAAGATAATCATGTGTTTGGGATAATAAAAAAAAAATCTTTCAATTTAGAGATGGAATAAAAATCCATCTCTAAAAGTTAGAGACAGAAATAAATTTCGTCTCTAATTATTAGAGATAGAAAAATTTTTGTTTCTATAGATATGAAATTTTTTTCCTCTCAAGACAAAAGTTAAAGACAGATATTTAAATTTTTAGAGATGGAATTAAAATTTTTTTTTTTGAAATGGTCAGAGACGGCGAAATTAGAGACAGAATAAATTTTGTCTCTAACTGTATTAGAGACGGAAATTCCCCTTTTTAGATATGAAAATATTGTCTCTAATTACATTTTTCCTAATAGTGAGAGTTTCTTTTTTGAAATATTTCTTCTCTTTTTAGCGAAAATGTTTAATTCTTCGAAATTTACACTTCTTTCATTTAAATCTACAACTTTATTTCTCATTTCTTAGTACAAGATTACAATAGAAAGCTAAATTTCGAAAAGAATTGATAGTTGTGTTGCCTCTCTATTAATTTTTTTTTGGTTTCTTCTGTTTCTATTAAATTTTGAAGAGAATTGAGAGTTCTGTTTCTAATATACTTGTATGTCTGCCTTAGTCTTTTGATGTTTTCTGACTTATATATGTGTGATGTAAATCATTTTCATCAAATTTATACGAATGAATGTAAAAAAAAAGTCAAGGAGTAAATTAATCATAACTTTTATATATATATATATATATATATATATATATATATATATATATTAGGTATATTAAAATTAATTTTAATATATTTACATATTTGTTGGTTAACTTAATCTATTTTTTTAACAGTATCTGTTCAAAAAAAGGAAAGTAGTTTCTTCTATCTTCTGGCCACAAAAGTCCTACAAAGACATCAAATGGCAGATTCATGCGTCTCATTAATTTTTCCGTTTTTTGGGAATTAATTACTGATTGATGAATATATTGTGTGTCGGTTCCTAATTTTGTAACTGATATACGCGAATAGATATTGGAGGAGACAAAGAAATATCAAATCTCAATTATTGGAATGGAAAGATACCCACTGCTCATTATTTCATGTAATCTTTTTATATTTTTTTCAGGTTTCCTTTAGAACAATTATAGGCATATCTGATTTGGGTTGTGAGATTTCATTCACAGCTCAAAAGTTCGGAGTCAAATACTTCAAATTTTCTATTCACAAATTTGCGACTCAAATAATAAATAATTTAAATTTAATAATTAACATGTTTATATAATATTAGAGATTCGAACCTGTAAAAAAATTTAATTTTTTAAATATTTTTTAAAAAAATTAGTTCTAAAAAATGTGAAATACTCATGCTATGACCTCAAAAAAAATGCTTCAACGTCTCTGTTACTTTTGGCTTAAAAAATCAAGTTCTCACTATTCTTAATAAATGTTACCTTGTTTTTTTTCTCTGTTAGGACTCAATATTTAAGCTTGCATTTTGTTTACAGATTAGATTAAACTTGGTAGTTATATATTATATCTTTATCTATCATTGAGTCAATTGACTCAATCATACTAGGGTCATTTCCATAATTGAAAATACAAATTCGAATTATAGTCAAAGTTAAATTAACTAAAAAAAAATTCTTATCTTCATTAGTTCATCCTAGTATAATAGATGTGCAAAAATGCAAGTATTTAACATATGAGATATCACCCATGTATTACATCACACCAAAAATGTAGTATGTAATGAGTAATGCCACCCAAAATCTTTTGATATCTCACATTGCATGTGATAAGTGCCATTAATTTTTTTTACTACCAAAATTTCATAAGTAACAAAAATTAGTATATACAATTAAATTTAGGTATCTTACATCCTAAATTAAAGAAAATGAATGAAATTATCAAAATTCAAAGTCAATTTATACATAACCAAGTGTTAACAATAATGATTCATTAGAGGCATATTTATATGCAATAAGGATCCTAATGTTACTGGTTTTTTAATCTTAACTAAAATACTACCATATACCTAATAAAATCCTAGTCCTAAAATCCTTTCCCAAAATACTTAAATAAATTCTAAATTATTTCAATTGTCTAAATTACAAACCCTATAATTTTCAAATAATAATTACAATGTTCCATTCTAAAATGAATAAGTATATCTTTTAATTTTATACTACATTATTCTCCCTTGGTTAGGAAAAAAGATATCTCAACCTTGAGTTTTGAAATTATGAAGTTGGACAAAAAAATGAAAGTAAGGGTGTTCGTCAATTCAATTTGGTCAGTTTTGAAGGTTAAACCAAACCGAACTATTTATAAAAAATTTTAAACAAAAAAATAGATATATTCAGTTTAATTAGATTTATAAAATTGAATCAAACCAAACTCTCACAAAGTTAATTCAGTTTGATTTGGTTCATCAATTTTTGTGTGTTCAATGGTCCCACGTGAGTCATTCTGCATACTTTCATAACTTTGCCGAGTCAAACGATGCAGGATGTTGATCTCTGTAGGCGATGTTGCCATTGCAAATGGTTTGCTAGGTCGAGGCAAGGTCCCGGAGCTGCAAAATTTTCTGCCGTGTGAAGACTAACAGTGGCTTGCAAGCAAGCGCGAGTGTGGTGAAGAGGGAGACGGAGATTAGAGCGAGTTGCAAAAGTAATCCATAAAATAAAAGGGCAAAAATGATATATTAACTGAAAGATTCACAATAAAGAAGGAAAATTTCCTCGAACAGTGGTTGATATGTGTGTTTAATCAATCATTTTGTTAACTTTTTCAAAAGTTATCAGAGAATGCAATAGAAGCACAAAATTCTATTCTGGGTAGATCAGAGCCATGAATGCGAGGTGTTTATTGTTGAACCATACCAGTCCTTTCCTCGTTCTAGGTTGTATAGTAGGGACCTCTGATAAAGCAGAGATACTTTCTTTCTGTTTTATTTTTTTTATTGACCGGAGGTGGAAGTTATACAAGTGACAATATTTTCAACCTCATGAACTCAATACTTTCAACTTCATGAACTAATATAGGGATAACAAACGCAACATGAAGAATATTTAAGGAGTAACATAAACAAATTCAGTAAATTTGATTTCTTCAAATTTTTTAGGATTAATAATATAAGTATTATCATCCTCTTTTATGAGGGCTCTATCCCTTAATGTTTGATCTCTATCTTATCATCTGAATCTTCAACCTAATCGTAATAATTCACAATAACATTACTATCTTCATCCATACCTGAAGAATACCTATCAATTGAGCCAACAATTTCATACTTTCAAAGATAAGATCAATATCAGCTTTTTGATGAAGTTCTGTTTGACAAGATTTTCCTACTAAACACTTTTTTTGTGTGCTTAAACCTTCATATACTTTCCATAATTCTTCTTGTCTACTTCTTTCTACATTTCAATTACTTTACGGATATTTTCTTTAACTTTCTAAATATCTGAACAACAATATTCATAATTAGACATGTGGGATCTGTTGCTGTGATTAATCACACCTCTAATATGAATTATTAGTCATGCGATGAATTCTTCCTCTATTAACTCATATCTATTGGACGATTGATGTTTATAATTAAACCTACGAAGTCTTTGTTGTCGTCATGGTTGGTCATAATTTCTTGTCAAGTAATAATCCCTTTCTTTATACCTTTTAACTCCTGTTTTGGCTCACCATATAAAAGAAATATTGTTTACATTGTTTGATGTAACACTTTATTCCATAACTTTTAAAATCATGCTAGACCAGTTGATCAAACCAATAATCCAATAAACTAGACTCTGGTCTGATCCAAAACAACAATCAAACCAAGATTATATACAAACCGATCAATACTTAGTCAAAACCACACGTTTTTATAAAACCCACTTGACCCAACTGTTTGGACCGAATGAAAACTAGTCACTTTTAATGTTAAATAATAAAGAGTAAATATATAAATTAATCCTTGAATTTACTAGAGTATTAAATTTTAGTCTTTAAATTTATACTATTATACAATTTAGTTTTCAAATTTATGAAATGTTAAAAATTTTAATTATTCTATAATTTCACTTTTAACTGCCGTTAAAAAAATACTAATGTGTCTGTCAAGTTCCTATTTGGCATGTTGAGTCTAACATGGTACATTGACTTTGCTTACTAAGTCACCATTTCTTTTCTTTTCTTTTTTCTAAAAAAAATAACAAATTACCCCATTGGCCTCTTAACTTATTTTTCCATTACATTTTGGTCACTTAAATTAAAAAAGAAAATCTCTAAAATCCCTTAACTTACAAAAAATTACCACTTATATATATCTTAAACCTTAAAACACAAAACCCTAAATAGTAAAACCAAAATTTTAAACCCTAAACTATAAATTCTAAATTCTAAACTCTAAACCCACAAACCCCAGAATCCAACACAACAAAACCATAAAATCCCAAACTTCAAATCTAAAACCCCTAACTCTAAATCACAAACATCAAACCCTAAACTAAAAAGTTCAAACCCTAAACCCCTAGCCTCAAAATCCAAAAATCTAAAGTCTTAAACTCTAAATCCTAAATTTTCAAACCTAAAATTCCAAAAATCAAAATCTTAAAAACCTAAAACCCCAAACCTAAACCTCATTCTTCAAAACGCAAAAGTCTAAACTCTTAAACCCTAAGCCCCAAAACCAAAAACATTAAATGCCAAACCTTAAAACCCAAAACCATAAACCTTAAATTTCAAAATTTAAAGCCCTAAACTCCAAACCTCAAAACCCCAAAATTCAATTCGAAAAACCTTAAACTATAAAACCCTAAAATCCAAACCCCAAATCTAAAAGCCCTAAAACCCAAATCCCAAGACCCGAAAACCTACAAACCCAACATGCCAAAGGCCAAAGGCCAAACCCCAAACCTTAAGCCTTAAACCCTAAGCCCCAAACTTTTGAATATGAATCTCTAAACTCTAAACCCCAAACATCAAACCCACAAAAGCCAAAGCCCTAAACCCCAAAAACAACAACCCAAATACTAAAACTTTAGAATTGCAAACCCCAAATCTCAAACCCATAAAACCTAAACTTCAAATCCCAAATCTCAAACCCTAAATCTCCAAACTTCAAAGTGCTCAACCCTAATCACTAATCCCTAAAATCCTAAACTACATGATATTAAAAAAAAGTACACATTAGGGTTCATGTTTTTCAATTTAGGGTTTATTATTTTATGTTTTCTCATTTAGGGTTTGCAGTTTATGGTTTGGGGTTTAGGTCTTTGGGTTTAAAAGTTTTGAGATTTGCAATTTTTGATTATAAGGTTTGGAGTTTAGGGTTTCAAGATTTGGGTTTTGGGATTTTGAAATTTGTGATTTGGGGTTTTGGTATTTAGAATTTTTGAGGTTTTGAGGTTTGGAGTAAGCCATTTTGGATTTTTGGGTTTGGAGTTTGTAGTTTATGACTTTTGGGTTTGTGGTTTTATTGTTTGAGGTTTGATGTTTGGAGTTTAGAGTTTAAGATTTTAGGTTTTGGGGTTTTGAGGTTTGGCTTTGGGGTTTGGTGTTTTGGTATTGGGGAATTTGAGATTTTAAGATTTAGGGTTTAAATTTTTGTGGCTTTGGGTTTTGAGGATCGAGAATTAAGGTTTTATATTTAGCGTTTAGGGCTTTGAATTTGAGTTTTAAGGTTTAGGGTTTGAGACTCTAATCTTTAAGTTTTGGATTTTGTTGTTTTTTGGTTAAGGGGTTTGATCTTTAATGTTTAAGGTTTTGATGTTTTGAGGTTTTATTTTTAGGGTTTTGAGGTTTAGGTTTTAAGGATTGAATTTTTAGGATTTGGTGTTCTAAGTTTAGGGCTTAGGGTTTGAAGTTTAGAGTTTTTGGATTTTGATTTTAGGGTTTTGAGGTTTTGGTATTTGGGTTTTAGGTTTTGGAGTTTTAAGGGTTGGAATTTAAGGCTTTAGGTTTTCTATGATTAATGTTTGGGGTTTAGAAATTTTGAGTTTAGCGTTTAGGTTTTAGGACTTAGGGTTTGAGGTTTGGGTTTTGGGATTTTGAAGTTTAGGGCTTTAGTTTTTGGGGTTTAGTGTTTAAGGATTTAGGTTTGACGTTTAGAGTTCAAGGTTTTGGGATTTAGGGTTTTGGGCTTTAAGTTTTGGAGTTTTGAAGTTTGGGGTTTTGGGATTTGGAAAATTTAGTTTTGGATTTCTATGTTTGGGATTTAGGGTTTTAGAATTTTGAGGTTTGGGGTTTGGGGTTTTGAGGTTATGGGTTTGGGGTTTTGGGGTTTATGATTTTGATATTTTAAGTTTTAAGCTTTAAGGTTTTGAGTATAAAGTTTTAGGTGTTAGGATTTTGAGGTTTATGATTTAAAGCTTTTGGTTTTGGGTATAGAGCTTTAGGGTTTGGGGGTTGCGGTTTTAAAATTTTATGTTTTTGTGGTTTGGGTTTACAATTTTGAGTTTAGGGTTTAGAGTTTAGGATTTGGAGTTTTGAAATTTAAGATTTAGAGTTTATTGCTTTGGGTTTTCTTGTTTTGAAAATTAGGGTTTAGGATTTGTGATGTTGGGTTTTATAGGTATATGGTTTATGAGTGAAGTCATAGAAAGATTAAATTGTTTAATATTTGCTAAATTAAAAGACTAAATTATATAATAGTGTAAATTTAAGTATTAAAATTTAAGATTTTAATAAATGCAAGGATCAATTTATATGTTTACTAAATAATAAATCTGTTCAAAGCATATCCACTTTAAGCTCAAACAAGAGAACCCCATATTTATATGCATTTAAATTATTTAATGTGGGTATAAATATTAATGTGTGTGTGTGTATATTAATGTATTTAAATATATAATATATCTAACTTTTAATTAAAAATAATCGATTTAACTAATTTAATTATTGACCTGATGGTTGAACCAGCAACTTAATGATCCAGTGCCTCCATTGGTCAACCTTTGGTCTAAATACAAAAATCATGTTGTATTGTATAATATTATCTAGTCAAATTAATTTTATATATTGATTAATATATAACTCTATATAAAAGAGGGGATAAGAGCTGAAAAAAAATATTAAATAAGAGACCTTACAAAAAATAATCATAAAACTCAGATTTACCTCCAATCCTAGGTACCCTTCCTAACCCTAAATCTTAAATCCCAAAATGGCAAACTTTATATTTCAAATCTCAAAATTTCAAACTCCAAATTTTTAATATCTAAAACTATAAATTTTAAACCCTAAACTCTAGATCCTCAAACGTCAAAACTCTATAACTTAAATTTCAAACTCCAAACTCTAATTTGTTAAAACTTTGTTTAGAAAGTAATTATTAATTAATTTATTATATTTTTTAAATAAGGATATTTTTGTCAAAATAATATTTTTATCTTATCCTTTACTTACCAAATACATAATAAGATTATATTATACAATATAGAATATTATATTTTGAAGTAACAAACACATCGTCGTATAAAAATTTATTAGGTGAACAGTGTATCATATATATTATCTAGTGACACTTATCCTATTCTATCTAATCTTATACAACACACCAAACAAGGCCAATGTACCGTCCGTGCGTATGAAATGAGTAATAATAGTGATGAACTATAAATGAAAGTTTCACGCCCCCATTTTATAGGAACGTGATTGTCAAGAATAGTAAATAACTTTACTCTTAATTTAATACATACATGCTCCAAGTAAATAACATAATAGGGATAATCATATACGTTCACAAGTTTTTTAGTATATCCAAACATACATGCCAGGTCTATATATATATATATATACATTACAACAGAAACAGAGATCCTATCTATAGCGTTTATAACATATTTTAGATTACAAATACATAATAATTTAAATATTGTGAGCCTTAGAAGCAACGTAAACTCACTCAAAGAGTATGAAACCTAGTTGATCACGTAACTACAAGACTAAACTCTATATCCTTATCTAAAAAAAATATAAATATCGTGTAGTGAGTTTGACAATTCAGTGAACAGATAATACCTTTTATGATTTCTTAGACCAACATATGGATATACTCATATATTAAAATTTATCATATAGAAAATTACAGTTCAAAGATACATCCACATGGGACCTATATTTCAAATATTCTCAATTCAAACCCCATTCAAATATTCAAAACCATATGCAATACGGTATGATCATTAATCAAATATTATTATGCATCAAAATATTTCTCATCAAAATAATAGGATGATCCCATATCAGAACTACCATATTAGAGTTCAACCCCTTCCATAGTTTAGTGGTGTAGGATTTACCTAAACTCGGCATCTCAGCTAAGGTTTACCCTACCACTATTTAAGATGACATGTAAAGGAACTATACAACAACAACAACTAAGCCTTTTCCCACTAAGTGGGGTCGGCTATATGGATTAAACGGCGCCATAGTGGCCTATCATGGATGAGATCAATAGATAAGTTATTAACTATTAAATCATTTTTAATAGTTTCACTTATTGTTTTCTTTGGCCTCCCTCTACCTCTAATTATTGGACTATTCTCCATCCGATCAACTCTTCTCACTAGGGCTTCTGCAGGTCTTCTCCACACATGGCCAAACCACCTTAAGCGAGTTTCAACCATCTTCTCCACAATAGGTGCTATCCCAACTTTCTCTTTAATGCACTCATTTCTAATCATATCTCTTCTGGTGTGTCCACACATCCATCGCAACATTCTCATCTCTGCAACTTTGAGTTTATCTTCATGTTGTCTTTTAACCGCCCAACATTCCGTACCATACAATATAGCAGGTCTTATAGCCGTACGGTAGAATTTTCCTTTAACTTTGAGCGGCACTTTTTTATCACAAATGACACTCGAAGCTTTCCTCCATTTCATCCATCCAGCTTGAATCCTGTGGTTTACGTCCTCCTTTACTTCACCGTCATTTTGTATAATGGACCCAAGATATTTAAAACTTGTAACTTGTTTTAATATATAGTCTCCAAGTTTCACGTCGACATTCGTATTTGTTCGTCTCTTACTAAAACTACATTCCATATATTCTGTTTTATTTCTACTTATCCAGAAACCGTGTGCTTCTAAAACTAGTCTCCATAACTCTAACTTCATATTTATTTCCTCTTTTGATTCACCAACTAAGACTATATCATCTGCAAAAATCATGCATTGAGGCCCCAACTCTTGTATATGTTCAGTAACTGCGTCCAAAATCAAGTTAAAAAGATACGGACTTAGAGAAGACCCTTGATGTAGTCCAATAGTTGTGGGAAAATCCTTTGTATCCCCATTTTGTGTTCTCATGCAAGTCGTTATCCCATCGTACATGTCTTTGATTGCTCGAATGTACGCAATACATACTCCTTTCTTTTCTAAAGCCTTCCATAGGATCTCTCTTAACACTCTGTCATATGCCTTTTCCAGATCAATAAAAACCATGTGCAAATCTTTCCGTCTGCTTTGATACCTTTCCATCAATTTCCGTAGTAAATAAATTGCTTCCATAGTTGACCTTCCTGGCATAAATCCAAACTGGTTCTCTGTAACTTGAGTCTCTTGTCTTAATCTTTGCTCAATGATCTTCTCCCATAACTTCATAGTGTGACTCATGAGTTTAATCCCCCGATAGTTGGAACAATTCTGTATGTCTCCTTTATTTTTATATATAGGAATTAAAGTACTTCTCCTCCATTCATCCGGCATTTTCTTAGATTTCATTATCACATTAAACAACTTAGTGAGCCAACTTATACCCTTCCTTCCTAAACTTTTCCACACCTCAATAGGTATATTATCAGGTCCTATTGCTTTGCCATTTTCCATTCTCTTCAGAGCTTTCTCTACTTCAAACTCTTGGATTCTACGATAAAAAGTATAATTACGGTCTTCTTCTGCAGTATTAAGTCTGTCAAAGTTGTAGGTCAACTCATGCCCTTCGTTAAAAAGTCCTTGAAAGTAACTCCTCCATCGTGCTTGGATATCACGCTCCCTTACCAAAACATTACCCTCTTCATCTATAATATGGACAATTTTGCAAGCACACAATAAGGGAGAGAAAATCACATATCATATAGTTGGCATCTCGCCCAAAATAGGAGGCATCTCGCTCTTCTTCACATATTATATACAGTGTGTTGACCGTCACACGAGGCTAGCACCATCCCTGCTAGCTGAGGTATCAAGGTGCACTAGGGCTAACATCACCTGCTGTTAGCAAACAATATTTCTAATAGAATTCCTCCACAAAAATATTATTTTCACATATGTCATATTATTCAAAATAGAGGTTTCAATATAATTCAAAATTTTTAATCTCAGTCAATTCCTCTATCAGAAATTTCCTAATCAAGGTTATCACATATACATACCTTTTTCCAAGGCAATCTTATAGCTTTATATATCAATGCCATGTGCACAATATATTTTCTTTACCATATGATGAAAAATATATTTAGAATCATATGTTCAATGAGTTCAAAAATCTATTTTCAAAACCATATTCTTCTTAAATTACATGCCAGACAGTAAACAAATAAGGTAATTTAATCCATTTTAAAGACATATAAAAGTATAAATAACTTGTAAACAGAACCAATTATACATTTAAAATTCAAGAAAAGCATACGATAAGTCATAGAAAGAATTATCTACTTATAAAACTAAGGTTCCAAGTTGAATATCTCCAAATGCATTTTTCTAAGGCAAATTTGATTAAATGGACCTTAAAAATGAGTCTAGAGGGTCTGTAAACCTAGAAAATAACTCTAGAATTGCAAAATTTGGCCTCCGAGAGCTTGGTCAACTTATGGTACTATTCATGATTGAAATTACTATTCACCATCGGAATTACTATTTATATTGGCCGAATTTACTGTTCACGATGCATAAAAAGTTGTCAAATGGCTGAAAATTTTCATATTCCAAGGTTTTTCCATCTTCTGAATCCATCTATGTGGTCAGTTTTCAATTTGAGGACTCTAAGTAAAAGTTTTAGAACTTATCTTCATAGGATTTCTCTTCCATTTTTTGGTAAATTTTTGGCTCGATTTCTAGAAATCAATTGGACAGATTTGTAGTTCTTGTCATTGTGAATCCCTAGGCGGTGGTGGTGTTGAAATCTGAGGTCCAAAAGTTCTAGAAATTTAAAGAGAAGTTTTAGGATTTTTAGAGAGAGAAAGTGAATTTTGGGAGAGAGAGAGTCTAAATTTCCTATGCCTCTCTTCTACAAATTGTTTAATAATGTCAGGGGAACCATTCTGCAAAAATTTAATTTTTGAGAGAGATCCTTGTAAATTTTTGTTATTTACACTTTGACCCTTCAACTCTTTGGAAATTATATTTTGGCCCCAAAACTTAAATCTTCATATTATATTCATAACTTCTCAAACAATATGATAAATAAACATATTTTTAATGGTACTTTTTCATAATCCTCACTTACCTTCAAAATTTTCTTTAATTTACGGTTTCTTATTTATTTAGGGTTTTTTTTTTCTTTCTATTTTTTAGGGTTATTATATCCTTCTTCCCCCCCTTAAAGAAATTTGGTTACCGAATTTTACATCCAAATTTATAAATAAAACTAACCTAATAATTCACAAAGATGTGAGTATTTGGCACGCATATCCTTGTCTCTTTCCTAAGTAACTTCCTGCGAAGAATGATTTTACCACATTACTTTCACTATGGGAATTTTCTTTGAACGCAACTTCTTCACTTATCTATCTACTATAGCCACTGGTTTTTTCTCATATGACAAATCTTTGTCTAACTGAATCTCCTGACATTTAATAATATGCGTTGGGTCTGGTAGATATTTTTATAGCATAAACACGTGAAAGACTGGATGGATATTACTCAATTTAAGTGGCAAAGCCAAACGATAAGTTACTGGCCCGATCCTATCAAAAATTTCAAATGGACATAAATATCGTGGACTTAACTTCTTTTTTTTTTTAAATCTTACAACTCTTTTTGTTGTTATTTTAATTAAAACTCGCAAGCACATGAATCTATTAGAGTATAGATCTAGTGGTATGCAAGGTCGATCCCACAAGGATTGCCAATTGAGAGAAAATTCTAATTTAGATCCAAAATGAATAATTCTAACCTAGTTGTCAAAATCTTTGTTTTGTGATGAGAATATTAATTCAAGTGTGTAGGGAATTGATGTACTCAAATTAAATTGAAATGTATTCAAGGTAAAAATGAATGTTAAGGTTAGGGGATCCACTCTTGGTATGAGTAATGATAAATTTAACTCTTTTATCACTCAATTGGAATCCTCACATGAATAAGGTTCCAATCGAAAAATGTATTATTTTGAGCTCACTTTTGTTTATACATGAATTATATTTACCTCCTTTTACACCATTAATACATACTTGTAAAATGGATTCAAGTATACATTATGCCAATTATTATATTGTCTACAATAAATCAAAATTGATTCAAGAATTTATTGTGCCAAAAATTGTCTACAATGTATCAAGGTTCACACCTTACAAGATTAGAATGAAAAGAGGTACGAAGAAGAAACATAACAAAAAATAGGTGGCAAAGCCAAACATAAACATAATAAGAGATAGGCAGTCTAATAGAACCAACCAATAAGATAACAAGAGATAAGAGAAAAGAAAATAAACACAATAACATAATATAACAAGAAATAGGCAGTTTGGTAGAACCAGCCAATTAAATAACAAGAAATCAGCGGTCTGATAAACCAGCCATTAAGAAATAACATAACAAAAGAAATAAGAAGGTAAATACAATATCAAAGATAAACATCAAGATTAAGAATTAGATTAATTATTATTCTCATACCAAGAGTTTCACCCTTTACCTTAGCATAAGGAGATTAGTTCTCCATATTCAAAGTAAGAAAGCAAAAATGAAGATGAACAAACATGATAATATTATGAAAGGATAACAAAGTATCTAGAGAAATAAGAACATTACAATACTAAAAACTGAAATTTATGGTCTCAAAACTACACTCTCTTCAGCTATTTTCGACCTCCTCTTAGCTCACAAGACCCCTCTATTTATAGATACAAGTAATGAGGTGAGTGACAAAGCAAGTTGCACTAAAGTTGGTAGGTTGGATTCCACTATGTCCACCGAAAGTGATCATGATATTCCTCCTTGATAACCGCCGAATTTGCTACCTATGTGAAACATAAAGTTGTAGGGAATTGTGTCGGCTATCTACCTACCAAATTTAGAATATATTAATTGCGTATTTTATGAGATACGTCCCAAATACTACAGCAGGGTTGGGCTGAACTGCAACAGCAAGCAGATTTTTTTCTAGCCCAATGGTCGCCCTTTTACCGTCCAAATTAGCTAATGATGTAAACATGAAAGTTGTAGAAAATTGTTTCGTCTATTCACTTACCAAATTTCATATATATTGAATATGTAATTTATTATTTATGATTAAAATATTGGAGTAAGGTCGGGCAGAAAAACAAACAGCAAACAGATTTTTCACATTGGAGGTTCCTTGAATCTTGTATGGTCATAAATCAAGATTAAATATATCCATTAGGATGCGTCTCAAGAGTCAAGAAGATAATGCTCCTTACTCAGTCATCCTTAATGAATTCGTTTTTACCACTTGATCTATAAACATAATTCCCAAAAAACCACAATTTAGCTTTGATTTCTCCAATTGAGTCAATTTTCTATTTTTTTCTCCATCTGTAGAAGATGCATAAAACTAAAGGGCTTAAACATGACAAAGAATTAATATGAAAGTATTTAATTCATGGTTATAAAACTCACTCATCAAATACCCCCAAACTTAATCCTTTGCTTGTCCTCAAGCAAAACACACAAATTTCAAAATTCAAAAGATGAGTGATGAGTTGTATTTGACTTACTAAACATTCCTCAAGGATTTAAAATGTGCAACCAAAGAAAATATCAAGATCCAAGGTTATGTAAAACTTCAATTCAAATGCAACGTATGGTTTACTCTTGAATCTCAAGTGTGTGTGTGTGGTAATCCTTTGACATTGGACTTTTTGCATTCAAATAAATTTATGTAATTAAATATTTAAAGTAAATCTCCAGATAGATGCATGTAAGACTCCATAAGCTTATTTTTCATGTCACTCTCCACTAATGTAGAGTAATCATAACATTTAAGATCATTAGGACTTTCATTAGGCTTGTAATGTATGGCATAGGTTAAAAGTAGATAAAAAGATATTAATGAACGCTCAATTCAACATACATGATCATTTGGGTCCTTTCAAATTCTTTTGATACTATCATGTAGAATCTATCTCCAACCTTATTCTCATCCTTACATTATCTACTCATACTACATTTTTTTCTTTTTTTTTCCTTGTTTTTGAACATAAACCCCCAAACTTATTTATTTAGGGAGTTCTATATAATAATTTTTTTTAACTCCATCCATCCATCCATGAACCATAGCTTTTCAAATGATCATTTCTGAAAGGTAAGAGTTAGAAACTTTTTTTTTGTTTAAAGGCTAGATAATAATATATGTGTACAAGAAATGAGAAGCATAGGCTCAAAATGGGTTACTAGAGATAGCATAATGAATAGGTTGGTCTGAAAGGCTCAAATGATTCCAACAATGCCTAATTCATTTCTTAAATGGAGAGTAGTCTAAGATTTCGCCTCAAGTGGCAATCAAATAAGTTCTAGAGTCTTATGAAATCACTTGTTATATTTGAATCACATAAATCTTTTCTAAATAAACAATAAGTCGAATGTAAAAGATTAAGTGCTCAAGATATTTGAGATTTTCAGGTAAAACATACGTTGCAATAGAATTTAAGTTCATACATAACACTCAGAACTCATCTATTTTTCAAAGGTTACAGGCACTTTAAACTATTTTCATCATTGGTGTTAGTTTTACCAAATTCCAAAACATCACTCAAATTTTTTTTTGGAAGATGAACAAACACAAAACAGACAACAAAGATTGAAAGAGATATTACCTGAAAGGAGATTAAGGAAAAGATGAACTTGCAGTAAACTAACAGAGAAATGAAAATTTATGCAGTCAAATAAAATGAGTTACACATGGAAAGTCAAGTCCAGTTTGCGCTTTAAGCGGTTATCTGATGTCCAATCTATTTGAGCCATAGTTGGGTTAGGTACATGAACAAACACTTGTAATGCATCAATCAACTCATCAGCATTTGAGGTCGAGATGAGAATCCGTCGTGCTGAGTGTGAGATAAACTTCTGTTCCACAGCTTGATCAAGAAACGACAACAAACCGTCAAAGAAATTGTTAACATTCAACAAACCTATTGGTTTATGATGGATGTTCAGTTGTGCCTAAGAGAAGATTTGAAAAATTTCCTCCAGAGTACCAAAACCACCAGGTAAGGCAATGAAGGCGTTCGCATTGCACATCATTCTAGCTATGCGTTCATACATGGAGGATACCCTGCATTCTTCCCCAATTGTTTTTCTTACGATGTTTGATGCAGTTAGAGCTGTAGGAATAATACCTAGAACTTGACATCCTCCTAGATATGCATATCCAGACACACTCCCCATTATCCCTCAACAACCTTCACCATAAACTAAATGCATTTTTCTCTTGGCTAGTACCATACCCAAAGTTTGTGCTGCTTTTACATACTCTCCATTTTACCTAGGACTGGAACCACAAAAAACACAAATGTTTCTAAACTGGCGAACTGAGGTTCCCTCCATGATTGTACTTACACTAATTTTGGGTATGAAGGTGAAGATGGTAAAGTGTGCATTTATAGAACTCAGACAAAGACATACTTACAGTGGTTAAGTGAGTAGGCCGGTGGTGTCAGATAAAGTAAAGGTGAAAGATTCAAAAAAATGATAACACGCATGCATATGTACAGTAGTTGTGATTATGGCTCATATATTCCCCTGATTTTACGTTCAGTAACGGCTTAATCGCCCTCTATAGGTCGAGGATATGCTTCCCATCCAATTTTCTTATAAATTGGCAAACAAGTTCTTTTAACGTCAAATTCCCAAGACTGTACCATTTATGTTCTTTTTTGAAATGGGGCCATAAACTGACAATACTGATATGCACAGATCCATTAGGATGTGTCTCAAGAGACGTTGGATGAAAGTCATCATCCAATGACTCCTTATTCAAACCATTCTTAATGAACTTAATTTTGTCTTCCCGATTTATAGATACCCAACCCAAAGAACAACAACGTTTGTTACAAGTTTCACGTCCACATTTGTGACAAACACCCATTCTTTTAGCTCTGCGCTTTTTAGCAAAACTACTTTTTCCCAAACCAGGCATGTAAGAGATGAAATTATTTGCAAACTCACCTGATAACCGTACCTTAGCTTCAATTAGTGACCGAATATCAGCAGGCATCCTCATGTTCATCAACACCCTTAATCTTGCAACTCGTGCTTTGTAAATTTTTCTCAATGCATTGGGTGGAAGAGAAGGAAAATGATTTTTTAATTTTGTGAGAATGTCCTCCATTCTCGACTCAATTTTTCTTATCTCTTTTTTATTGAAAGAGAAAACGCAATAAAGGTAGGGAAAACGACAAAAATTCAAAAGAAGATAACACTAAAGGGAAAAATTAATGCAAGTTAAATAAAGAACGATCTTACCTAGATAGCGTGCAGGTCAACCTTTAACAACAGAAGCAAATCAATCCTGGTAGACAGGATCACGCAAAGGTGTCTCCTCTATCTCTGGGTTTGGTAATTCCAAAAATACTTTCAATCTTTGACCATTTACTTTAAACACATCACCGTTCTTGAAATTTTCAATCTTTAGTACACCATGTGGGTAAACAGCATGAACAACAGATGGCAGTGGAACTAACTCAAAAGGTTAAACTTTTTCTTTTTTGGCTTTCCATTTATCAGTATCCATTAATGGAGTTGTCTCTAACAAAGAGTCTACTTCATGAACCAGATAATCCTCATCTTTATCCTTATCGAAATGAATCAAATATTTTTCTAAATGATCATTACTAAAGGAGTCTAAAAATGAATCATAAATGGCACTTTCAATCAGGTCGACCTCACATAAATCATCCGTGTCCACAGGTTGACGAGAGATAATAAAAACATTTAGTTCCACAGTCATATTTCCAAAAGATAAATTCAAAATTCCATTTCGACAATTAATGATTGCATTGGATGTTTTCAGAAATGGTCTACCCAAAATGATTGGAATTTGTGCCTCTGTATTCTTAACAGGTTCAGTGTCAAGAATAATGAAATCTACTGGAAAGTAGAATTTATCAACCTTAATGAACATATCTTCTATGACACCTCTAGGAATCTTTATGGACCTATCAGCTAACTGAAGGGTCACTGGTATAGGTTTCAACTTTTTTAACCCAAGTTTCTCATACACAGAGTAAGGCAGCAGATTCACACTTGCTCCTAAATCAAGTAAGGCTCGGTTAATCACATGGTCACCTATAACACAAGAAATTGTAGGAGAATCAGGATCTTTGTACTTGATGGGGGGTTTTTTGTTGAATTATAGAGCTCACTTGTTCAGTTAAGAATGCATTTTTTGGAACATTGGTTTTCCTTTTCACCGTACAAAGATCTTTTAGGAATTTTGAGTAAGTGGGTACTTGTTTAATAGCGTCTAGAAAATGGATGTTAATGCTTACTTGCTTAAACACCTCTAAAATGTCACTATACTGAGTACCTTTCTTATTTGCCACAAGTCTTTGTAGGAAAGGAGCTTTGGAGACACAAGAAATTTGTTCACTTTTCTTTTTACTTGAGTCATTATTTTGGGATTCATGTTGACTCTGTTCCTCATTTTCTGGCATGTGAACATGATTATCAATGACTTTTCCAGATCTAAGAGTTGTTACAGACTTTACTTCTTCATTATGATTTTTTGATGATCCTACTTCAAATTGACCCTTAGGATTAGGAACAGGTTGACTGGAAAATTTCCCTTTTTCTCTCTCTCCTACAACATTAGCTATTTGACCCAATTGTGTTTCAAGCTTTGAAATAGCTTGAGTGTGAGATTGCAAAACTTGTTGGGTCGACTGCATGAACTGTTGCAAGGTATCCTCCAAAGAAGGTTTTCTTTGTTGTGATACCCCGAAAGGAGGATCATGTTGAGGAACTTGAGGGTATGAATTGGGAGGGGCAAATTGTTGCCTACCTTGACTCATTAAAGGCTGATTTTGTCTCCATGAAAAATTTGGATGATTTCTCTAATTTGGGTTATATGTTGGTGCAAATGGACTATCTGATGATTTTCCATAAGACTGAAGGGAATTAACCTACTCAGAGAATGCTTCTTGGTAAGATGGTATGGATGGACAAGATTGTCTAATGTGAGATATACTAGAACATAAAGCACATGCTTCATTCCTAGTATTGGTAGAAGAGTTCAGAGTATGGCTTAAATTCAAAACTTCTACCTTTCTAGTAAGATTGGCCAAGGCAGCTCTCATATCTGTATCATTACTTACTTCATAAATTCCTCCTCTCTTTGTGGTTTGAGACTTTCTATCCTTTGGATCAATGCAATTCCGATGTTGAGAGTTTTCAGATAGAGACTTTAAGGATGCCTAAGCTTCAGCCTCATTTAACTGTAGAAATTTCCCACCATGCATACTTTGAATCATTTGACAGTTTGATGGAGTCAAACAATCATAAAAATATTTTACAAGTCTCTAAGTTTCAAAACCATGATGAGGACACTTCAAAAGAAGGTCATTAAATCTTTCCCAGTACTCAAAAAATTGTTCACCCTCTTTTTGGGAAAAATCAGAGATTTCCCTTCTAAGGGCATCAATTTTAGACATGGGAAAAAATTTGGCCAGAAACTTATTTACTAATTGATTCCAACCAGTAATAGTTCATGTAAGAAGAGAATTCAACTAGGATTTAGCTTTATCTTTTAATGAAAATGGAAACATTCTAAGCCTGATTGACTCATCATTGAAATTTTGAAACCGGAATGTCGAGCAAATTTCCAAAAACTCTTTAATATGCATGTATGGGTCTTCTCTCTCTAATCCATAAAATGATGGCAACAGTTGGATTATGGCTGGTTTAAGCTCAAAGTGAGTTGCATTAGTTCGTAGTAACACTATACAAGATGAAGTACTAGCTATGACAGGTGAGAAATGTTTTATAAGGGTTTTTTTCGTGTACAACTTGTTCTTCCATTTTTGATGGTATCCCAACAAAGTCTAATGTTTCAATGTTAAAATGAATGGGTGATCCTAAACTTTTTCTAACCAAACACTGATATTTATCACGTTTCCAAGCACGCATAAACTAAAAGAAAAAAAAACTATAAACAAGTGTTTCTAATGGCACACAATATAATTACAAATAAAATGAGAATACAATAAAGAAATTACACAAAAAAAAATTTCTTTTTTTTTACAAAGAAAAATTTCTATACAAAGAAAAAAATTCTAAACTATAACTAGTGGAAGAAATATACTTACCTAGATCTAATTAGCTTTTCCGTCGCAATCCTCAGCAACGGCACCAAAAACTTGTTGTTGTTTTAATTAAAACTCGCAAGCGTATGAATCTATTGGAGTATAGATCTAGTGGTATGCAAGGTCGATCTCACATGGATTGCCAATTGAGAGAAAATTCTAATTTAGATCCAAAATGAATAATTCTAACCTAGTTGTCAAAATCTTTGTTTTGTGATGAGAATATTAATTCAAGTGTGCAGGGAATTGATGTTCTCAAATTAAATTGAAATGTATTCAAGGTAAAAATGAATGCTAAGGTTAGGGGATCCACTCCTGGTATGAGTAATGATAAATTTAACTCTTTTATCACTCAATTGGAATCCTCACATGAATAAGGTTCCAATCGAAAAATGTATTACTTTGAGCTCACTTTTGTTTATACATGAATTATATTTACCTCCTTTTACACCATTAATACATACTTGTAAAATGGACTCAAGTATACATTGTGCCAATTATTATATTGTCTACAATAAATCAAGATTGATTCAAAAATTTATTGTGCCAAAAATTGTCTACAATGTATTAAGGTTCACACCTTACAAGATTAGAATGAAAAGAGGTACAAAGAAGAAACATAACAAAAGATAGATGGCAAGGCCAAACATAAACATTATAAGAGATAGGCAGTCTAATAGAACTAGCTAATAAGATAACAAGAGATAAGAGGAAAGAAAATAAACACAATAACATAATATAATAAGAAATAGGCGGTTTGGTAAAACTAGCCAATTAAATAACAAGAAATCGGCGGTCTGATAAAACCAGCCATTAAGAAATAACATAAGAAAAGAAATAAGAAGGTAAATACAATATCAAAGATAAACATCAAGATTAAGAGTTAGATTAATTATTATTCTCATACCAAGAGTTTCACCCTTTACCTTAGCATAAGGAGATTAGTTCTCCATATTCAAAGTAAGAAAGCAAAAACGAAGATGAACAAACATGATAATATTATGAAAGGATAACAAAGTATCTAGAGAAATAAGAACATTACAATACTAAAAACTGAAATTTATGGTCTCAAAACTACACTCTCTTCAGCTATCTTCGACCTCCTCTTAGCTCACAAGACCCCTCTATTTATAGATACAAGTAATGAGGTGAGTGACAAAGCAAGTTGCACTAAAGTTGGCAGGTTGGATTCCACTATGTCCACTGAAAGTGATCATGATATTCCTCCTTGATAGCCATCGAATTGGCTGCCCATGTGAAAATAACAGTTGTAGGGAATTGTGTCGGCTATCTACCTACCAAATTTAGAATATATTGATTGCTTATTTTATGAGATACGTCTCAAATACTACAGCAAGGTTGGGCTGAACTACAACAGTAAGCAGATTTTCTTCTAGCCCAATGGTCGCCCTTTTACCGTCCAAATTACTAATGATGTAAACATGAAAGTTGTAGAAAATTGTGTCATTTATTCACTTACCAAATTTCATATATATTGAATATGTAATTTATTATTTATTATTCAAATACTGGAGTAAGGTCAGGCAGAAAAACAAACAGCACACAGATTTTTCACATTGGAGGTTCCTTGAATCTTATATGGTCATAAATCAAGATTAAATGAATTTTAAGCATATTAAATCTATTATACAATTTGGGCGAATCTTAGCTTCACCTTACTGTCGGCGAATCTTAGCTTCAAGGAAATGGAGAAAAATAACAATTTGGGTTTTTTAAATGTTTATTATACAATGCAGATAGCTTAGCTGGTGTTGTTTGTACTTTGCCTTCATAAAGAGGAGGCACTAATCTTATCTTATGGGTTTGATTTTATCTTCAAGCTTCCACCCACCTTCCGAAGTGTCCAAAACCCATCTCATTTTTCTCCTTTATTCACCCCCTCAACCAAAGTTTTTCGTTCCTTTTCCAAATGAATTTTAAGCATATTAAATCTATTAAGAATATATAAAAAAATGATTATAAATAAAAATATAAATACTGGAGAAATGAATCCATTTAAAAAATATATTTAATATGTTAATTAAAATTTATAACACATTTTAAATATTAAAAATATGATTATCTCTTTTTATCTTAAATATTATATGAATAAAAAAATATATAATATATTTTCTCTTAACTAGCTTAGTATATTTATTTTTTAAAAGTCAAGTTTTTTATTTTGAAGAAGAAAGGCCTAAATACAATATCTTTAATAAAGAGTCTATACACAAAATTTTCGTACGCTAATCCGATTTTCCCCTTGTATATAATGCCCACTTACAAAACTTCTTCTATACAAAGAGAACCCGACCACCAATTGGTGCTTACCAACAAATCCATCTATGAATCAATCCCTTTCAAAACCTTCGTCGTCTTCTTCGGGGAAAGCCCATCTTTCCCTTTCTCTCTCTACATGGCTTCTTCATCTCTTACAATTTCCCCAAGAAAGCTTCGCTCTGATTTGTATTCCTATTCATACCAAGAAGATTCAAACACCCCATTGGTGATCAACGTTCTGGCTTCTCTGATTGAGAGGAGCATGGCCAGAATAGAGAGAATCGTCAAGAATTGTTCATGGGCTTTGTCCAAAGCCATCAGTACGAACAGCTTCGATTGCAGAGAGATCCCAGATTTGACTATCCAATCCTATCTGGAGAGAATCTTCCGGTACACTCGCGCAGGGCCATTAGTAATGAGATCTGATCAAGGAGATAATAATCTAATCTTCGTAGATCAAGGAGATAATAATCCAATCATCGTATATCCTATCCCATATTTTTAGCCTACGATCATGTAACATATTCTTAGGAGATAATTTAGGGGAATCAATCTGTATAGCCCAATCTTAGGAGTTTTTTGTAGTATGTCTCTTGTATATATTCTTGTACCTCGACAAAGAATAGCAACGGGAAAATCATTTTGTCACAGAATTTTTTATGGTATCAGAGCCAATAAGTTTTGGTTGAAGTGCAGTATCGATGGCCACTCATAGAGAGGAGGCTCTTACGGAGGAGTACCGTAAGCAAGAAGAACATAAGACGGTGAAGAAGATTTCATCACCGTATGACTTGAATAGGGTCTACTCAATAATGATTCAAGAGGAAAGGGTGAGGATGATCACCAGAACTACAGAAGATAGAAGAGAAGTCATGAGCTTGGCTGTCCAAACAAGTGGATGAGGTGTCAAGGGATGAGGTGATGGAAAAGACAAGTCTATGACCTGTACTCATTGTCATCGCACAGGACATGAAGTTGGAAGCTGCTTTCAACTCATTGGTTATCCTGACTGGTGGGGGGACAGACCAATGAATAAAGGAAAAAATACTGGACGAGGCAAGCCAATGCAGCGACCAGGAACTGGACGAGGAAAAGGAGGACTGATGCGTGCAAATGCTGTGCATAGTGGTGGAATAAGTGCTGGAACCAGGATCTTAGAAGGAGATAACTCAGGTTTCGCTGGGCTTACTACAGAACAATGGCAGAAGCTGATAGAATTACTAAATACTCAGAAAACAAATTCTAATGAGAAAATGACAGGTGAGTGTGATACATGGATAATTGACACAGGAGCTTCCAACCACATGACTGGAAACCTGAACCATATGCATGCACAACGTGATATTCAATCTTGTCCATTTGGACTTCCTAATGGTCAACGTACAGCAGCCATCAAAGAAGGAAGTGTAGTGTTAGATAGAGGCTTAAAACTTACTAATGTTCTTTATGTGCCTAAATTGAACTGCAATTTGATATCTGCTTCCCAGTTGATGGACGAATTGAAATGTGTCATTCAATTCACTGATAAGTTATGTGTCGTGCAGGACCGCATTTCGAGGATGCTGATTGGAGCGGGTGAACGACGAGATGGGCTCTATTTCTTCAGGGGAGTTCGAAGCGTGAGAGCCTACAAGACTGATGGATTACATCCCTTAGACCTGTGGCACAAACGGTTGGGACATCCTTCTTTCAAAATTACTCAATTTATTCTTGAAGTTAGAAAACACAAAGAAAGCGATATAGTGAATAAAGCATGTGAAGTTTGTTTTAGAGCCAAATAGACAAGAGAAAAGTTTCCTTTGAGTGAACATAAAGCCAGTATTGTTTTTGAATTATTTCATTGTGATTTATGGGGACCTTATAGGACTCCTTCTACTTGTGGTGCTTTTTATTTTTTGACAATAGTGGATGATTATTCACGTGCCGTATGGATATATTTATTAGTTGATAAACGAGAAGTGTCGAAAATGCTTTAGGATTTTTTCGCTTTGGTTGAAAGGCAGTTCCATAAACAAGTAAAAATAGTCAGAAGTGATAATGGGACAGAATTCACATGTATGAAAAGATACTTTCTTGATCATGGAATAATTTTTCAAACATCTTGCACTGGAACACCCCAGCAAAATGGGAGAGTGGAACGAAAACATAGACATATTTTGAATGTGGCTCGAGCATTGGGTTTCAAGGTAATCTGCCTATTAAGTTTTGGGGAGAATGTATTTTAACTGCAGGATATTTGATTAATTGAACTCCTTCCACTCTTTTGAATGGGAAAACCCCATATGAGATGCTTTATGGACAGGCACCTACATATGAACATTTACAAATATTTGGCTCTCTATGCTATGCCCATAATCAAAGAAAGAATGGTGATAAATTTGCAAGTAGGAGTAGAAAGTGTATCTTCATTGGCTACCCATATGGCAAGAAAGGATGGCGGCTGTTTGACCTAGATACAGAAGAAATTTTTGTCTCCCGAGATGTTGAATTCATTGAAAGTCAATATCCTTTTTTTGTTAATATTCCTAATAGAAACGATGCTCTTCCTACTCATTGGAGTTGTGAAGAAAATGTTGCTGATGTGCTTGGTGATGTAGTAGAAATGAGTCACACAGGAGATACGGAAGGAAGTAGTGATATGACGATGGACGATAGGGGGGGTGAGCTTGATATGGGGTCCAATGAACAAAATTTAAGTCCAACGAATATGGACACACCAAACACAATACTCCCCTCTGTATCATCAGATGAGCCACTATTGGGTAGAGGCCATAGAATCAAACAACCTTCTACGCGCTTGCAGGATTATGTGACAAATATTATCCGAAGAATGAGCCCATCCAACTCTTCACCCTCTCTAAAGGCAGACTCAGGTGCACCCTATCCTATAAATGCTTATGTGACCTATGATAATTTTTCTTTTTCTCATCGTGTTTTTCTTGCATCAATCTCACAAGAAAAAGAGCTTGTAACTTATATTGATGCAGTGAAAGACATTCGGTGGAGAGATGCCATGAAACATGAAATACAAGCCCTTGAGAGAAATGGTACGTGGACAGTGACGCAGTTGTCTCCAGGCAAGAAAGCTCTTGGCTCTAAGTGGGTGTACAAAATAAAGCATAAATCCGATGGAAGTGTCAAACACTTCAAAGCACGATTGGTCATTCTTGGTAATCATCAAGTGGAGGGGATCAATTACACAGAAACGTTTGCACCTGTTGTAAAAATGGTAACAGTACGCACAGTGTTAGCAGTCGCAGCCACACGCGGTTGGGAATTACATCAGATGGATGTACACAATGCATTTTTACACGGGGATCTTGAGGAGGTTGTGTACATGAAACCACCTCCTGGCTTTCTTCCTCAACAATCTGGCATGGTGTGTAAACTTCACAAGTCTTTATATGGACTCAAACAAGTGCCTCGATGTTGGTTTGCCAAGTTGTCCACTGCACTCAAACACTACGGATTTCAGCAATCCTTCTCTGATTATTCTCTTTTCGTCTTATCAAACCGGGGGTCCACATTGTAGTACTGGTGTATGTTGATGACCTCATCATTTCTGGTGATAATCATGAAGCTATCATTGCTTTTAAGGCTTATTTACACAATTGTTTTCACATGAAAGACTTGGGGACCCTCAAATATTTCTTGGGTGTTGAGGTGATACAATCTTCCGCTGGTATTTTTCTTTGTCAACGTAAATATGCTCTAGATATTGTGGCTAAAGCTGGACTTCTTGGAGCTAAGCCCACAAAGGTGCCAATTGAGCAAAATCATCATCTGGCACTTGCTGTGGATCTGTCTTTCCCTCATCCTGATCAATATAGACGTTTAGTGGGCTGTCTCATTTACCTCTATTTCACCCGCCCCGAGCTTTCCTATTGCGTGCATGTACTGTCTCAGTTTATGCAGGCGCCTAAACAAGCCCATTGGGATGCTGCTCTCCGTGTTGTTCGATATTTAAAAGGGAATCCAGGTCAAGGAGTTCTGTTGCGTAAGGACTGTGACCTGCAATTGTCTGATTGGTGTGATTCCGATTGGGCTGGTTGCCCTCTTACTCGTAGGTCCCTTACTGGCTGGTTTGTTCTACTTGGATCTTCTCCCATTTCATGGAAAACTAAGAAACAACAAATGGTCTCACGCTCCTCTGCTGAGGCCAAGTATCGTTCCATGGCAGCTATAACTGGCGAACTGAAATGGTTAAAAGGTCTTCTTCACAGTCTTGGTATCTCTCATCCTCAGCCTATACGTGTTCATTGTGACAGTCAAGCAGCTCTTCATATTGTTAAAAACCCAATTTTTCATGAACGGACCAAGCACATCGAAGTGGATTGTCATTTTATTCGCAATGAGTATCTTATTGGCAATATTGCCCCAGCTTATGTTTCTACCCATGCACAGCTCGCTGATATTTTTACTAAGGCTCTTGGTCCTACTCAGTTTACTTCTTTGCTGGGCAAGTTGGGCATATGTAATTTACATGTGCCAACTTGAGGGGGGTAATGAGATCTGATCAAGGAGATAATAATCTAATCTTCGTAGATCAAGGAGATAATAATCCAATCATCGTATATCCTATCCCGTATTTTTAGCCTACGATCATGTAACATATTCTTAGGAGATATTTTAGGGGAATCAATCTGTATAGCCCAATCTTAGGAGTTTTTTTTTAGTATGTCTCTTGTATATATTCTTGTACCTCGACAAAGAATAACAACGGGAAAATCATTTTGTCACAGAATTCTTTATCAGTGTATGTTGTGGCCTATGTATATATTGATCGGTTTTGCCAAAACAATCATGGCTTTCGAATCAATGCCAGAAATGTTCACAGGCTTCTCGTTACAACTATAATGGTGGCTTCTAAGTATGTGGAAGACATGTGAGTTTTCTTCTTTTTCTCCTTTTTTCCTGTGCTTTTTCTGTTCTGCATTTTTACAAACAGCTACGATGTATAAACTTGATATTTATTTTTACCTTATTTTTTAACTTCTGAGTGAAAATCTGGCATGGGGTTTGTTAAATTGGTATAAAGTTTATTCGTTTCAATCTCAATCACTGACACTACTTGGTAACAGCTCAGAAAGGGTACCCAATTTATTAGGTTACCCAAATTTTGGTTCATGATGTTAATGTATAATAACGGGTCCTTTTCTTTCTCCTACTTTCCACTTTCTTGGATTGAAAAACAGGGCATATTGTGCTAAACAATATTATCTATCTTACAGAAATTACAGAAATTCATACTTTGCAAGAGTTGGTGGGTTGACAACAAATGAACTGAACAATTTGGAGCTTGACTTTCTGTTCTTGATGGGTTTCAAGCTACATGTGAACGTGAGTGTGTTTGAGAGCTATTGCTGCCATTTAGAGAGGGAAGTTAGCATTGGAGGAGGGTACCACATAGAGAGGACCCTACGTTGTGCAGAAGAAATCAAAACCAGGCATAGAGAAGAAAGGGGCTACGCTCAGATTGCTCGTGTAATGTTGTGAATTTAATTAGGGAACTTTGCTGTTTTAGGTCTCTTTTTTGGCCTGCAAATGAACAAAAGCAGTTTCTGTGTACAGATCAACTGTAAATCTGAAAGGCTTATTTGGGGATTGAGATTTAGGGATAAGATTTAATGCAAAACGAGAGGGATATATAATTTTGTTTCTTTTCTTGGCAAGGAAAATGGAGGTACAGTGAATTTTTCTCATGGATTTTAGGATTTTACTTCTTGTCTTGACTCTTGTCCAGCAAGTTTTCCCTGAACTTTTGAACAGAGAAGTATGGACTCTATGTAACACAGCATTTGTAAAAAATATTGTGACATAATAAAATTAAAAATATTTATATGCAATTTAAAAATTTATCTTATGTTTAATACAAATGTTCCATAAATGTTTGATACAAATATAACACACTTTGTTAAAGTTTGTTTTATAGCTTTTAAACATTGAATTTAGTAGTTGATTATGTTTTTACAGGTAGAATTTATCATAATTGTATATATTAAAGTTATTTTCAGAATTAAAATTTTGAATTTGAATTATATTCAAGGTTAAATAAATTATATATAATAAAAAAAGACACTTTATTTAGAATGATGATTCAAGAAGTTCACTTTTTTCTTTATTGACGTCTAAGAGAGTACTTTAAAATAACACTAGAGCTATATTTGGCAAAAATAGATGATAAGTTAACTGAAAACTTAAAAGTTAATTGAAAGTTGAAAAGTTAATTTTTAACTGAAAACTGAAAGTTGTTAAGCTAATTTATTGAATTAGAAGTGTTTGGTAAAATTAGCTGATAAATATAAAATGATATAAAAAGATATACTAATATAAAATTTATCATTTTTTGTTAGTAATTACATTTTATTATATAATTTTAAAAAATACAAAATAAAGATATCATCTAAAGTCCCACAATAAATTAACAATAGTATTGCGAATCTCTTTCATCTCAGTATATGCCTCTAAATTTTCATTTTTTGTGTCACTATCAATAATATCTAAAAGTTCATCATGGGGTATGTAATTTGAATATTACTCGAGTATAGTAAAAATAATGTCATATTGTAAATAAGATAGTGTTAAAATTTGAATAAAATAATAAAGATAAAAAAGAAATAAAATTATAAAAACTATTAGCTAAAAGCTATATGCTACTTGAAGTAGCGTATGATATAAAGTTATAAGCTACTCAAATAAGCTTATTTACTAAATACCTCTAATTTGGTTAAATAAATATATAAGTTAGTCAAATATATTATAAGTTAACTTATTTGACTTATCAAACATATTCTAAAAAAGAAAATAAAATTTCATTAGACATTGTTGCATAGGAACGAGAAAATAATTAATTCTAAAATTTACCATACTCATAATACTTCCCATGTTCTTCTGAAATTAAAAACCCACGTCTTCAACACTTGTTCTAAACTAATTAAATCAATTAAAATAATTTTATGATTTGATCAATCATCTTGACAAATCCCATAGTTTTTTTTTCTTCTTTTAGCTACAGATCCAAACAAGCTTATAAAAATTTGTTTATTCTCGTGAAATTATATATAATAAATTATATAATTATAAAAATATAATTTTTCTTTTTGTAAATAAAAATGTAGGTTAAGAGAAGAATATCCCAATCTAGGTTTAGGACAAATTTTCAGACTTAACAAACACTTTTGAAATACTTATAAATAATTTACTAACATGAGACAAATAGCGCAATCCAAATTACTTATTACTTGCCTCAGCTCTAGTGACTATAAAATATAATTATAATACACACACACACACACACAGAGGAAGATGTATGGATATAGAATATATATTTTGAATTCTATAGAATTCAATTTATTTTCTATTTTATCTGTTATGTCGAATCCCCCGTGTCAAACCAGGTTGAAAGTTGGAATTTCTATTTTTTTTTTCACATGTGTAAACGATGCTTTCTGTGTTGTCTTGAAATTGATATTGGTGTTTATGAAGTGGATTTTTTTTTTTGGGGCATATGCGCAATTGATGCGTAAAAATCCGATCATATCAGGGCTCGATTATAAGCACCATATCTTTTTAGTCTAATTAACTTGGATTTAGAGAATCAACAAATTAATTATGAGGCTTGAGAGGAGAATAATTGTAGGGCTATCATGTGGGACCTTCATAAGTTGATCTTGTTTTTCATTGGCTTGGCCTACAGGAGAGGCTCCATCCCCATTCTAAATCTGGTCTTGTTTGGATTGTTTTGCATTAAAATCAAATATTTGGATCATATTTCAAATCATAAAAAATGATAAATTAATTTTCCATATTATTATGAAGAATAAAAAATAGGGAGGATGACATAATATGATAATAATTTACATTCATGTCAAGGTCATTTAACTTTATCTGGAGTTAAAAAAAAATTATATTTATATTTTTCCCAATGCATTACAAAATTATATTACCATTTCAACAAATAAATTAATAATTCACATGACCGCAAAACAGTGTCAATATTTAAAATTAAGGTCAACATAATGTGTTTGAATTCAATATCTTTCCCTTTTTTTTTCCTTTTCATTCTTCGGTTCTCCCATCATATACCTTCAATATAATTTCCTTGTAAAAAAAATATAAAAATTACACTCAAATTCCTTTAAATTTTAAAATAAGTCAATAATCCTCTTGGAGTTTATAAAACATAAACTTATTTCCTTTCAAGTTTTAAAAAATTTGTATTAATTTTTTATTTTAAATTTTTATTAATTTAATCTTTTGATAATTTATATTGTATTGAAGTAGATTATTTATATATTTTTTAAAATGCATGAAATATAATTTTTATTAATAATTTTATGAATAAAAAATATGTATAAATTAATATTAAAAATGTGAATATAAATTTTAAAATTTGAAAACATAAATATAATTTACTCTTCCTATAAAAAAAATAGAGAAAAGAATTCATTAGCGTAAAAGACTGGTTACTCGAAAGGAATGAAGCAAATGATGGGCCTAGATGACCTAAAGATCGGTGCTGCTTTTATTATAGTATTAATGATAATAATTATAATATAGAAGCTAAAAGAGGCAAAGTGTATACTGTAAAGCATATAAAGCAAACGCTTTCTTGAGGTTGGACCCTCTTTCTCTTATCATTGTCTTTATGTACGAAATTGGTAAAGTAGTAATATTTAGTGACTTCCATTTGGCTCCATGAAATCCCAGATTGTGGATTATGATGTATGACCAACCGAAGACAGCTCTATAAGGGCAAGGAAGAAGGACAGAGCGTCTTCATATTAAAGTGATTTATATATATAAGAACTCTTCTTTTTCTCTTTATGTTTTTTGTTTGATTCAAAGAAGGCTCCAGTAGGAGGAGAAGATTGTGAATGATGGAGAATACAACCTCAGTGCATTAAATTTTTTTGGCTCATGTGTGATACATTCAAGGAAGGTTTCACTTCAATTAAAATTTTTTCACCAATTTCAAATAATATTAAATCAAGACCATAGTAGTCCTTACACTAAAAAACAAAAAATCTTATGATTGAAGTTGAAATCTCTACTATAAATTTAAGGCCAGACATATGTTCAAATATGAGTGTAGAGATTAAGATTTTATTTAATAAAAATAATTTATAAATTAATTTAAAATTTATAAACTAACTAAAATCTTATAAATTATACGTTATTTTAAGTAGTGTATAGTTTATAAGTTCATTTATTAAATACCTCTAATTTAATTCAATAAATTTATAAATTAATCAAATAAGTTATAAGTTAATTTATTGAACTTGTCAAATACACTCTAAGTATAAAAATTAAAATCTCGTATGAACATATATATAACTGATGTCATTATTTTTAAAATTAGATCAGTCACTGAATTAATAAAGACATTACATCAATAGATTATTAATTCAACTGTTTTTTGAAATTTTTTTAACATAATATAAAATTAATTTGTATATATTTTAAATTAAATTAAATAAATAGAGAATTAAGATTTTGCAGAGTAAATATTAAACTATATTTACTGGTAGGTGAAATATTTTTAATTTTATTATATATAAAAATAATAACAAAAAATTTGAGAAAAAAGTGAAATACATAACCTACTAAAAGTGTGTGTGGCCACGTGGGCAAAGGAAGTCCGAAAATTAGATAGACAATGAGTTAGAGCATCTACAACGGTGATACCCACTTAAGTTGTTTAAGTGGGTTTCATAACTACCACATCATCATTTTTTCTTTTAAACAACTCTATAGTAGTTTAAGCAACTTTGCACTCCAATGGTGCAACTCTCAAAAATTCACTAAATGGGTTTCACACATTACTTCACATTTTTATATTTTATTCATATTTATTCATATTTTAATTTAAAATATAATTAATTTATATTTTAATTTTAAAATAATAAATATAAAAAATTTTAAATATTATTTTTAATAATAATATTTTAATATAAAATTTTAAGTAAAATAAAATTTTTCATATAAATTTTAAAATAATAAATATATAAATAAAAATTTTAAAATAATATAAATTTATTTTTAATAATATTAATTAAAAATAAAAAAAATATAATATAATATTATTATTTTAATTTAAGCACCAATGGTGCTTAAAATTCTGCTACCATTTTGTGCCACCGTGGACAAAATTCCCGGTGTGTCAGAGTTAAGCAACTCTAACGGGCAACCTCCATTGGAGATGACCTTAAATCTCCATAGGGAGAGAAAGTGGAAGCATAGGGTACGTTCAATTCAGTGGCTTCCATGTGTAGATGGTCAACATGTATCAGCATTTCCTTAATTTTTTTGTTTTGAACTAGGGCGACAGGTTCTTTTTTGGTTTCGGATTGGACTGGTGTCCAGTTTATCATATTATCGATTTGACCAGTTGGCTCAATTTAGTTTTTAAAACAGTAACCTATGCACGATTTGATGATTGTAGGGTGACATTTATCATAGTTAGACTTTCTTATATATCCTTGTAAGTGCACCAATAAATTATTATGATTAGAGCTGTTTATCGGTTTAGATTGGTTCAATTTGAATACTTCATCCAACTGAATCGAGCTAATTCATTAAACAAAAAATTCATCCTATTCATCTTATAAAAATGATCAAAACTGAATCAATCCAAATCTGTTTCTATATACAAAGTTGTACAAATTAAAATTAACCTTTGTCGTTAGATATCAAGCTTTGCGATGAAATGGCTTTGTATTTTAGACAAAATATATATGTGAAATCATCTAATGATGTTGAATATAGAATCAAGCTGTAACCATAAGTGATTGGAACTCTAAAGCTTTCTCTATCTGTTTCATAGACCAATCACAAAAATAAGGGAAATGCCTTATTTTGCCACATCTTTTACGCACTTTGAGAGCTCTTTCATAATGACATTGAATATAGATTTTTTTAATTCAAAATCGATCTTGAGAACAAACCGTTTAACTAAAGGTGTCACACCCATCCTAGCTACAAGAGAACCATGCCACGCACATGATTGAATTAGAAAGATTTTTTTTTTCAAAAACTCTTTATTAACGAAGTTGCCACAAAAATTTATTTTCAAATAGAAAAATTTTGAAAAAAGAAAACTTTTGAAAAACATGGTCTGCAAATTAAGAAGGGTTTATGCGTCGGCTGTGTATAGAGAAGATGTTAGACACCCCACGTTATTCATTTCTAAGAGAACGGCTGTCTTAAGAGGATTGTGCAAAATATTTATATGACCTTAATTTTATTTTAATTACTCATATTAGAGACATGCAGAGAATTAAAATGAAATGAAAACATAAATATTTATAATAAGGAAAAAAAGGAAATTGAAAATAAAAATAAAAATGAGAAAAAGATAATTTTTTACAAAAGTGGAAAAGATTTACAAAGGATAACTTGAATTAGAAAGGGACCTACATATCCAATGAAAGAATTGAAGTCTTATGTAGTTTGTAGGAGTAGAAAAAATATCAGGTGAGTTGGTTGCTCAAAAAGAACTCTTAAGTGTTTTTGATTAGTTTTATTTGAAAACTATTACATACACTTGCCCTATCTTCCATTTTTTATTTTTTATTTTTCTGAATTTTTGAAAATGAGATTTTCAAATTTTTTAAAACTTGAGAGAAAACGTTTTTCCAAATCTTGGAATTTTAGTAGAAGTAATGTTTCCGACTTTTTGGGAGGAAGATATTTTGAAATGTTCTTAAAAAAGATATCTCCTATTTTTTTTTCGGACGCTTTGAAATAATTTTTTCTTTAAATTTTAAATAAAAAAGAGATTTTTCTATTTTTTTTATATTTGAAAGAAAAGTAGATTTTTTATTGTTTGCTTTCTGAAAGTGAAGGAGCTTTTCTATATTTTATTTTTTAAAGAGAAGAAAGTTTCTATTTTTTTTTATTCTTTGAATACTTTGAATTGTCAAATTAACGTACGCCCAAATTCTTAATCGCGAAATAGTAAACAAAAATGTCAACGTCATACCTTCGCAAACATCTCCAATATTGAAGATGCAATTACACAATTAAACCAAAATCAGGTCAAAAGTACCCTTATTTAAATGCACAAAGCTGAATCAAAGAACAGGGATTTGGCACCATCAAACCAAAATTCCAATCTCAAAACTAAAACGTTTCCTTTCAGCAAAACAAGCAAAGCATCAACTGCACACCGACATAAACACCGTCACAAATTAATCTAGGTCTCCAAATTAAGGCCTTTTACATTCAGCAAATACCAAACATATTGCCTAACGCACACTTTCATAACATCTCCAAAGTTGATTCCAAGAACAGAGCAATATCTGGCCCAACAGACATAGTTTGGAGAGACTTGTAATCCATCCATTCATTAGAACTTATAAACAAAATAATTATTCGAAAATAAAAAGTTTGGAGAGATTCAAGAGTTATTTAATATAACTTTTTCCCTTTGTTTTTATAAATAATGGAAGCCCTCAAATGAAGGAGAGTTAACGCTTCCCCAATCGAGGCACAATCTTATGGTCGAAAGGATGCATAATTAGAAAGTGAAGGGGGAGTGGGAGGGCATGGGCCATGCATAACTGTGCTACCTCTGTCCTCTAAATAAATAAAGCTGCTTAATTTCTCCGTGCATGTGCTGTCTTAGATAGAAAAAGAAAAGTGAGTAAAGAAGCCACTCCAAAATGGAACATTCACCTGACTTATCCAACTTCACTAGTATATAAAATGCACTATATATCTACATGACAGCCCAAATCATATCTTTATAATTATTTATGTCCATATAACCACCAAAAACTCATGTCACTGTCCCCACAAATTTTTTAATTGTACAGCAAATAAAGGTATCATCGAGTCAGCTTGTAAATTAATTGAGATTAAATCTTTTTCTAAATGATCTTAATTAAGAATACATCCTCCATACTGACCTGATGTATTTAGAAAAATAATTTTTGCTAAGTGCTAAACCCAACATTTAAATATAAGTAATCAAAGTAGAGAGTATACTTCCTTAATCTCTAGGCCATCTCCTTTGGTTATACCAACATATTATTTAACATTATATCTGTAGAGACTTCCGAAAAAATACAATAATGGGTGAATAAAACGAATGAATTAATAAATAATTTAAATAGGGATACAAGCTTTTTAAGTTGTTCCATCTTCCAAGCATATTTTGCAAGTTAGAAAGGGGGAAATATCCCATTCTTCTTTGTGATTTGGATTTTAAATTAGCAATTTTATGTTTACCCACACTTTGGCTTATTATAGTTTTGAAAAGCATTTTGGATCTAAATCACTTTGTCTTTTGATGCGGATCAAACAGAATCTAAATAATATATGCTACGAAGATGGTATATGTATGAGAAGTATCTTTGCATTTAAGAAAGGTGACAAAATGGATGTGTCGGGGGATACGCAGTGTAGTCCGATGAAAAATTTACATATGTTTAATGAATTTATTTTAGTTCATTGCACCTATCGTAAGTGCAAACAGTGCAATTAATTAAGAATCTCTCTGATTTTGTTTTATCACTTTCTTTTAAATAGGTTTCATCATTGGATTATGTTGTGATTTTTACCGATTTTAAAAAGCGGAGAAAATTTAAGTACAACTTGTAAGATGTTTGTTTCCTCATTTTTTTAAATAAATTATGATATGTGAAGGAATTCTATAAAAAAACTCAAAGATGTGATGCTAGTTGAAAAAATATCTATATGTATATTAATTTATTGAAGAACTTTAAATACTGAAGAAATTGTATGTAGAATTATCTTTCAAAACTCAAAGCTCGAGCCTGAAACTCAATAATTTTTTATATGTAAATCCCAAAACTTAAGACAACTAATCATATTTAATTTTAAATGATTATAAGATTTCTCTGATATTTTCAAAAAGATATAAGCTACAAAGAGCATATCAATAAACAATTGAGCTTCTTATTTATAACTTGTTATTGGTTAAGAAGCATATGTAATTTATCTATGCGGTGTTGCTGCCATGTCCTTCAGCATTAACCTAATGATTTGATTCTTTTTGGTACTATATATTGATTAATAAATCCATAAAAAATGGGTGTCCTTAATTTGGAGGATGTGTATATGTTCATGAACCATAAATTTAACGATTAATCAATTAAGTTGGCAGTGGGTTAGGTAGAAACCAAAGTGCCTTGGATAAGTGCGCCACATGTCCTATTACGTACTCTCCCTTCTCCCCGACTCCTCCTCTCTTCGGATTTCTAACATTGTATCAGAGCCATCTCCTTTTTCAGTGAAAAAGTCTTCATCAACTTATGACAATACTCCTTTAAAAAAAAAAAAATTCGAACCTTTACACACCCGGTATCAATAAAGTTGGACGAAAACGACTTACTCAAATAAAAGCAACAAGTTATGGCCACCATTTATGGTTTCAAATCGCAAAAGTTTATACTTAGATATGCTATTAGAAATATTAGGTTTAATTAATTGCAGTTTTTAAGCTTAATAAAATGGGTTGAATGTTAGTCTAATTATGTAAATATAATTGAATAGCTGTTAATAAGTTATTAATTGTATGTTTCACTTTGTTGGACTTTATCTCAGTTTAAATGTAATGATTCAGTGTAAAGTCGAATGATGACTATCTATGATTGGTAAATAACTATCAATCCGTATATAATTAAATATAAAAGAGCAGAGTCCCCTTTGCAATCCAATAAGTAACTTATTTTTCCATACGAGGAGTTACAGTCTAGAGAATAATGAAAGAAAAATTTGGTCTAAACATGGATACTTGAATATATTACATATCTTCATAGATGCTTAAATTCAATACAAGCTATATAGAAAATCTATTATGTAATGTGAAAGCCTACTATATTAGATCTACAATCCAAAATTTTTATTTTTTATAAAATCATGAAAATTGGAGTTTAAAATCTAATATTTCCTATCGGAATCTAAGCTTTCTATGATTATTGGATAAAATTATTTTAGGGATTTTGTTTTTTTCTTCTTGAGCACAGATAATAAATGTTAAATTTAATGACCTTTAGTTTTATAGATTGTGAAAAATCAAGCCCCAAAAGTGGTGATTTGAACCTGTTTTGGGTGCATTAATTTGTAAATTTTTGTCAAAATCTTGGGTATTGTAATATATTATATGCACGTATTTGGTTCACCGATGTTAGTGTATGATTCGCCGAAAGGAATTGTTTGTTGGAGATGACATGTATTATTTTCTATGAAGGTTAATGAGAATTGGCGCACAGAGACTATGAAATTCTTATTGTTATTACATTATACTAATTCCTTATAAAATTCTAATTAAGGGAATAAGGTTGTTATTTACCAATCATTGGTTTTGAAATTTCATAATCTTGTACACTGTGGTTAAGCATGTGCTGAAAAATCTTTTTCACTTGTACTTGAAGAAACTGCTTATGTGAGTTATTCTCTCTACTACAAAAAATTCGATCTTATATGGCGATTTTTTCATGGCGACTTATTAAATTTGTCATTGAAAACACATTTCAGTGGCGATTTTGAAAGGTCGCCATTAAATATCCAATTTTCAGTGGCAACCTTTTAAAATCGCTACAGAAAGTGCAATTTTTAGTGGCGACTAAAACAAGTCGCCATTGAAAGTTGTATTTTTAGTGGTGACTAAAAACAGTCGCCACTGAAAGTGCATTTTTATGGCGACCTTCAAAATCGCCACAGAAAATGAAACACTCCAAGCAATTTCATTTTCCATCATCACTAAAGAGTAGTTTTCAATGGTGACTAATGGTTGGCACTGAAATTTTTTTTTAGTAAATGTAAGTTTAATTACAAAAAAAATGCAAACTTTATCTTTAATTTAATAATTAATATATGCATTAAATTTATTTTTAATAAATTATGTAAGAAATTATTTTTTAAAGGATTGTTATGTTAAAGTTGTCACAAAAACTTTTGAAATTTTTTTAAATAATATATAGAGAAGTTTAACTAAATTATATCTTTACTTAAAAATGTGTGAAATGCATTATTTTGTTGCATTATATATATATTAAATTTATTTTATTTTAATGACAAGAGATTTGTTTTAATATAACCTAATCATCAAAATTCTTCAAAACTTAAAATTTTAAAGTAAAATGAATCTTTTGTTATTTTTCTATTTGAATTTTTTTTTATAATCTAATTTTTTTGAAGTTTAATTTTTAAACATATTATTGAAATAGTTATGTTCTTTGTATGAATAATTTACATTAACCATATTAATAGAAATTGAATAAATTTTTGTAACTAATTAAAATGAAACCTTAACTAAATTATATCTTTGCTTTAGGTATGTAAATTTTTAATTATCATAAAAAATGTATTAAATCTATAAATTAATTTTTAAGAGATTAAATTGATAAAAATGATTTGAAAATAATAAAGTTGAAATATGAAAAAACTCATTCTAATTCTCCATATATAAATTTTAAGGAAAGATTCCCTTCTTTTTTTTAAGCAGCGATTACAAAAATTTAAAATAATTCATGTCTTACATACAAGATATAAGCTGTCATAGAAAAATGACAATTTTTTTTTACAGTAACTATCGTTGGTCATTCTAAAAATTCAACTATAATTTTTAAGCTTTTTTATTTATTTAAATAATGACTATGTAAAATTGTTCTTCTTAAAGATATGGTACATAATGTAAAGTAGCTCTCCAAAATTTATATCCTAAAACAGTGCGGTGGGTATTTAATAATTGCCCCAACCTGACTTTTTTCTCACTAAAACTATATATATACAATTAATAACATTGTTCTACGTATTACATACAAAATTTGAGAGTTTAAAGATTTGTCATTCCTTCAAACTTAGTAAAAAAAATGAATTAATATTATTATCTTCCCCTAACTAAATATGTAAATACATGAAGCTAAGAGATATAAGAAATTAAAACAAGGAACCTAAATGAGTTATGTACAAAAGAAAAATTATCCATCTATTGACCTCTTCTTGCCCTTCATTTTCAACAGTACTCTCTATCAACTTCTTGGATGAAAAAAATAAAAGAAATTAAATATATTGATGCAAGACAAAAAAGAAAAATAAAACAAGAATAAATTACTCAAAATTCAAAATAAATTCAATATATTTATAATAAATGGATAACATTCCTAAATTTCGATACTTACTTACAGGCAATCAAAATAATTGTCAATAAAGTGCATTCACAATAGAGATGGTATTTCCACTTTATGAACCATTTTTGAAACAATGCGCTACTGCCATATAGAGATCTTCTTCTTCAAATGACTTTGACACATAACCATCCATTCCACATTTATTGCACTCTTCATTAGAAGTCTGAGTTGCATCAGCTGTCATAGTGAATATTGGCATATGCCAACAAGCCACATTACCCAATATTTATGCTGATGTTTTACCACATCCAATGTTCTCATTTATTTCTCTCTCTAAATGATGGACTTGTCTAGTCACTTCAAATCTGTATCATTCAGAACGATAAGAATATTGTAAATTAACTTTGATTAGAAACCTAATTTTGAAAGATCCTATCAATGAAAAAGTTCAAAATATATAAGATTTTTCACACAACCCAACCATTAGCGGCATTGAATAACAAAAGTATAAAAATATTATTATAAAATTTCCCTACCAGGCATCAAAATAAATTAATTCATCAAGTCAAGCACAGAACACAATACTTTTTTCTTTTTAAACCTCAAATTTACTCTCAAGTAGACATTATTGGTAGTTTTACAATAATCTTACTCCATGAGATCATATGATAAACATCATGTATAAATATCAATTTTCTTACCCAACTTCTCTGAACATCTGACAAAAATTAAAATAAAGTTAATTATATTCTGAAAAACCCATGCCATTTCTTAAACAATAAGCTAAATCAAGTTGATAATTATAGGGCCAAAGCATAATCACATTATATTTCATCGTAGCTTTTACTTACTTCTACGTCAAAGAATTTGCGGATAGCTTTACAAGTCAATAGTGCAACAATGAGACAAAAGAGGAACAAGTCCTGGTTCTTATATTCTAAGCAACAAGTTATTAGCAAAAACAAATAATAATGTAGTATTTTGTTGCTTAAGCCAACTTAATTATTATCCATTTAGATGTATATATGTTTTCTCCAATACCAAATACAATTAACAGAGAAGTCGATATTTCCAGGATCTATTCTAATGGGAAACTATAGTGGCTATATTTGTATTTCAAAATCAGTAATAAACTAAGAAATTTAGAACCAACAAACCACTTACCCATCCATTTTTGGCATTCGCAGATCCATGAAACAAGCATGAAAACTATGTGGTGGCTTAAGCATTTTTAAAGCAACCTGGCCACTTTCCACACAGGTAACCTTTGCACTATATTTTAAAAGAAAAACTTCTGCTACTTTTTGTTTATTGCATTATCATCAACCACCAAAATTCGTTTATGTTTTAACAAGTTCCCAAGATGATTTGATTCTTTGTATATACTTACTTTTTTTCACTTCCAGAGAAAAGTGATAGAACTCCATTTGGAATATAACATGGAGCACAAGCTACAGCTTCATGTTCAAGTTTTCCTGCCTCGATCTTAGTTTGATCAAGAACCTTATCTATCACTGATATAAGATCTCTACCACTTCTATGAGCAATCTGAGCATAATCCATTGAGTTTTCATCTAATTTAGTGTCCATCAATATTTGCAACATACCTAAAAAATGATTGAAATCAGTCAACTTTCACCTACTCTTGAAAAATTAAGAACTAGTTATGTTTTTTCTCAAAATAAATTGTTTTTATATTACCTAAAACACCATTCATTGGAGTCCTAATCTCATGTGAAATCGTTGCAAGAAACTACAAAAGGGAAATTGATATGTAGGTCATTATAGAAATTATAATTTCATATAAAAGGTTATGTCACTCATAAGTAATAATAATAATAATGTTGAATGATGACAATCATGTAAAAATTTAATACATTTGAGCATAAATATAATGAACCTGAGATTTTACCACATCTGCAGCTTCAGCACGAGCCTTAAGTTCCCTCATTTCACGGTAATCATCCTCCACTTTCGCAATTCGACTAAGTGCTATATAAAAAATATGACAAAACAGCAAGGTAATAACAAGTACTCTAACTGATACATTAATTGGTGTCTAAGGTAGTGGAGGCCTCTTCTTAAACTTGGAAAAGGAAAAGAAAATGAAAATTTAAATTGAGCTTATATGAGCTACCAAGTATTGGGATTTAAAAACTTCCTATTCTTGAGTGTGAAAGCAAACCTGCAGTGCATCTCATGTTTTCGCATAGGATCTCCAAAGTGTAGGCTACTTACATGTACTGGGCCAATATCAACAACATCAATACCATACATAGAGATGGGTGCAGATGTATTAGTTGTATCATACACATTTACAACAACTATTTGTTTACTGGCAAGTTGGTGCAAGATTTTGTCAACCACTGATAAAACATCATAGGATGCACCCAAATACCTACCAATAGATAGCACCAATACACAAATTACAAGTTTAACTTATAAGTACAAATGCAATTTCTTTTTGGAATAGAAGCATGATACTGCAACAACAAAAATACAAATGCAATGTACATTGTAACAATTAAATTAACATTTAGGCACTGGGGCAGAGGTTTAAGAACTTCTATATATAGTAAAATTACCTGACAGTAGCATCAATATGTTGCGCTAGTGTAGCATCTAGAGGAAGATTAGTGTCATATATAGCAGATGTAAATACAACGCTAACATGATTAGACTTCAATAGTTTCAATGGAGATGTCAGCACTCCTTTTCTAGATGTCTATGCTTGCAAGATATTCTCACAGAATTCCTGCGTAACAATGTCAATAAACATGCCTATTAGACAACCAGATAACAATGATCAATATACTTAACGATTTTACACATAATTGCTCTTAATTTCATCATTTTCCAATCTATAATGGGGGTGAGTTTATATGAACAAATTAGACTTCATAACTTGTAACTCACAAGTACATCCAAAGACAAGTGATTTCAGTGCTTAGAGTCATCATCTTCAGTCAGGAAATAAAAATTTTCTATGTAATTCAATTTTTTTCTCTAATATTTCATTTCCACCTTTCAAAGAAAAGTATATAAAATATTGTTTAAGGAATAAGATCTTTAGTTAATACATTCAGCTCCATATATTTACACAAAATCTTCAAAAGTATAATGCTGGTAGATTACATAGCATATGTATAGTACAAGTATTCACATGATTATCTAAGTGGCAGCTTTAGATAGTACCCCACACTTTTCTTAAAGAAAGAAATTTATATGAGGTTGTAAACAAGCTAAGCAAACCACACCTTCCATGACATCATATCAACCGATACAATATGCGAAACAGTTTCTTGAGCAAATATTACTGGTGCATATTCATCTTGGATGGGAGCAAGATCCAAATATTCTGGAATACAATTTTGGATAAGTGTCTCATTCTCATATTTCATTTTCTTGATTGACCACCCATGTTGCTTCTCGAAATGCTCCCTATTAGAGTGTAGAACTTTCAGAGTATAAGCAACACCACTTCTAAATGGTCTCTCAAATTCTGTTCTCTTTGTATATTCTCCAAAAGTTTTTTGTAAAAGGACAGAAGAATCTTCAAGGTCGTATATCCTTTTCATAAAATTATTTAATTTTCTGTTAAAGCAGTTTATATTACAAGTAAATAGAAAAAGGGAGAGAAAAACAAAGTTTAATAGGATTTGGTCCTGATGGCTACATCTGTAGACAAAAGAAGACAGAGAGTTTCACCATAAATAGCAAGTACAATGTTCACCCAATGAAAAACCCTATTTAATTTCATTTAAAGCTTTAAAGATGAAATCAATGGCCGAAAAATGCTACATCATTATACTATCAAATGAGTTCCTATTAGAGCCATTGCAAGATTTAAAGATATATATTTAACAACTCTTAATTTATAGTATATTCCTTTACAAGTCATTTTTGTTAATAACATGCTCATAATGCAATGATAAAGCAACAAAAAGAGAGAGGCTAAAACATTTTTTATGATGGGTTTAGCAAGAACTTAAATAGGTCCCTTTACAATGCCTGTAAATTTTATCTGCTCATTTCAAGTTCAAACTTCAATTTCCCATTACTTTCTTGATTCTCTCAAGAAAAATATTTACTGCAATCTTTAAACAAAAATATTTACCAAATGTACACATTTTTTATAAGATCCAGCTTAACATAAATGTTGGAAGAAATGTAGCATGTCTTACATTTACTCTGCCTAACTCCATAAAATTAGGTAAGAAATGACATTTAAAGACATGGCTGTGCTAAAAAAAAAACAAAAGAGGATGAGTACATTACCTGGTCAATTGCAGAAGGATGTTTACTGTGGAGAAAAGTGGATACAAGAATAGCCAGAGATTGAATGTGGTTCATACTCACGTTAAACTGATCCTGTAGCATACGGGCTTGCTCATCACACATATTGGTAAGCATTTCTTTTCTCCTCAGCATAATATGCTCATTCAAGTGCCAAAATAACCCAATGGACCTAGCTATTCCAAGTGACACAAATATAACTAAAACCGTTTTCCTCCATCTACCAGCACCCTTTTGAGGACTTTTGGTTGAATCTCGCACCTGCTTATGCTCTTGACTCCTCCAAAGTAAGCAGAATACATATCCATTTATAGTATAATAAAATTTTGACAAAAATCCACCAGCATCCTTTAACTAATATAGATAAACTCATATGACCCTTAATTGCAAAGAACTCTAATATCCATGACTGCACAATATTATGCAAAACCAAAATAAGTAAATGAATTATATTATGAAATGCAAATGTATTTGTTTAAAAAATATGTATGAACTGCATAATTTTTGTAAAGCTTAATCAGTATGCTTTGTGTCTCCATTCAATAACCATTAATAAATTCTATTCAATGTTGAAGGAGAGGAAAGGGAATAATTAATAAGCTATATAATTAATAGGAATGAACTATTTTGCAAAGAATCAACAATTTGAACTATACAATTTCAGAGCATGACTTATGGGATTTCTAAGATTTATTGAAGACTTTACCTTTTCACAAAGCAAATGATTAACCAAATTGGAAAAAAGTGCAAATTGGGAGACCAGTACTACTACTTTTTCAACAAGCACTAATGATTCCAAGCTTCTTTGGACATAATCATCGAGAACTGGGCACTAATCTATAAGTTCTACTTTATCTGTTGCACATCTGTGCCCTTGTTGGAACTCTTGGTTCTTTGGACATATAAACCGGGTAGTATTGGCAATGTCACTGCCTAAAAGGTTTTTTACTCCTCTTTCATCAATACATTGGGATAGAATCTGCATTACAAACTAATAAGATATAGGGCAAAATAAAAGTGTCACATTGTATACTAATCACATGCATCTCTGCAACAAGCACTGTGTACTCTTAAAAGATATAGTGTGAGAATATTAGGGCACTTTCAGTAATTGAAGAGTTCAATATAAGGTAATTCCAGAAAAACCTTATAGAAAAAAGCATAATAAGAAAGCATGGATTATAACCCTTGCATTTTAGGCCCCATCTTCCTTATGATTATCTTATATTAATATTTCAATTCAGTCAAAAATTATAATCAATCAACAAACTATTTGTTTAAATAAAAAAAAATAAGCCTATATAGAGAGAACATTAAGCACAAAAGAAGCCTACTAATTCAAATTTCCAAAGATAAGTAAAATTAGTCATTGACCGTTTCATCACAAAAAAGAATCAAGAAATTGACAAGTTAACTGAGACCTAAACTGAAGAGGCTTTCCGTCCCCAAATTAGAAAATTCATGATTTGTGGTTTTTGGATTCATTTTGGAATCAAACAATCTTGGTGCTTGGTAAAGCTTTCTAGTTTATATTATTATGTAGACTTTGTCTGTATAAATATATGATCATGTTTTGATCCATCACTTGGTGACACATTGGCCACATAAATCTTCAGGGATACTAAATAAAAACTTCAGTGGGACAAAAACTTCAACAAAGGGCTTTTCTAATTATTTAATTTGTCTAAGAAGAGGAATAAAAAGTATTTGGGCACGTTTCATTGCTCCAAATATATTGAGAAAATACAATGCAGCTGATTTATTTTGGGGGTAAAATGCTTAATTCTAATCATTGTTAAAATTGTTAATTTCTTTGTGTTCCATGTTTTGTAGGAATATTCTTGTGCATCAAGTAATGCAAGTGCAGATTCACTTGGAGTTGGTCACATAACTTGTCAGAGTAACATGACATTTTCTTCCAAAGGTAGATGTGAGTCAGTTCAAGCTGTGGAGCTTGGTTCTGTTAGCAGTGGGGAAAGAGCTGCAAATACCAATCTTTTGAATGGTAGAGTTATGCTCGTTGATGGCACGTCAATAATTTATAGGGCATACTACAAGCTTTTAGGGTTGAAACATATATGCTTATGTATACTCTTTTGTTGATATGGTTTCCTTTCAAAGGGCATATAAGTGTTTACTTATTTATTTAATCTCTTTTAGGGTGTGATGAATGTTATATAGACTCGCTGATGTAGGTCAAAGAGGGGTTAGGGTGTAGTAGCCTGAAAACTATGTTTTTGAGGTTGTGAATCAGAGGTAGAAAAATTGTGGGTTGAAGTTTCATTGATGGTATTTTGAGGGAAGGGGTATTTACAAGGAAAATGATGTGGTTTTACAGTTAGTTTAGTGGCTTCTTGTTTGCTGGTTTTGAGATTGATAGGTTTTAGGACAAATAGGAGGAAGGAACAATTGATATTTTGATGGGATAAGTGTATGATGCTTTTGATGAGGAAAATAGGTTTGGGTAACAAAGAAAATAAAGGAAAATAAAATAGTTGTGAGGAAGAACACAAGAAACCTAGGCATCACAAAACCAAGAAGAGAGTAATTTGTCTCATTATTCATAAAATGATCATTCTGCTAAGAGAAAGCATTAGAACTTGTTGGATATTTTAATAAAAATATTCCTGAGCCTATACCTAAGTGTTCCATAACATGGCATCATAGCCTTCATAACCAAGTGACTAGGATTTCTTGGCAACTTCCATTCTTCATTAATAAGCACAAAATATGGTGAGCTTGTGCTTTGTCCATGCCTTAAATTCAAGAGACTTTTGCATAAGGTGTGAATATATAGTTTGCTACTGATTAAAACTACATAAGCTTCTTCTTCTACTTAGGGGAGAAACTTAACAATGCAACTTCTTCTTGTTCCTCTTTATATTTGGGTTATGATCGGTGGAGTGTAACTGATTGTTGTTAATTCTTTTTAATTGTGTGATAGCAAAGTTACACCATGGTCATCTAACACATGCTAGTGGAAATGGAGATTGGGTTTTGACAATATTTACGACTCTATCACTTGTAAGTTAAATTAAGATGTTTGGTATTTTTATTCTAATTTGTAGGATAGATAAACATACTAGTTAATGCAACATAGTGGTAGTCAGTTAATTGCTGTCACTTAGTTGACTAATTTTACTGCACACAATCTCAGTCAAATGAAATGATGGTTTAGTTAGGATTAAAATATCAAACAAGTAATCTCATTTATGTACATTATACTTACATGATGATACAACTCCATGCTTCATTTTGGCAACTCATATGGAGCATTAAAAGCCTTTCCACTGATTTTAAAGTTAAAAATATAGACAAGTATCATAGCACAAATCAAGAAGCAGCGAATTTGAAGAAAAAAGTTCACAGTAATGGTCTTGAAAGAAAATTAGTCAATGGCTAATATACCTGATATGGCCCAGAGCATAAGCACATCAAAGCAACAACTCCATAAAGCCAAATGAACAACGGATTTCTTCACTTGGAACTTGATGGCAGCCTGCCATTTAACCCAAAGAGCTTTCCATTCAAAGACATTATTGCAAACTTACTATTTTATCTGCCAGTTTTTCTTGGTCCAGTTGTGAGTTTCTTTGACTGCTAGTCGTGAAGATTCACAAGCAATCAAAAATCAGAGCTGTGGAAGAGTGTCGTGAGAAGGTATCACACCAAAGAGCTTTCCATTCAAAGACATTCCCCTGTTTCACTTTCTCCCGTTCAGTGTGTAGCGCTAGCTAATTGAGGATGGTTTCCTGATTAGATGACCATCTGGTGGGGTAGTGGGTTTAACCAAGAAGATCGCACCTTCCATGGATGGAAAGAGATGAGGAAGTTGGCTAGGATGAGAGAACTTGGAGGAATCACGAAGAGGAAGGAGAAAATGGCTCTAGTGAAATCGTGGGACTAGGCACAAAAGTGAGACAGAGACTAAGGGGGATATTTAATTTAGTTTTACTAAGAAATTATTAAAAAAATGTATTTTTATTTAAAAAATTAAAGAGAAAGTAAAATTTTCAAAAGAATTTTTTTGCAAATTTGAATTTTTTGCTTTATAAATTTATTTTTAAGGATTAAAATTTTCTACACATTATTTAAAAAAATAAAGAGAATATAAACTTCAAATATATAAAAATTTGTATTTTTTCTTTTTAAATTTATTTTTAGCTTATATTTAAAGTTTACTTTTTTTTCAAAAAATTAGTTAAATAACTCCTTGATATATATATATATATATACATATTATAATTTGAAAGTCAAATGAAATATTAAAGTACATACCCGAAGCTTCTTCAGCATTTTTCGTTCTCCCTTCCCTCACTTTTTCACCACTGTTGTTTCTCCACGCTCATCGTAACTTCTGCATTTGCAGCAAGTATTTTTCACCCTTCCTTCACTTTTTCACCACTTGTTGCGTCTCCTCATCTTGACTTTCCACTGTATTTGAAACAAAACCAACTCTATTACAAGACAGTTAGTTTTTATTTTGATGTTGGTTAGGTTTTATTTTGGAAGCTGGATATTAGCATTTTTCTTTAGAGAAAAGTGAATATGCACAAGTGGAATGGTGGATTGAAAGGATGATTTTAAGGTCTTATCTTAAATCATTCTTTTTAACTAGTTAACAAGATTTATCCTTAGATTTACCAAATGCATATTTTGTTGGAAAATTTGCATGTTTGCAACCTTAGGAGGTTTGTCAATATTAAGAATAACATTTTCTACTTTCTCAGGAGACCTGGTTAGCAATGGTTTAGTTAGTTGAGAATTGTGATTGATGGCTTTGTCTTCCTAAACTTTCTCCTTGTTAATGGCAGCTTGAGGTTTATTGCTCTCTCTTCTGACCTTAACTACAACTGCCATATGACTGCTTCCTTTCTAAAACTCATTGAGGATATCATATAAAGGCATATCCCATGGCACCCTCAGTTATTAATGAATAAGAATTTAGTTTGATAAATAAATAAATCAGAAAAGAATAATTAGTTGTAGGGAAAAGAGTTTCACACCTGGGAATTCTAAGGATGGAAACAACACTAACTAGAGTTTCTTTTTCAGCTCTTACAGTTAGCAGATTTTTTTTACCTAACAAATTATAAGAGTGAGAAACTATTTCCATAATTTTCAACAGCCATTACCAATAACAAATAATCATTTCTTTCTCAAGCACTTGGAATTAACACGCTTACTAGTAAGAGGCCAATTATATTTTTGGGACTCCCACTATAGACAGGGACACAACTATGACCTCGTGCAAGAATTTTCCCAATTGCTTCCCTGTGAAATAAGCAAAAAGCATAAATGTACATCAACTCTAAAAGGTCAGAATATGAAGTTAGCATGCCTTCATATAGTGTCATCATTAAGGGCTTTTGTACTTTTGAACTTTGAGAAGCAAATTAGTTAAGTTCAAGTTCTCCTCTAAGTGCTTTACGACACCGAAACCTCCAAAATCATTTACCCCATAATATGATCCAACTATGAAAAATGCTTCAAGTAGGATTGTATATTTTTGCTGAAGAAGTTATATATATAAATATAACTTGTTTACCAAATATATGCACACTTGATTAAGTTTTTAACACCTAATTACTTTGACCATTCCATAAATTTATATTCATGAATCATCGTAGTTTTAGTACACAACTAAACACTGCCACTCGTTCTACATAGTTAGCCACGTTTGAATCCTCAATTTCAATGCCCTAAGAAAGAGGGACAAGAGGGCGATACTCATCATTACTAAGATAGGGTTCTCATCACAGATACTTCCTTTTGATTGATTGTTTTAGGGAGAGCAGAGCGGTCTTTGACAATATCTAACGTGGTTAATATGGTCTCATCCCATTGTAGCAACATACATACATTTTATCTTGTCCAAGTACATTGCTCACTTTCTATTTCAATTGCTCACTTTCATCCTAATTAATTTTGTAGGAAACATTATGGACAAAAGTTGGTTGAATGTTGGAAATAGAGTTGATCCAAGGTATATACAAGGGGTGGATAATTTTCTTGTATGGGCGTACAGTCAGTTAATAGTCGGTAGAAAACTTAGGTGCCCATGTAAAAAATGTAGAAAACACAGTGTTCAAATTGAGAAGCGAAGTACGGTTTGACCTGTTGAATAATGGATTTTGACAGTCTTATAAGGTTTGGGATCTTCATGGAGAATTCTTAGAGACATCTTCATATCTCCCTCATGATACTAACGTTGAAGAGGATGATATAACTGGAATGATACACGATGCATATGGCATTGCTAACACAGAGGATATGAATACTTATGTAGAAAATAGGGAAGAGCCAAATTTGCAAGCAAATGTTTTTTACCAATTGCTGGAAGATGCTGAAACAGAGCTATATCTGAATTGTGAGAAGGTGTCAAAGTTATCATTTATTGTTAGACTACTCAATCTGAAGTGTCTTAATCACTGGAGCGATAAATATGTAGATATGTTGTTGGACTTATTTAAAGAAGTATTGCCAGATGGTGCCCAAGTACCAAATTCCTACTACGAGTCTAAGAGAGTTATTCAAGACTTAGGGTTAGACTACACCAAAGTATATGCAAGTAAAAATGATTGCATTCTATACAGAAAAGAATATGCTAATGCACAATCATGCCCTACATGCAATTTGTCCAGATAGAAATTAAACAGGCAAAAAGGTAAGAAAGAAGCACACAAGGTGTTGTGATATTTTTCCAATAAAGCCTAGATTACAAAGATTATACATGGCAAGAGACATTGTTAAAGATATGAGGTGGCATAAGGATGAATGTGTTAATGACAGTGTGTTAAGGCATCCGGCTGACTCCGTTGCTTGCAAAATCCTTTGATGAGGAACATACTAGTTTCTCAGTTGATCCTAGAAATGTTAGGATGGGTTTAGCAAGTGACAACTTCCAACCATATAGAAACATGAGTGCCAACCATAGTATCTGGCCAGTCATTCTTGTACCATACAACTTGTCTCCTTGGAAATGCATGAAACAACCCTACTTTATGATGCACTTCTTATTCCAGGCCTTAAGTCTCCAAGAGATGATATAGATGTCTATTTAGAACCAATGATTGAAGAGTTGAAAGAATTGTGAGAGTTTGGGATAGAGAAATATGATGCTTATTCACACTCAAATTTCAATATGCGGTCCACTATCATGTGGACGATAAATGATTTTTCTGCATATGGCAATCTTTCAGGGTGGTCAACAAAAGGAAAATTGGCATGTCCTTGTTGCCACAAACATACTCACTCTATATCACTGAGAAGCAAATTATGCTATATGGGTCATTGTCGTTTCTTGCCAGCCAATCATCCATGGAATTGAAATAGAAGAGCATTTGATGGTAAAGTAGAGAATAAAGCGGCTCCTACGATTTTGACAGGTGAAGAAGCACTTGAACAATTAGAACTTTTATCAAATGTGACATATGGAAAAGGTTAAAAGCGAATGTGCGGCCAATCTAATGTTGCTTACAATTGGAAGAAGAAGAGTATTTTTTCCAACTACCTTATTGGAAGACACATTTGATTCGGCATAATCTTGATGTCATGCATATTGAGAGAAATATTTTAGATAATATTTTATCTACAGTAATGGGAATGGCCGGAAAGATGAAGGATACAGTGAAGAGTCGATATGATTTAGTGGACTTGAGAATAAGGCTAGGCTTACATCCTATTGAAGATGGAGACAATATTTTGCTACCAGCAGCATCTTATGTGCTATCACCATCAGAGAAGTTAAAAGTGTGTAAATTTTTGGCCCAGTTGAAGATTCCCGATGCATTCTCATCAAATATTTCAAGGTGTGTCAATGTCGAAGAAAGGAAAATATTTGAACTGAAGTGTCATGACCATCACATATTGTTGCAAGAACTATTTCTAGTTGCAATATGCGGGTTGTTGCCTAATGAGGTGAGTGATTCTATAATAGAGTTGGCACAATTTTTTAAAATTCTTTGCTTAAAGTGTTTAACAATGGAAGACTTGAATTCCATTGAAAACCAAATTTCCATGACCTTGTGCAAACTAAAAATTGTATTCCCTTCAGCATTCTTCGATGTCATGGTTCATTTGCCAGTTTATTTGACAAGAGAAGCAAATATTGCTGAGCCTGTTCAATTTCGATAGATGTATCCAATTGAAAGGTAACAATGTGACCAATACTTGGGCTTCAATTTCATTTATTAATATATAACATTTATTTCAATTCATATTCATAGGTATCTACACACATTAAAATCATATGTCCGTAACAAAGCTCATCTCGAAGGCTATTTAGTAGATGAAAGCCTCACATTCTGCTCAAGATATTTGAGCAATATCCCAACAAAGTTTAATAAAGCTCCAAGGAATGATGACGGGAACATGAGAGCTTGTGGGGAGTCAATATTTGACAAGAGCGGACAACCAAGAGGTGCTGCCAAATTGATTACTTTATCTAACTAAGAATTTGATCAAGCATGTCTATACGTGTTACAAAATTGTGAAAAAGTTTGGCCGTTCATAGAGTAAGTGTACAATATTTTACTAGCAATCAAATTGTTAGTAGATTAAACTCAATTTGATGAAATGACATGTTGTAGAGAGCATAAAAATGAGCTTCAAGCACATACGTCAAATGTTGATTCGAGGAACATCTCAGAGTTTTCGCAATGGTTTAATCACCAAGTAAATGTCTTTCAATTACACCTACAATGCAATATGTTATTGTCAATGTTATAACCTCTAAATGTTTTATAATTATCAGTAGGTTATGAAGCCAGGTTCACAATGGCGAGGAGACAATGAGCTTATTAGCTTAGCTATGGATCCTCAAAGAATTGTATGTAGGTATACAACATTTTTGATCAACGGATTTAGGTTTCATACTCGAGATCGTGAGTCTCAAAGAAAAACCCAAATAGTAGCATTTTAGTGAAGGGAGATGATTCAAATCCTGAGAAAGAATATTATGGTGTCATTGAGGATATCTATGAGCTTTCTTACGTGGGAGAAAGGAAAATATATATTTTTAAGTGTCATTGGTGGGATGTTGCTCATTTAGGAAGATGATATAAAGTTGACAGATATGGATACACAAGTGTTAATACTCGTTGTTCATTAAATACAAATGAACCATTTGTCATAGCATATCAAAAAGAACAAGTATTTTATTTAGATGACATGGTTGATCAAGATTGGGTTGTTATTGTGAAAATAAAATCCTCGTGACCTTTTTAACATGCCTCGTGAAGAAAATGTTGATGAACCATTGTTTGCCAAAGATGCTTACCAAAAAGAGGAGATTGAACATAATTCATTTATTCACATCGAGGACGTGAACAATCTTGCAGTGGTGTTATATAGGGATGACGTTCAACCTCAAAGCGTCAGTCATCAGAGTGAGGGCATAAGTGCCATAGAAGTTAATTTCATCAATGACAATGAGGAATATGAGACTATAGATGAAGAAAGCGATGAAGGAGAATTTTTATCTGAAGACTCAATGTGAAACATCATATAGTGTAAATTATTTACAAAGTGCTTATTTTCCTGATGTCTTAGAACTTGTGCATGCAGTTATTATTTTTAAGGTAATTATTTATGTCATGTTTTTTGTAATAGGGTGATAGAAGCTCTTGGTATGGAACTTAATTATATAATATTTTTAGACATTCAAGCATTCTTTTTCTTGAAGTTTGGAAATGACAACATGTTCTATTTATATGCAACAGGTGGATTTGATGATGGTGAGAAGAGGAAGGGGTGGATGAAGTGGTCGTGGAAGTAGAGCAGTCACACAAAGTCCTTTGAATGAAGGAGCCCCACAACTATCTATACAGCTACATAATGATCCTTTAAATGAAGGAAACCCATAGCTATCTATACAACCACGCAATGAAGAGACCCAGGCACAGGCCGCCACCCTAAGTTCTTGACATCCGATTAGTAGTGCAGGTATAAAAATAGAATTCTCAACATGTGTTCCTTAAGATTGATTATTATGAAGGTAATAACTAGTATCACTTGATTCATAGCTTTTGTAGTATATCTAGAAAAGTTAGGGGAAGCTATAAATGAATGACAGTGGGTGAGAAGACAAAAAATGGATAGAAAATTGTAGTTGAGATCCCCAACTATATCCTTCAAGTAGTGGAAAAAGGGTCGAGGAATCTCGTCAACTATATTGGGTATATCACGCGATGCACGTGTCCATTAAAAGTAAGAAAGTGGACTGAGATTTGGGAAGGATGTGGAGAACAAATCTTGATTAGAGTGAAGGTAACAACTACCATATTTTGCTATTATACCATTTTTATTATACATTTAATTGATTTATCATATTTGAGTTTATTGTTGTAGGAAAAAATTGAGGTTGGAAATGCTCCGGAGTGGTGATTTGATGCATTTATTAATGCCATTGCACAAAGGTGTTACAGAACCTGGAGGACAAACTTGCATGAGCACTACTCTTCCTATGAAACTAACGAAAAAAGACTCACACGTCTTTCTCTTGCAGTCAAAGATGATGATTAGAGGCACTTGATAAGTTATTTTGGCTCAGATAATTTTAAGGTAGTTTATAATGACACATTTGAGTAGCACGTAAAATAAAAAAATGTACTAAGCTCATTATTATGTTAAATACAGGACAGAAGCTCAACAAATGCATAGAATAGGGCTAAACAAACAACAAAGCATATGTACGGTTCTCGATCATTTACTGAAGTTGAGGAATCAACAGTGAAATTTTATAGTAATGTACTTTCATGTATACACTTATTTGCATGTTGAGTAACAATGATGTTTTATTATAGAAAAATTCTAAAACTGGAGAGAAGGCACCAATTGATGAAATATGGGAGCTACTGCATACACGTAGGAACAAAGAAGGCAATGGCATATGGTCCGATGCAAAGTCTCAAGAAGTTCATGTATAATTAATTATTTTTATTACTATTTACACATTGTATTTTGTATTTTGGATTTTTATTTCAAATGTTTTCTTTGTTTGATTGTAGGGCCAACTTTAAAAGATTGTAGCTAAGCAATCTCAAGAAGATGCCACAACAGATCTAAACAACGATGAAATCTTGACTCAAGTACTTAGACAGCGGACATGGTTCTTTCGTGGTAAAGGATACGGTGTGAAACTTCCCTCCAAGAGAATCATTGATCGAATCACACCTCAACAAATTCAAGATAAAAAAAAGAATTACGTGGAGAAGTTGTTGCAGAAGTACATGAAGAGATGAAGATTCGAGAAGCTGAGGCATAAGAAAAAGTACGTGAGGAGATGAGAGTTGCTCAAGAGAAGTTGCGGGAACAATTTGAAGAAAAGCTACGGTCGCAGATGGTTTCTTTTATTACATCTCTCCAACAGGTATTCTTTGATAATATATGTTTGGTGCAATTTACATTATTTAATTTCAACTACAAACAATAAATCAAATATGCTTATAAATTAAACCCAAATCATTCATATTCTAACCAAATTTGATTTAACTAAAATTATCAATTTAGTTCAGTTATGAAACATTTATGTTTTAAACTTCTTACAATATTTTATCCAAAAAAATTTTAAAGCATAACCTAAATTGTTATCACTCACAAGTCACAAACTTAAATTGTGGCAGAAGGAGTTTCCCATTTAAGCCATTTGTTTTTTTTAGCATAATATTCCTGTAGTGCCACACAAAGAGATGATAATGTATAGATAGTACTATCTTTTGTGATAGAAGACTATGATCTTATTTCTTGACCCCACTCACTAGGCCATTTGCTAACTTAGCTAGTGATTCTTGTCTGTTGGAGAACATGATGAACAATAAAGACTAGGAACATTCACAACTAATGTTTTTACTTATTTATGGATAATGGTTATTTAAATATATTTAACTTTCCAAAAGTAAATATAATTAAGCATTAGTGGAAAATAATTTTGTATATCTTCCAATTAATATAATATCTGAATTAATAATGTTACTCTTTCATTGTATTATTAGCCAGTTTTTCTTGTCACTCTGTTATTTCTATTCCTTCCTTGTTTGGAACTGTTCACAAGCATTGGCTTAGCAATATACCCATAATTATATTTTTAGCACTTTTAGCCTTGTTGTGCTGCTGTTGCTAAGCTAGAAAGCCTGAAATTGATGAATCAATTATATTCTAGTGATTGCATGTCTGCATAACTGTATAGTTCTAGACTAATTGGTCCAACTAAATCTATCTTCATGTATGCTTTCATAATATTATAAATAATTTTTTCATCCTAATTTGTTTAAATAATTTTTTTGTATATGAATAGGGGTAAATTTCGATAAGTCTTACTAGTAGTGCTGCACCAGGATTTATAGCTAATACATCACAAACATCTCCAAGAGAACCACTAACTTGATTGTATCTTGTCACTTTATTTTATGTGTGTTGTTTTTTTTATTAATTGATGGTATTTGTCTTAAACATTTATTAGCTTTAAAACCATGTTAATGTATACTAAACTAGAGAGACATTTTATTGTTTATGTCTGTATTACTTTTGAAAATTGAACCTAAGTTTTATTATGGTATCTCTTATAGATCCATTTTTTTTCCATTTTCTTGATAAAGAATGGAAAAATAAATGGAAAACTTGATCAAAGCCTACGAGAAAGCCAATATACTAGTGGGAATGAAGGTGGAAGAAGACGAACACCTAGCCGTGGCATTGCAGGAGAGTAACTCATTCACATTTATGGACGAATTTATTTATAACTGCACCTTGTCCACCAACCAGGTGTTTGCTTTTATGAAATCTATTGTTAATCCTTCTCTTTTGCTTTGTTTTGTGACAGGAAAATTTTACAACGAGCATCAATATAAATGTCTCTATTTCAACTTTTGCTATTAGGTATCTTTTTTCTGACCATGTTGTATTGAATGATATTAGCTGTCACATATTTATTGTATATTCCCACTTTTCTTGTATAGATTATGCACTAAAGCACTAATGTTATTTTGCAGGACTCGGCTATATTTTTTAATTTTTTGACTATAGGGTGTAATTTTTTTCCACCTAAATGTTAGGATATATTTTTGTATTTATTACTTGAAAACAGATGATTGCTTGCATTATAGTAGTTGGCATCTCTTACCTATTCATGAGGGCGCCTGAGGTTGAAACCTTGTACTGTTGTTGACCAGGGTGCTGGTTGTATTGTCTGTGGCCTAAAGATGAAAGGAAATTAAACTTCATTGATACTGGGTGCCTTTTATTTTATTGCTCGATCTTTTTTATTTATTGTTTTAAAAAAACTTGAATAAGTGCAATCTCTAGTGGATGATTTTTACTGTTGGATTTAAAACAGTCATAAACAAGTACAAAAAGTTGTTGGCTTGATGATTTATTTCCCCAAAAAGCATAGACTGACTAGAAATGAGATCTGATTGTTGGTAATGTAAATATAAACTAATAGCAGCTTTTAATTTGGGTTCACAAAAGGCCTAGGCTTAATATTCAAAATAGATGAAGGGATCCTTATATGTATTGTTTAGACATACTCCAAAAAAATGAACTTCTGAATATCAAGTTAAAAAATCTTCCTTGGTTTAGCGTGGATTTTTGTTTGTTTTAATCCAACTTTTTTTTACATAAGCCAATTGATACATTTGTTTATATGATGTGCACATCTAGAATGAAAAATTGGATAAATATGAAATCCACTATGCAAATGTGATTGTGGCTCAATTGATAATGCCATTGCTGGGTGGATGTCTACTATTTCAATATTTTTTTTTTGTAGATCCTTAACTACTTTAGAAATCAAATACCATCTTTTTTGTTTTTTGGTGGTTCCAGACGTGCGATGTTTCTGATTAGTAAATACTACTATCGTTGATTCCTCACTTGAATACCCCTAATAATTTGTTGATATGAGGACAAGATAACAGTCAACATTAAGAAGTATTAGCTGATTACTGAAAAAATGTTACTTGCTACTTTTTCAGCCCATATTAGCAATAGATGTATGAGAAAAATATGAAGTCAGAGATTGTTTACCTCGAGTATTTTGATTTTTGGAATGTCTCATTTAGTATTATAGTCTGGTTGCATCTTTTAGCTCTTAGAGTAAGGTAATAGTATGGGAATCCTTCGTGATTACTGTGCTAATGGAAGGTTCATAAGATTAGGGGTGACATGTTTACTCAAGCAATTCATTAAAATTTATTGCAGGAGGGCAGATTCAAAGATCAATTTTGCAATGACAACTGTGCTTCATTAGAGGTATGATTTCTGCTAAATTTTCTTGGTACCTCTTGTAAATTTTCTAGTAAGTAAAATAATTTATGGCCTTATATCTAATGTATAGATTCTTTCTACGCCTATTTCAGTTGTCTCCTCCACCACATCCTAAAAATTCTTAGTTGATACTTTTATGCTGTTGTATAGTTCTATTGGAAGCATTAAAGCCTGTAAGATTTCTTATTTTCAAAAATTTTCCTTCTTTGTTTCATTATTATCTTAAATTAGGAGGAGAATGCATCTTTAAGTTCAAAAGTTGTTGCATTGGAGGAGGACTCGCATAAGTCAAAACAAGAGACCTCTGAATATCAGAATCTTTGGCGTCAGTTAGAAAAGGTATATGAACAAGTGGCCATAGCTTTTGGAGAAAGAATAAATTGGAATATATGGTTAAATAGAAAATTTTATTAGGAATGTAATTTCATTCCTTGAATTTGGTGTAATGATTTTCTGTTATTTTGATGCTTAATTCTGCCTTGTACAGGAACTTAGCATATTCTGACAAAAGATCTTTGCTAGAGAGTATTATATTATAGAAATATGCTTAGCTCTTAAGCTCCTATAAATAATATTATTTATAGAAAAAATAATTTAGGAGGAAAAGAGTTACAGATTAGGAGAATGAGACATCCTTTGAATGGAGGACTGAAAGAAGTAGCCCAAAAGACATGAAATTAAAAAAGTGCAATAAAGTAGCCTAGTCCCTTTGTAAATTCAAGATGTTCAATCCCTTAAAAAAACCATGAGCAGAACACCAAACTGAGGATACGAACACTATTATCTCCAATCAATTACACTATAACATCTCAAATACTATAAAGTGTCAACTCTAAGCTCTGAGCAATATACATGTAGTTTTTGAGGCTAAAGATGTTGGTTGATTTATCTATGCAACCTTCCATATGGAATACGAGGAGGTGAAGTTTTGTTTTTTTGTGAAAATTTAATTTTGATAACAAAGAATTTATTTATTGTAGTAAGAGTAGTACAAAAGAGGAGAAGACATCCTCATATAAGAAACATACAAGGAAAAAATGACAAAAAACAAGAGAAAAACATTAACTCAAAAGAGCTTTCATATTCTTCTATAAACCATTGGTGAAACCCCTATTAAAAAAATGTAATGAGCTGAAACTTTGTATAGAAGCCCAAAAAAAAACTACTTTATTCCCTAGAAAATGCAAAGGGGGAAATCCCTGGTTAGAAACTCTTGCATTTTGTTCCATTCATAAACACCACAAATTGCTTTGCTCAAATCTCCTGGGGAGACAGTAATAAAAATTTTCAAATTTTTACCCTTGTACACCCAGGACATGGATTTGGCAAAGCAATTTGTTGATATTTTGCTTCTGTTCATTGAAAAGAATTCCCAAAGTTTTGGTGAGAACAGATTGCCCCATATTTCCAATTCTCTATTTTATTCTTTTTCTTTTCTAGAGTAGATTCATACGTTGATATTGAAATTCTCTTCGTTGTGTTGTAGATGTCTCTGTTGAAGTTTTGCAAGTAATTCAAAATTTCATACCAATAGTAGGAAATGGAAGTACTACTCAAATATGTGTTCCCCTAAATTAGCTTGAGATATACTCCCAATGCATACAGATGAAATATTCATTTCCTATTATCTATGGTAACCCTATTTTGCAGGAAGTAGTGTATGTTTCTTCACTACCTATTTAAAAACATAAAAAGGAGTAAATTATAACAGAATTAGTACATATCTTCTTTCATCTGGTTGAGTCTTTAAGTAATGGCAAGCAAGCAGGCATATTTTGCTATTAGCATAGTTGTTTTTCTGTAGCATTTAAACTTTTTATATTGACTATGATTTCAAACATGATCCTACTAATGTTATATGAGTTTTAGAGAACTGATAACAGTTATTAATTTTTGTGTAGTGTCGAAAGTTCATGGATGCACATTTGGAATTTGGACACTCTTGACCTACACTCTTTGTTATCTCTGTGCATTCAACCTTTAAAATAACCCTCTTTATCTGGCTACTTTCTCGTCATTCATCTATGCATTTGGTCATTTCTTGACCGAATACCTAATTTATCATACAATGGCAATTTCAAACTTGACTACCGTGGGCATATTTGTAGGTATGAGCATTTCTGTTTGCAACCAAATTGACATGTATTAAATTTCAAACCTGTCTTGTAGATGTAGGAATTGTTTGTTTCTTTTATTTTGCTCCCCAAAAGCAAATAAAATAAAAAGAAATAGATGAAATTAAAAATAACAAGAAAAAAAGGAAACTCGAAGCGAAATACATGTCCTACTGTATACTTTCCCACTTACTATCATCTTAGAAAGATTTTTGAATCTAGCATATTATTTCCTTATTTTAGGATTATTTACTCTTGAATGAAACAATAACCTTGTAATTTTTCTATTAGGGACATCTATAGTATGGATGCTATTGCAGTGGAATGCACACTAGAATTTCCATTTGAAGCACTCTTAAACAGGATTAGCAAGTAACATATTCTCCATAATTTCTAATGATACAGAGGATTTTAATCACGACATATCCTTCTAGTTGTTTTATTTGCTTCATTTCAATGGAATAGAGATGACAATCAGAGTAAGATTTTAGAAATGTTGTCGTCTCTTGAAAGATAAAAAAAAAGATGGTTGATGGTGTTGCACTCTCAAAAATAAGAAGGGCTTCTGAATTTCTCGTCATCTTGGTTTTATTTAGAAACTCTTGCACTTTGTTCCATCCATAAACACCACAAGCCTACAAAAAGAGCACACTATCAAAGGCTCATAAACTCTTTATTACTAGAGTGGTAAGTATTTTTTTTTTTGAACAAATGCATTTTGGTATTTAATATTTTCATCTGTAGATCTTATTTTCAAGTGGAGCTAAGCTGTTTGAGCCTATTGTAGTCTCTTGCGTGTTAGTATTCATATTTTAGTGGAGTATTTTATTTATTTATTTATTTTGATGATGGATTGTTGTTTATCTAGATATCTCACCAATTCATATATAATTTATTAAATCAAAACAACGGCTGATCTTGTATATCTAAAATGGGGAAACTGATAGTGTATATTATAAGCAGCGTGAACAACATATTTAAAGAATATTATGGTTCAGAGGTAGAGCAACTTGTGGGCACCATTAATGTTGGATGGTTTGTGGCATAGGGATGGCAATAAATTGAGGAGGAGGCGAATCATATATTGCCTTCCATTTTGGGGGAAATTGAATTCTTAGTGGATTTGATTTATGTATTTTATTAAAGTGGAAATAATAAATATTCCTATGTCTATATTGTACGTGTAATAGTGTAAAACACTCAATGGAATAAATGACCTTTCAAGTTAATTTCTATAAGTAATAGTTCATGTTTCTTCATCCCTTTTTGGTAAGTATTTGTCTTATTCCTGTAGCGTTTAAGTGACATGTATATGAGTTTAATGACAAAACTTGGACAAGTTCGAATGAAGAATTAATGCATATGTCAATTGTTATTGGTGACACTGACATGATTTATTTAGTTGAATATGGTTTGAAGGTTGAATATTTTGAGATTTAGAGAGGGACTAGAAATCCCTCAGTTACCATATTTTCAAAACAAAAGCTATAAATTAAATATGACAAATTCTTAGGGGAAATATTATAAGAAAAAAATAAGAAAAAGTAAATGTTGACATATTTAGGAAATTTTTGAACATGATAATTTCATCATATTAATAAATAGATACTGTTACTATGTTTTCTTATTGCTCTAATGCCATATTGTGTTAGAAAGAAATAATCTGCTTTTATTGATAAGAAAAGAAGATGAGATAATGGGGACCTGGCCACTCAATTTGTTGTTTTTTGTTCCAAAAAGTTGCTCAAATCTCTTAGGGAGACAGTAATAAAAAATTTCAAATTTTTACCCTTGTACACCCAGGACGCGGATTTGGCAAAGCAATTTGTTGATATTTTGCTTTTGTTCATCGAAAAGAAATCCCAAAGTTCTGGTGAGAATAGATTGCCCATATTTCCAGTTCTTTATTTTATTCTTTTTCTTTTCTAGAGTAGATTCATATGTTGATATTGAAATTCCCTTCGTTGTGTTGTAGATGTCTCTGTTGAAGTTTTGCAAGTAATTCAAAATTTCATACCAATAGTAGGAAATGGAAGTACTACTAAAATTTTGAGTGCTATTTCTCCTTTATATATTTCGGCTGAGCTGGATATGCGGTTGAGGGTCTGTGATTTCCTTGATTCTCTTGTAGCATTTGACGTAACTATACTTTCAGTGGTAATTTTTGCCCTTTTATCTCATTGTTTGTGCATTGCTTCTAAATTAATTCTACTATGTTTTGTGTTTTTTTAAATTCTCTGCTATTTTGATGCGATGCCGGAAAAACTTCTTCGTCATTTGAATGTAACATCTTTGTTAGTTCCATACATTGTAAGATAGGGAGATTTTACCAACTCAATTACATATAAGTTCTAATGTTCGTTTGCTGGTTGAAATTGATATAAAAAAATAAACAATTACCTAATCCCTTGTGTTTGTGTACTACTTGATGTGGTTGCAGGGATGGATAAAATTATTGCGTCAAATGGTATTGAAGCTTCCACAAGTGTCAAACCTTAAATCACTTACGGCATTGTACAGTGAAGATGCTGAAGTGGATTTTTTTAATAACATTATTGACTTAAAGGTAGCTTCATGTACTATATTAATGTGCATTCTGCATAGTTGGTGCTTTAGTTTCCTTGCTTTTATTTGTATGCCTTTTATTTTCAAATACTTCATGATATGATCTTTTGCCATTTTTTTACATCAAATATTCATCTGCTATTTTTCTTTTTCATAAAGTTACCTTCCTGTATTACACAAAGTTGCACTCTTTGTAGTTGGAGCTCCTAGTTTATTTTCCAATACTTCAGATCATGTCTGCTGTTTCTTAAGCCTAACTTCTTTTTCAATGAAACGTCTTCCTGCTATTTTACTTGTTATTTAGTTATTACTTTTTGTATTGTAGTAGCTCATTATTTAGGATGCTACATTTCTTTTTCAAATTATTATATTTGGTTATGTAGATGCAAGTATAAATTATGATTTTAAATTCTTGACACATTTGGTGGGTTAAATTTTATTATTAAATAGTGTTTCATTATTATCCATCTTGTGATGTAAGTTTCTACAAAAAATTCATAACACATTTTTTTTGGACTTATTTTGTCCCAGGAGATGTTGAGAACAACACCAACAAACAAAATGACTAGGTTCAAAGACAACAACAATTGATTTGTACATAATACTACAGAATTATTGTTTTAATAGAAAGGCATTTTGCTATTGCAATAATTTTTGTTTGGATCAAAATTTTGTCAATTAAGATTACTTGGTGTTGTTTCATTGGTGAAAAAAATATATGATATAGACCCTCATTTTTGTAAATACATTTTATATCTGAAATTTGTATTAAATTTTGTCTTTTATTTTACTTTCACGGAACTTGCATGCGTTGTGTGTCTATTAGCAAATGGTGTTTAAACGATGTTCGATCTTATTTTTATCTATGTTAATGAAAAATATTTTATTAATCTCTGTTTCTTTTTATTTTATTACATATAGTTAAGTTTTTATTATAAAAATAATGTAAACATAAATTAAAATAAAAAATATAAATAATTATATATTGTTAGGTTTTTATTATAAAAACAGTGCAAATTTAAATTTAAAAAAATTTTAAAAAAAGGTTGAATAACTTTTAGTGGCAACTAACTTAAGTCACCACTAAAAAACTCTTTAGTGGCGACCTATGTCACCACTGAAACATAATACACAATTATAGAATATGGACTCTTTTGTGGCGACTTTGTTTAAGTCGCAACTAAAAAGACTATTTCGTGGCGACATAACTCGCCACTAAAAACCCCACATTCTGTGGCAATTTGTCAAAGTCGCCACCAAAACCGTTTTAGTGGCGACAATAGTTATCACCAAATGTTCTATATTTCCCAGCAACCCCACAATGTCGCCACTAATAAAAGTTTTTAGTGGCGACTCTACTTGATTTAGTGTTAATTAATATGTTTTAGTGGTGATTAAAGTCAGTATTGAAAACTTATAATCTGTGGCGACTCAGAAAATCGCCACTAAAACGTGTATTTTTGGTGGCGACTTTCTGAAGTCATCACTGATAGCTTTAGTGATGCTCGTATAGGTGGCAACTTTTTAGTGGCCAAAAGTCGCCACATAATACTTTTAGTGGCAACTTGTTAACTTTAAGTGGCAACTAAAGTCGCCATTGAAAACAGAATTTCTTGTACTGTCTCTTTTAATTTGTTGTTTGACTAGTTTATTCTTTGTGGATATGTTATGCAAACTTTTTTTTTTGGTGATATATATATATATATATATATATATATATATATATATATATATATATATATATATATGTGTGTGTGTGTGTGTGTGAAGATTTTAATAGAGTGAAGAATTAAGAGGGAGCAATGTTATCTCTTATTTGAAGGGTTTATTAATGAAAGTAGATAATTGACAGAATATGGATCAGCAAAGATTTTTTTTTCTCTTTTCTTAAATTTATTTTAATAATAATAGATTTATTTTAATTTAATAAAATAACTAAAATATTTCAAAATTTAAAATTTAAAAAAGGATATTGTTATTTTTATATTTAAAAAATATATTTTTAATTTAATTTTTAAAAATAAATTACTTAAAAATTTATTTTCTCTTTAACAATATTTTTATGTTAATTCTATTAATAAAAATTTAATAAATTTATTTAAATGACCACAACACTCTTACTTATAAGATATATGAAAATGTGTTAAATCCTCTTAGTTAAATACAATTTTTCATTGCATTTTGGGTTTTTTCTATTATGTTTAATTTATTTTAATAACAATGAATTTATTTAAATTTAATTAAATCACTAAAATCATTCAAAATTTAAAAATAAAAGAACCAAAAAATATCCTTTCTAATTTGATTTTTATAAATTTAATTTTTTTTGACATATTACTTAAACAAATTAATCTTTCTTTATAATTGTTTTTATGTTTACTCTATTAATAAACGTGTAATAAATTTTTTTAATTAAAAAAAATAAAAATTAAATTAAATTATATCTTCATTTAAATTATACAAAATACAAAAATTTGTTTAATTAACAAAAAATAAATTCTTCACCTCCTTATTTAAATTATATCTTCATTTAAATTATGAAATTTTTTATTTATAACAGATAAAAAAGATGTTAAATATTTATTAATAGAGTAAATTTGAAAATATTTTTTAAAATAATTTAATCTTTAAAAAATTAAATTGATAAATTAAATTTTTAAAAATTTAATTTATAATGTATAAAAAAATTATTATTATTATTAAAATAAATTAAAAAGCCAAAACGTAGCAAAAATACTGTGTTTTGGACCCGTAACATCCTTTGCTTCCATATCCTACTCATTGGGAGTAACTGAATTTTTTGTTAAAATTTTGGACGCTCAAGTTGTCCATTCATCAAAATTAATAAATTTTTGGTTAAAATTTTGGGGATAATCTTGGTATCTGAATGATTTCATACATTTTACCTACTTATGGGGAGTAACTATATGAGCTGGTTTGGGTAACATAGAGTATCAATTAATTAGCTTATTATTAGAGATTACCCAAGAGTATACTATATTCTCTCTATATAGAGGAGTTTATAATAATACGTCATGGATGTCTAATGTTATTATCATTATTATTTTTGTTGCTCATGTTAGTGGCAAATTTATTTATTACCCATGTATTAAAATTTCAATTCCATTTTATTTTCACTAAGGGGTCAAACAACGTTAACAGATGCTTAACGCTCATGTGTATAATAATTTAAAACATATTTATTTGGTGACATGTTTTTTAAAGATTGACTAACACATGAGAAAGATCTTAGAAATTCTTTTAAAATCTTGTATTCTTATATCACTACAAAAAAAACCGCGTCATTTCGGCGGTTTTTAAGTGGACATAACGACGGTTTCGACCGTCGTTATGCCCATTCATGACGGTTCTAGAACCGTCGTGGAACTCCATGCATATCTACAGTTTCAGCAACTGTGGGAATAACCGTTGCTATGACTGTCTTAATGACAGTTTCTAAACCATCGTTAAAGCAGTAATAGTGACGATTTTTAACCGCCGTTAAAAGTAACGACGGTATAAAAACTGTCGTTAAACCAGTCATAGCGACGGTTTTTAACCGCCGTTAAAAATAACGACGGTTTAAAAACTATCGTTAGTTATAAATTTTTTTTTAATTTTTAGTTAATTAAATTAATTAAATTTTTTATATTAAATTTATTTGTAATTTAAAATATAATATTTTGTGCTATCCATAATACTAATAATACTTAAATTTATTTATTATTAAATTTTTTTACAAAATAAAAATTAATTTATATTTTTAATATTTTATAAATTAATTTAAATACATTTTATTTTATTATATAATAATTAAACGTGTGAATTATTTAATAATTGAAAATTGTATTTTAAAATTTATTAATATTTAACTAGATACTAAAGATGCATAAATTATTGAATTAAAATGAATCTATATATATAAAAAAATATGTACAAAAAAATTAATAGTAACGAACGTGACAAAATTACATATACAAATATAATACCTAAATCAAGTTCCTGGACCCTACGGATGCTGATCACGCTGATGCCCACTACCACGATCGCTGGGGTCCTGAAAAATAAATTTTGTTTGTTAGAATTTTTAGTGTTTTTAAAATAAACAAAATTATACCAACAATTTTTATGTATTAAAAAGTTACCCTAAGTCCGGGACTATGAAATCCTAAAATTTCAGGTGGAAGCTGACCCTGAAATTTTTGTAGTAGGAACGTCATAGCAACCTCCATCTATGCTTGCCGTGCTGCGAGCTCAGCATCTCGTCGCTGGAGCTTAGCGTCCCGCTCCTGCATAGCTGTCTTTAGGCGTTGCTGCTCGACGTCCCGCTCTTGCATAGCTGTCTTTAGGCACTCCACCTCACTCTGTAAGTCGTGGTATGACGGCCCAGACTGTGAGCTCGACCCAGACGAACCACGACTGAAGACTTGAGTTGGACAAACACCCAACCCAAATCCTCGAACGCGGCAGGAGTGCTCCTTAGTGCCAAGAGCTCTCGCAAGCGAATCGGCCGTCGAGAGCTCTTGGGATGAGTTGTCCTACAACTGGATCGAAGAATTTTCTCCTAACATTCAATAACAGGGAATTAATAATATTAAACATTATCAAAAATTTAAATAATTACCCACGTATGGTTGATAAGATTTTATTACTTACCGCAACAGCCCGAGCTTCATCGTTAATGTATGATCTGTCAGCTCTTTTATGAGCTGCCGTCCATACATCACCACGAGTCACTGGACCCTGAAGCTCAATCTCCTAAAAATTAAAATAATTAATCAATAAATTTATGATTATATATATTATAGTCTTCTCAACATTTAAAAAAACAAAATATTTATAGATTTAAACTTACTATCTTCGCCTTTTTACGCGCAAGGCTCTTGGATCCAGTAGTGTGTGGCATTGTCAGCTGTCTTCTGTTCCGTTTATTCTTCGCAGCCACATCCTAATTAATGACATAGGAAAAATAATTAGTGACAATATTTAAAAGTTAAATTTTATAAATATATATTAACAACTTACCCTAGATTTCGTGTCTAGGCGATAGTCTACGAAAGTTGTCCACTGATCAGGCGGGATGCCTGTCAGGACTTCACTCCGCAACTAATCTTTGGTCTTCGTACCATCGTACACCAGGCAAAATAAATTGTATCGTGCCGCTCTCCATTTCGCTCCTAGCAACTGCATGATCAGTTTCTTGTGTTGATCCTTCACATTAAAATGTGTCTGCAAACGAAATTAACAAATTAGTTACACATAAATTGCATATAAATTACAAATAAATATAATTAATTACAAAAGATATATTTTTTTATACTTGAATATTATTTATGAAGACATTCGTCTTCGACTGTTGAGGAATACTCCTCCAGTCCCTGTAAGAGATCGGAAATAACCGAAAGTTATCCCCGATGGTGCCGACGAAGACACCGAGCAAACCGTCACTGTCTCGATAGCCTGATGGTTGTCGTTGAATTGGACAACCACCATTAACCCCTGAGGCAGGGCCCATACGTCATGGACAATCAACTGTCTAGACGTCGTCTGCCCGGTCGCGTCTGTCAAAATAAATAATGACAATTATGTATTATGTTACTAAGACAAAATAATTAAACGCATAAAGTGTACGTGTTTACAATACTCACCGACTACATCAACTGTCCAACTCCTCCTGCGTCTGCGCTCCTGCTCACCGGGCTGATGCTCCTCCTCTACACCGCCAAATATCGCGTCAAAATCAAACGTGTAATCCTCGTCCGGTGCCTGAGCATCGGGTGGGGGGAGTGTGCATAGGATGGCCTGGGAATCTAGTGGATGTGAGTCACTACCAGGGACTAATGACCCGATAGCCTCTGACTCCATAATGGGCTGTCTGCCCTTACTAATTGCCCCACGGGGAGTGGGAGTGTCAGAACTGGACGCCCCTGCCATGCCCGTGTAGAGTGATCTAGCCTTCTTCATCGTCACCGCTACTGGCAAAATGAAATTAATAAAACAATTATAAAATAAACTTTACCTAATAAAAGTTAAGGAAATAAATAAAATAGTACAGTAATTATAAGTAGTCTAAAATATATATATAAATAGGCGGCAACAGCAAAACTAATACCATAACAAGCATAAATTAACTTCTACTTCTGGAAACAATCTTTCTAAATTTTGCTCATGTAACGGATCGCTCTCGTAAATAAGATTTTCATTTTCATCTCCCATCTCATATAAGTCACGGGGTTTTAAATGCATCACTATACTCCAGTTCTTGTCCAGATCATCTTGTACATAGTACACTTGATGAGCCTCAAACGCCTGGATGTATGGCTCGTCATCATCATTTTCACCAGTGTGAATCAACCGAGAAAAATCAACCGATGTCACCCCGAATTCATCAATTGCAATTCCTCTCGTTGTAGTTGTGTTGGCCCACATACACTTAAATAATACGACTGTAAAATGGACATGGTAGTTTAACTCGATAATGTCCAATAGTTTTTCGTAATACGGGACGGCACCAAATTGCATGTTTGTATCACTACTACTTGCATAACTCCTCGTCTCGAAAGTACTGTAAACTCCACTATTTTGAGATGTCATCCCTTGATCTCGCTCTAAAGTTCGAAATTTGAATCCATTGACATTGTAAGCACTGTATCTACATGCTCTATCTAGTGGACCAAGTGCCAGATATTTTAAATCAGCACACTGCGATCCATCGGCATCAATTGTGATATGGAAAACGAATAAAGGATGAGTTGTACTCATATTTGGCATATGAAATAAATGTGACCATGTTGAAATACTTACACGACGCGAAAACCAAGAGACAAATTCTCTGTGGACTTTTTTATCTATCTCGGTAGATGATCGCGTCCGACTTCTTAAACTATGCCGTACATAGTCTTTAAATTCCCTTTTGAGAAAATATTTTCTAAACACTTAATGCTACACAAGACAAAAAATTGTATCCAAATGTAGCTAAGTGTTAGTTAACTTACTGTAAATAAGTATCAACTTCTTTGCAGTTTTTTAAGACATGCCGATGAGCCTGCAATTTTTCCCGGGGAGAAAGGGTGAAATAATCAAATCCACTAACTGGTCTTCCTATTGGTGGGAACAAACCCCTGTCAGACGTCCCAACATCGGGTCAATCATCCACATGAGGAGGACGATTGAAGACAGTGTCAACACCATCTATGTACCTGGAACAGAATAATAAAACTTCTCCTGCAATGTACGACTCTGCTATTGAGCCTTCTGGCCTTGCTCTATTCCACACGAAAGATTTAAGTTTACCTAAGTATCTAGAGAACATAGATAAAATGAATAAAATTGGATTAACAATAATGCAAGAAATTGAAATTATGTGTTTTTAATTTTTTACCTTTCGATGGGATACATCCAACGATATTGGACTGGTCCTCCTAACTTTGCTTCCATGACCAAATGTACAGTCAAGTGCACCATGACTGTAAAGAAAGACGACAGAAATAACATTTCAAGATAATGATTCAATTTTGAAGTTGATCAAGTTCATTAACATTCAAAAATCTAGAACAAAGTTGTCGGAAGAATGAACAGAACTCGATCAGAACTACAGATACTGGCTTGGGAAGTGTCTTTCTTATGGCTAACGGTAACAATTGTTCCATAAGGATGTGACAGTCATGACTTTTTAGTCCTCCGATCTTACGCTGTCTTACGTCAATACATCTGGAGATATTACTGGAATAACAGTCAGGTACATATACATTCTTAAGTGTTTTCAGAAATACTTCCTTGCCTGCATTTGTCAACGTGAACAAAGCAGGTGGATATTTACCACTATCATCAGGCCACAGCTCAGGCCTCACACCAAACTCCTTTAAGTCTTTCCGCGCGTTTACGTGATCCTTTGAACGGCCAGAATCATTAAGTAAAGTGTAAATGATGTTATCGCAGACATTTTTCTCAATATGCATGACGTCAAGATTATGACGCAACATATTATTCATCCAATACGGAAGTTTGAAAAATATACTTTTCTTACGCCATTGTTGGGTTTCAGCATCAACCGAACCCTGACCTCGGGTACGCCGTTGTTGAGTCCCAACATCAATTTCCACATTTTTCCCAAAGACAACTTTAATATCATCGACTTGTCCTAAAATGTCTATACCACTCAGTTGCAGATGAGGGTTTTTTCTTTCCTCTTTTCCGTCAAACCTATTGCGGGCCAGCCTAAATTTATGACCCGGAGATAAGAAGCGGCAATATCCTATAAAACACCACTTCCGATTGTGAGGGAGACGGACTGGAGTAGAGTCAAAGTTACAGTACGGACAGGCTAATCCAGTATGAGTATTCCAACCTGATAAACATCCAAGGCCAGGAAAATCACTGATTGTCCACAAAAGAGCTACATGCATATTGAACATTTCTTTGCTAAAGGCATCGTACGTCTTAACACCTTCAACCCATAACTCCTTCAGCTCTTCAATTAGTGGCTGTAAAAATACATCTATGTCATTCCCTGGTGCTTTTTTCCCTGGAATTATCATTGACAACATGAATGAACTCTGTTTCATAGACATCCAAGCAGGAAGATTGTACGGAATCAGCAAAACTGGCCATATACTGTAACTTGTAGATAGGTTTCCAAATGGATTGAAACTATCCATTGTAAGGCCCAAACGAACATTTCTCGGATCTGATACAAATTGAGGATTCAGAAGATCAAATCTCTTCCATGCCTCAGAATCCTTTGGATGCCTCATGATGCCGTCAGAAATTTTGTCCTCAGAATGCCATCTCATAAATTCAGCAGTTTTAGAAGACATGAACATCCTCTGCAATCTTGGCTTAACTGGAAAGTATCTAAGAATTTTATTAGGCACCTTTTTCCGCTTCTCCCTTTTTTGTTTCGGTTTCCACGTTGGTGCAGAGCACTTACTACAAGTTTCGCTACTTTCATGCTCACCCCAGTATAACATACAATCATTCTGACATGCATGAATTTTTTTGTAGTTCAACCCCAACTTATTAATGACTTTTTTAGCCTCGTAAAATGAAGACGGAATCTTGGCATCTGGGAATACATCGACAAGCAACTCAAGTACCATCGACATTGCCTTGTCGCTTAGGCCGCACAAACACTTGATGTGATACAACTTCACTAAAAAAGACAATTTGGAATACTTTTCACACCCTTCATAGAGTGGTTGTTCACCATCTTTCAGTAACTCATAAAAATCTTTGACACTATCATCCATCCTTTCTGCTGACTGTGGAACTGGCATATCCACAGAAGCGATGCTCTCATTTTCGGGGTGAATCTCGAATGCATCACGAACTATGTTCTATACAGGGTCATCTCGAACTATGGGTTATGAGACCTCAATTGGCATTATAGCATGTCCTACAGCAGGTTCTTCTGTAATCATTTCTCCGTGCAAACTCCAAAAATTGTATCCCTCCGGAAATGGTTTGACGATCAAATGTTGGCGCACGACCTCGATGAGTTGCTATTTCTTGAATCTACACTTTGGGCATAGGCATATTATTCTACCTTCGACCCTAGAGTTAGCATTTGCGAATTCCAAAAATCTGTCTAAACCATTCAGATATTCTATTGATTGTCGAGGTTTATTGATCCAAGATTTATCCATTTCTGAAATAATTATGAATTTAAATAACAATTAACCTAAATAACTCTTACTCTGAACTAAGATTAAACATGACTATTTTACATGAGAAGGGATTTGCAATTGATTGTGCATAAAACACAACACATATTGAAGAGGTTTAAAATGTTTTACGAGTAAAAATTTTGTAACAAAATTTACGATAATTGGCATTTAATGAAGCACCAAATAAAAATTCTTCGTTATTGGTTCGCTATAAATAAAGAATCCTGATCCCAAGATATATAAGAGAGAATGAGATAAATGATGACATTGGCTTACATAATATGAAATAAAACACTAGAAATATCTCTACGAATCCATGAAAAAAAAATCTAACTTTTCAAACAGTACCATTGATAAAGTTTTTGGTCATGTGTTAATTTTATTCAATTCTCCTAATGTCATTAATTAAAAGGATGAGTTTCATAATCAAATCTCTACGAATCAGAATTTTTTGGAAAGGACAACCACTAGCAGCAAAAAATTAAATTATGATTTTACATCTACTGCTAAGATTTCAATTATAATATTTACATGGTAAAATTTCTAACGAACTCAGATAAGGAATTCAAATTTCAATTCCCTATCTGAAAAAGTAAAATTAGTGGCCCATATAAGGGCCATATGTTCAAGAATAATTCTACTCAATTACATCTAAGATATTGTTAGTTCCTTAATAGAGAATCTAGTGTAAGAACAAAGTGCATTAAAAATTATTACACTATTATTTTTTATTAAAATTATGTTATTATATATTTGTTTCTATTTTTTAAATCTAAAAATTTATTCAAATGTGTTTTATTTTTTAAAATCTAGTGTAAATCTAGTGTAAGAACAAATGTGTTTTATTAATTACATCTAAATTTGTTTTAAAACTACGTGTATTTTTAAATGTGTTTTAATTTTTTTAAAACTAATTCCTAATACTAATTTTGTCTATTTACTAACATTTATTATTTTACCTCATCATCTGAATAAATATTTTAATATTTTAGTAACAACTGTAATATAATTTGACTATTACTAATTTACGTACAATTTTAAAGTAGTGTCACAATTTTTTTAAATTGTTTTCAATACTTACTCTGTCTGTTTATTAAAATTTATTCTTTTATCTAATCAATTACACACTTCAATTCATCTACTAAATTTTTATTATTATATATATTTGTTTTTATTTTTAAAACCTATTTGTAATTTTTATTAATTATTTTTTTAACTATGTGTATTCAATAACTTTTTCATATTATTCTATTAACACCGCCTCAAGATCTCTATTCTTTTTTTATAAATCAATTCGAATATTAAATACAAATATTTTACTTCAAAGTTTGACGAAGTCAAATAATTCAGCATTATTAAAAAAAAAAATTTCTTACATGTTTTCAACGAACATAATATATTATAATATTAAACATCATAAATATTCGCAGAATAACACAAATTTTAAAATTGATTCATACAATGTACATCACAATGTCAAATATATTTATAAAAAAAATAGTAAGTATATAAAATATCAAATATTATCGCAATCTAGTATACAATAATTTGAAATAAATTCATTTCAAATAAAATTAATTAGATTACATAACTTGAAAATGATTCCAAATAAATAACGCACAAAAATCAAAATCCAAGTGTCGTCCCAACGTCAGAAGATCTTCACAAAAGAAAATAAAAAATAATATAAGAAATTATTTTGAACATACAATATATAAAAAATTAATCAAACACAATTAAAAAGTTAAATGACATACCTTGAGATTAATAAATACAAGTCGCAAAGAAGACCACAGCACAAAAACTCAAAAGTCACAACAAAGATTATCAGCTAGTGTATTATACGAAAATGTATTATGAAAAACGTTTGTAATACAAATGAGGAGGGCTGCTGAATTTATAGGCGTACGCGTGGTTTAATGACGGTTGTAAACCGTCGTTAAACCAAAAAAAACTGTCGCTAAATAGGTTTAACGACAGTTATAACAGAAACCATCGTAAGTTGTGTGTTTAACGACGATTTTTTGATAACCGTCATTAAACCACACGAATATCGAGCAACGGTTAGAATTCCGAACGTTGGGCAGTCAACGACGGTTTCTATCAAACCTTCATTTAACGATGGTTTTATTTGAAACCGTCGTTATTTAACGGCAGTTATATTTAAAATCGTCGTTAGTTAACGACGGTTTTATATATAACCGTCATAATGTCCATAACTTCCCCCTCCCCCCTTCAGAACGACGCAAATCACGACGGTTACATCCTAACCGTCTGTATTTGACGACGGTTTTCTATAAACCGTCGATAATTTCCGAACTTTAACGACGGTTAGGAAACCGTCGTTAAATTTGGCTTTAGAGACGGTTTTTTATAACCGTCGTTAAATTTCCATCGCCATGCCCCGCCTTTGTTGTGGTGAAAGGATGTTAAAAGTTTGGATGCAAAAACATAATTCTAAGTAGTTCTTTCATGTTTTGATTTTGATATTAGAGGCTTCCTTACTAGAGAGTTTTTACACAGAAGAAGCTAGTCATGAGTACAGTAAGGGCAAAAATCCCACAGAACCCTCCAACACCTCAAACAACCATTTCAACAAAGCCATTAACCTCAGTAGCTAGAATTTGCACTTCAACCTAGGTCTCCAGCTCCAATTAGACCAAGCTTAGTAAAGCCTACCTTCAAACAACTTTTGGCCCAATCATCTTCATCACCCAATCCTTCAAATATAGATCCTCATTATGTTACAAAAGACAACATTATAACAACCTTTCCTTTAACGAACTCCTTGGAGAAATAATATTTTTAGGTTCAAATCCTCTATATGATCACTCCCAATAACTGGGGACAAGGTCCTTTTACTATAATAAGGTTTTATTTCCCATAGGGACATCAACATTTTAATTACAATGATTACCAATGAGCTTGGTATAATTTACTTTCCCACCAAAGCTTTACCCATTCTTGGTTTATTTTTAGTTTCATGTCTTTGGACCTATCCAAAAGATTTTTTCTCCTATAGTGGAAGAAGCCTATCTTTATATATATATATATATATATATATATATATATATATATATATATATATATATATATATATATAAACAAACTGAGTTACGTGAAAAAATTGAAGCATTTGCACTTCTATCAAATATGATCAAGATTGTATATACTACAAAAAAACAAATTTTTAATTACGACTAAAGTTGTCATTGAAAATTTAAAAGTCGCTAGTGAAAACAAATTGCCACCACATCGCCACTTATACCTTTGTTGTTGGTGATAACTTTTGTTGTTAAAGGTTTTTGGTTATAACTTTTGAGGTAGCTACCGAAAACAATAACAATCGCTACTGAAGGTCCACTTTTAATGGCAACTTTATTAGGCCGCCATTGAAAGTGGATTTTCAGTTGCAACTTTAGCTATCATGAAAAGTCCTAAATTATGCAATTATTTGTATTTAACCACTTCTAGTGGCAATTTTTCTTAGTCGTCACTAAAAGTGGATTTTCAGTAGCAACTTTAATAGGTCACCATTAAATCTCCTTTTAGTGATATTTAACAAATTTTAGTAGCAACTTTTCTTTGTTGTCACTAAATCTCATCTCAGTGGTATTTAACCACTTTTAACAGTGACCTTCCTTAGTCACTACCAAAGTTTAATGTGTAATTTTTTTATTATTAAGATTTATATATATAACTACAAACATAATAATCAAAAAATAAAAAATATAATTGATAAATTAATTATTGTACTAAAATCATAATATAAAAAAATAATGTTATTATTTAAACTTATATTCAACTATAATTAGTTCAAACACAAATATTCAATACAATAAAAAAAGAGTAACTAGTTACTAATGAAATTATTTAATCTTAAAACAATCAAAGTTAGATCCCGTTGTAGCTTCCTAGGAGAGAACACTTCCACCTTAGCCATATATAAAACAGTCATAAGTCAATGATCTGAAAGTTTGAGCTCAGTTCTTCTATAACTCAATAATCTGATTCCCTTGCCATATGAAAGAATATGATCACACTTAAAAGATGAGTCACACATAGAAAATTTATTTATAGGTAACAGTCCCACTAATGCTCACACCATGAAATCAGGTTTTGCAGACTTAACAAAAGACATTTTCAATTGTCCAAATTGATAGTTAACATGTTCAGTTACAAATGTCTCAAGTGACCCTTGGGAGAACTCTCCAGCCTCTAAGTATATGTGTAGATCTCTATTAAAAACATGCTTGACACAATCAAAGTCATATCCGTATATTAATTCAGATTGAAAATTGCAAATTAGATTAATTAATTCATATTTTGACAACGACAATTCTCTCTATTGTTGGGAATCCAAGCGTAAGATAGCATAATAATGACCATATGATAAAAAAATTCTCGTCATTTAGAAGGAGAGAATATCGGGTAGGGTAGAGGTCTAAAATTCAAACTAGAATACTTCTCCCATCGTTCTACAAAAGGATAAATAAAAGGGATAGAAGGATAAATTATTAGTCACTAACTAACAGCTGGATGATAGGAAATTATCAAAGAGCCAAACCAGTCACCTAACAATCGAAGTTCATTTCTTTTCATATTGCATAACCTCAAGGAGTAGGGAACTAAAATGAAAGGCAATTGAGATGGACAAGTACATGAACTACATAGCATAGTTATCTAACTTGACTCGGTTAAGAGGCATTGTTAGGTTGTCTAGTCCTTGACCATAGGTGCTTCAATAAGAGTCCCAACCCAACCAGGCTTAGGCTCTGGGTTATTGGGATTCCTTATCAAACAAAAGACCAGGTTGAGCCCATAAATTGTGCTCCAGAGGGAGGTTCTTCTGATGTAAATACTACAATCACAATGTAAAAGTTTCTAATATACCTAGTCTTTCTCTACCAAATTTGGCAACTCCTTTTTTGAGATCAGATCTCTTATTTTCTCTTATGACAAGTTGATCTAGTAATTCAGGTCACCCAACCAAATTATCCTTCTGCAAATAAATTGGAACTAATTAATTGATTATATTTCTTTAAATTAAAACAAAACGACCAACACAGAATTATAGTAGACAAACAGAAACAGAAGGCAGCTAAAGCTAAATACAAATGCAAAATCTTCTTTAGTATATCACATACTGCATGCTACAAGATGACACATGATGAAAAAAGATGGATCATTGATATATAACGATTGATGAGATAATATACATATCATCAAAGAAAAGAATTTGGAAGACGATGATGACGTCACAGAGAAGAGATCAATCTACACATAAAATACTTCCAATGGAAAACCTGAGAAAGGGGAAAATTGTGTGCGTGAGAGAGAGGGATTGGAGACCTGGTATTGCAACATGCGTGCATTGAAGTTTTAGCCATAAGAGGGAAAATTTTGCAAAAAAGAAAAATTCTTTGGTGTTCAGTTATATATATATATATATATATATATATATATATATATATATATATATATATATATATATATATATATATATTGTAATAACCCTCTGCTAATAATACCTTTGAAGGTTAAGTACAAATCATTTGAAACAAGGAAGTTGAGAACAATGTAAAATTTTAGAGCGTTTCTGACCTTTCTTCACTCATATAAGCATAACTCTCTCATATGAAATCCAAATTAAGTGATTCCAATTTCTGTGGAAATATAAGACATATATCTACAACTTTAATGTTGGGAACTTTTGCTAATTCCATGAATATTATAGTGATAAGAGGAAAAAACCGAAGCATAGTTTGGTCTGGACCTTTGCTCACTATTTTATTCATAACTCCATCATATGAACTCCAAATTAGGTGATTCAAGTGTCTAATGAAAGCTAAGCGAAAGGGCTACAACTTTCATGTTAGACGTTTTGTCCAATTCGGCAAAAATCATGGTACAATGTAGCCCCGAAGTACGGCTGTGCTCCAGGACACGGCCAGGTCATGCTTCGGGCTGTTTTCTGCATTTTCTGCAGCTTCCCCCTCCCTTCTCCTTCATTTTTTCCTGCATCTGACTCCCCCTCTCTATCTCTCTCTAAAATTTTCTCTACCTTCTCTCTAAGATATCTCATCATCCGGACGTCCGATTTGAGCAAGCAAGGTACCGTTGGACTCGTGGGAAGGAGAGTTACAAACCCCACCGATCAGTTTCGCCGGAAAACTGCCAAAAAGTCGCCAGAAAATCGCATGAACAGTTACCTCCAAGGTAAAATTCCGTCCAATCGCATTTTAGGCTTCGTTTTACCGAAATTCTTTCCATAGATAGTCTTAGAATTAGTTTCTATGCTAGAATATAGGGTTTTTAGGTTTCGGTGTGAATAGTATTTTTTGGCATGAATAGTGACGTTTAGGATTTATCTAATTTTCATGTTATGTCTATAATTTCTAGGTTGTTGAGCCACCACGAGGTGAAATTCTCGTTGTTGGACTCCTAGTAAGGTGAGTGGGTTTTTCATACTATAGCGCATGTTTTACGAATTCGATTTATAACTCTCTCATATGATTTTAACTAGTTGGAATATATGCTAAATTGTTTTACCGCTTTGAAAACCAATATGTTCCAACCATGTTAGAAATTGTAAATTTCAATCCTAGTTGAACCCTAGGTATGCAGGGCAAACATCTAGACTGATAATTCTCCATTTGAGCTAGATTTATAGAAATGTGAACTTAGTCATAGAAATGAACTAAGTTAGCCATGAAATAATTTGATGCATGCGAACATCTATGCGATGTCTACGGACGATATGTTTAAAGGAAAAGTTTATGATGATAAAGGTCTCCATGGGAATACATGGATGAAACATATTTTAGAACGGAATTTTATGCATGAAAAGAGCTAGATGGAGAATTATAGCTTTATTGTAATGTTATTGAAATGTTTTACTTTAAACTCTTTGAATAGCATATTTCAAATGTTTTCTATTGGAGGGACCCTTTTAGATCACTGTTAGCTAGCCGCAGGGAGTGCTAACCCTGGTGCACCATGGTCATGCGAAGGCTTCGGCCTAGGATACTATGACAGGCATATGACTGCCTAAGACACAGGATTTCATGCGAAGGCTTCGGCCTAGGATACTGTGACGGGCATATGACTGCCTAAGACACAAGGATTTATGGTGGATTTATGTCTACGCCTACAGTGATTGCCATACCCTTGCTATGTGCTTGGGAAAGATGATAGATCTGTTAGGAAAGACCTCCAATAAACTAGTGCATTTTTCTTAAATATTAAATATTTCTAAACAATCTCATTCATCATTATTATTGCATAAATAACTTCATTTATTACTTACCATGCATAATTAATTTGCTTTGCGATTACTGATTTAAATCCTGTTTTATTTTCTGAACATACATTTGAACTGTTTAGTTTTTCTTTCAATAAATTATGATTAAATGCTTAATGTTTCTATTATTATTTTTACACTTTGATTTCAATTATTAAACTCATTGCGAAACACTCGTGCTTGGTTTGCCTTGTTTCAGTTATAGTATGATTTACCCATTCACTGAGATGTGATCTCACCCCTCTTCTGTTTCCTCCTCACAGATAGTCAAAGAGACTTTGATCTAGCTACAACTTCGTAGGAGGCTGAAGATAGTGTTGGTGAGCCCCAGTTTGGGCAAGGCTATGTTGTACTGGTTGTCTAATTTAGTTTATGTCTAGTGTATCTCCATGAATTTACAGGCAAGATCCTCGCTTCTTGCGTATTTTGATGTGTTGTTTGGAAAACGGTTTATGTTTTACAACGATATTGTATTATGAGGCCATGGGCCAAGTTGAATCACGAATGTTGGATTCATGAGATATATATATATATATATATATATATATATATACAGTATTTTCTTATACTGGATGTGGCATATGTGGTTAGTTATATTTATTATGTACTCTGGATTGTGTGCTGGATGTTTGTATGTGCTATGCGTTAGGCTTGCGGCTAGGGGGAAACCCTTATGCCGTGCCGATCATGTGTTCCATCATTTGGGGCCGTGACAGAGTGGTATCAAAGCTTTAGGTTTTCTTGTGTTCATAGAGTAATGGACCTTTAGGTAGTACTTTGAGTATGGGTATGAATCCGGACATGCTTATACTCATGGTGCTGCTAAAGGGGTTCGATAGGATGTTGTCTTTTTGTTCAAGTAAATCAGTTTATAGTATGCTATGTTGGCATGGTTAAGTGACGGTTGGGCTATCTCTGTTTTATAGCGAGATGCCACCAAGAACGAGATTTTGTTCAAGTAAGTTAGTTTATAGTATGCTATGTTGGTATGGTTAAGTGATGGTTGGGCTATCTTTGTTTTATAGTGAGATGCCACCAAGAATGAGATCAAAGGTTAGGAAACCCGCGGCTCAAGAGCAGATGGCTAAAGAGTCTGCTCGGTCCGCAGTACCCGTGCCTAGAAGCCGAGGTAGAGGTCGTGGTAGAGGCCGACTCAGTGCCAGTGCAAGAGGCAGTGGCAGGGGTGTAAAGGCTACTGAAGCAGCCGAACAAGTTGAGTTGAGCAGTGAGCAAGCTGAGACTCTCAGGGCGGGGGAAATGTCTTCTCACCCCCGGGATGATGTGATAGCCCAGATGCTAGCAACCATGCAGGGTATGCAGCGGGAGATAGAAAATCTAGCCGAAAGAAGGGATGGGCAAGGTGGAAGGGACCCACAACAGCCCGAAACAGCTACCTCCGTTCCAAAACCAGTTAAGTCCGTGGAGCGGCATGTGAGACCCGCCGAGAGGGAAGTGGAACTATCTGAGTTCCTGAAACTGAAACCGCCAACCTTCAAGGGGTTGTTGGCTAGTGAAGATCCCCAGGAGTTTATAAAGGACACTGAGAAGATATGTGAGGTGCTTAAGTGTCCAAAGATCTTATCAGTAGAGTTGGCATCCTTCCAGTTGTCTGGTGTAGCGCAGGTATGGTTTAAGACCATGATGCACAGATGGGGAGCTACAACGCTACCTTTGGGATGGCCAGAGTTCAAGGAAGTCTTCATGGAGAGGTTTGTGCTAGAGAGTATCCGAGATGCCAAGTGTCAGGAATTTGTGAAGTTGAAGCAGACTCCCGGTATGTCAGTCACGGAGTATGATTACTGCTTCACACAGTTGTTGCCGTATGCACCGCACATGGTCCCTATTGAAAGGGCCATGATCAAGAAGTTTATCCAGGGGTTGATGCCAGCATTGTTTAAATCAGTGGCACCCCAAATGAAGTAATTTCCCAACTATGCAGAGGCTGTGGACTGTGCAAGAATGATGGAGACTAGGCATTTTGCCGATGTCGAGAGTGCCAAGCTGAGAAAGAGGGATAGGGACGAGAGCTCCAGAGGAGGACAAAGTTCTCATTCCCAAGGACCACGATTTCAGAGCCAACAGCGGCCAGCACCACAGAATATTGGGAACCCCAACCAGAGATCAGATGCAAGTGGTAGGCTAGGTTCTAGCCAAGGGAACACCAGGTATACAGGTCAACCAGAACCAAGGGCCATTCAACAGAACATGCCACAATGCCCTATTTGTGGTAACCATCACCTTGGTCAGTGCCACAGGGAGATGGGTGTTTGCTATCAGTGCAACCAACCTGGACACCTGAAGAAGGAGTGTCCCCAGTTGTATGGCTCAAGCCAAGGGTCAACTCGACCGGCTTTGCTATCAACCCCAGTGGCAGCTCAGCCTATGAGGACTATACCGGGCCAAGCAAGTAGCAGAGGTACTGGTAGAGGGATGATGGGCCGAGGACAAAGCCAAGTAGGCCGAGGTCAACCGAGGATTTTTACTCTCACCAGGCAGGATGCACAGGCTTCAAATGCGGTCATGACAGGTACTCTTTCAGTTTGTCTTCATGAAGCATATGTTTTGTTTGACCCCGGGACTACATATTCCTATGTTTCCCCTAGTTTTGCTAAGAGCTTGGGTAAAGATCCGATTAGGATGGATGTCCCTTTCTTTGCAGCCACCCCGGTTGGTGATTGTTTGCCAATAGAGCATGTATGCAAGTCATGTAAAGTGTCAGTGGGTGATAGGGAGACATCTGCTGAATTGATCATCCTGGACATGATCGACTTTGATGTAATCCTAGGAATGGATTGGTTGGCATCATGCTATGCTACCTTGGATTGCTATGGGAAGGCAATCAAGTTCAACTTTCGAAGTAAAGTTCCATTCCGGTTCCAGTGTGATTGAAGTAAAGCTCCAAGTAACCTGATTTCAGTCTTGGTTGCTCAGAGGATGTTGAAGAAGGGATGCCAAGGATACTTGGCGTATGTTAGAGATGTGGATGGGAAGGTACCCGATGTAGACAAGATGGCAATGGTAAGAGAATTCCTGGATGTCTTTCCAAAGGAGTTGCTAGGATTACCTCCTGAACGGGAGATAGAGTTTGATATCGACCTTATTCCAGAGGCTCGACTAATTTCTATACTGCCTTACAGGATGGCACCCACAGAGCTTAAAGAGCTAAAGAGTCAGTTGCAGGATTTGTTGGATAAGGGCTTCATCAGGCCGAGCACTTCTCCAAGGGGTGCTCTGGTCCTTTTTGTGAAGAAAAAAGATGGGTCTTTGTGTCTTTGTATTGACTATCGGCAACTGAATAAGCTAACGGTGCGCAACAACTACCCTTTACCCAAGATTGATGATCTGTTCGATCAACTTCAAGGAGCGAAATGTTTCTCCAAGATTGATATGAGGTCAGGGTATCATCAGTTGAAGATCAGGAAGGAGGATATTTCCAAGACAGCTTTTAGGACCCGTTATGGTCATTATGAGTTTTTGGTTATGTCTTTTGGACTAACTAACGCACCAGCTGCTTTTATGGACTTGATGAATAGGGTGTTCAAGCCATTCTTGGATCGGTTTGTCATTGTGTTCATTGATGACATCTTGGTTTATTCTAAAGACCATGAGGAGCATGAACAGCACCTACGGGTCATTCTGCAGATCTTGAAGGATCAGCAGTTGTATGCCAAACTCTCTAAGTGTGAGTTCTGGTTGGACAGCATTATGTTTCTGGGGCATGTAGTCACGAAAGACGTCATTCAAGTAGACCCCGAGAAGGTAGAGGTAGTACAGCAGTGGCCTCGCCCAGCTAGTGTGACGGAGATCCGAAGTTTCTTGGGTCTAGCAGGGTATTATCGGAGGTTCATCAAAGATTTCTCCAGGATTGCTGCTCCTTTGACCAGATTAACCAGGAAGGGAGTTAAGTTTGAATGGTCGAATGCATGCGAAGAAAGTTTCCAGACCTTGAAGAAGTGTCTAACCACAACCTCAGTTCTAACTATCCCAACGGGCACTGGAGGATACTCAGTGTACTGTGACGCCTCAAGGGTGGGCTTGGGTTGTGTGTTAATGCAGAATGGTCATGTTGTAGCCTATGCATCTAGGCAGCTCAAGAAGCACGAATAGAACTATCCTACACATGATCTGGAGATGGCGGCAGTGGTCTTTACCTTGAAGATTTGGAGGCACTATCTCTATGGTGAACTCTGTGAGATTTACACGGACCACAAGAACCTCGAGTACATCTTTTAACAAAGGGATCTTAACTTGAGACAGAGGAGGTGGATGGAGTTGGTGAAGGACTATGACTGCACCATCTTGTACCACCCAGGCAAGGCTAATGTGGTAGCAGATGCTTTGAGCAGAAAATCAATGGGGAGTCTAGCCCATATCACCCTACTCCGGAGGCCGTTGGTAAGGGATATTCATCGACTAGAAGGTGAGGGGATGCGCTTTGAAGTGAAGGAGCCAGGGGTGTTGTTAGCCCACATGCAACTACACTCTCCGCTGGTTGAGCAGATTAAGGCAGATCAGGACAAGGATGCTAAGCTGTGTAAGCTCAAGGATGAAGCTAGAAATAATCAGACTTCTGAATTCAGTGTGGATGCTGAAGGAGTGTTAAGATGTGGGAAGCGCTTGTGTGTACCCGATGTGGGTAGCTTGAGGAAGTAGATTTTGGAGGAGGTACATTAATCAGCCTATACTATCCACCCAGGAACAAATAAAATGTACAGTGACCTCAAGGACTTGTATTGGTGGAATGGGATGAAGAAAAATGTAGCAGACTTTGTGGCTCAGTGCTTGGTTTGTCAGCAAGTGAAAGTTGAACACCAGAAGCATGCCGGTTTGCACCAACAGATTGAGATACCGTAGTGGAAGTGGGAAATGATCACTATGGACTTCGTTATAGGGTTACCAAGGACCCCTAAGGGTTATGACTCAGTATGGGTGATAGTGGATCAAATGACCAAGTCATCCCACTTCTTACCAGTGAAGACTACCTTTAATGCGGCTCAGTATTCAAGCTTGTATCTGAGTGAGATCGTCAGATTGCATGGAGTCCCTGTATCCATCATATCTGATCGAGGTCCACAGTTTACGGCAAGGTTTTGTAAAGCTTTTCAAGAAGCTTTGGGGATGAGGTTGAATCTAAGCATCGCTTTTCATCCCCAAACAGATGGCCAGTCAGAACGCACGATTCAAATGTTGGAGGATATGCTTAGAGCATGTATTTTGGACTTTGGTGGCAGTTGGGAAGGATACGTACCATTAGCTGAGTTTGCATACAACAACAGTTATCAAGCCAGTATTCAGATGGCACCTTTTGAAGTTCTTTATAGGAGAAGATGTCGATCTCCCGTTGGATGGTTTGAAGCTGGAGAAGCCAAGTTGCTAGGGCCAAACTTGGTGCAAGATGCCATAGAGAAGGTCAAGCTGACAAGGGAACGGCTTTTAACTGCACAAAGTCGTCAGAAGGCTTATGTGGACCATAGGCGTCGGCAGTTGACGTTTTCTTTAGGCGATCACGTGTTCCTCAGAGTTTCACCCATTAAGGGAATCATGCGGTTTGGTAAGAAAGGGAAGTTAAGCCCGAGGTATATTGGACCCTTTGAAGTTCTGGACAGGGTAGGAACAGTGGCATACTGCCTAGCCCTACCACCTGGATTGAGTGAAGTGCATCCAGTCTTCCATGTCTCGATGTTGAGGAAGTATCAACCCGACCCATCTCATGTGATTCAACCGCAAGAAATCCTTTTGGATGACAAGTTGGCCTACGAAGAGAAACCCGTGGCCATTGTTGATAGACAAGTGAAAAGTTGAGGTCAAAGAATATTCCTACAGTGAAGGTGATCTGGCAGAATCATTCCAAAGAGGAAGCTACATGGGAAGTAGAGGACGTCATGAGAGAGAAGTATACACAACTGTTCCAAGAGTAGTCTTATGTTTTCATGTTGTTAGTTTTTGTAAAATTCGGGGACTAAATTTTTATAAGGAGGGGAGAATGTAATAACCCTCTGCTAATAAAACCTTTGAAGGTTAAGTACAAATCATTTGAAACAAGGAAGTTGAGAACAATGTAAAATTTTAGAGCGTTTCTGACCATTCTTCTGACCTTTCTTCACTCATATAAGCATAACTCTCTCATATGAAATCCAAATTACTTGATTCCAATTTTTGTGGAACGATAAGATATATATCTACAACTTTGATGTTGGGAACTTTTGCTAATTCTGTGAATATTATAGTGATAAGAGGCAAAAACCGAAGTGTAGTTTGGTCTAGACCTTTGCTCACTATTTTATTCATAACTCCCTCATATGAACTCCAAATTAGGTGATTCAAGTGGTTAATGAAAACTAAGCGAAAGGGCTACAACTTTCATGTTGGACGTTTTGTCAAATTCGGCCAACATCATGGTGCACTGTAGCCCCGAAGTACGGCCGTGCTCCAGGACACGGCCAGGCCGTGCTTCGGGCTGTTTTCTACAGCTTCCCCCTCCCTTCTCCTTCATTTTTCCCTGCATCTGACTCCCCCTCTCTCTCTCTCTCTCAAATTTTCTCTACCTTCTCTCTAAGATATCTCATCATCTGGACGTCCGATTTAAGCAAGCAAGGTACCGTTCGACTCGTGGGAAGGAGAGCTACAAACCCCACCGATCAGTTTCGCCGGAAAACTGCCGGAAAATCGCATGAACAGTAACCTCCAAGGTAAAATTCCATCCAATTGCGTTTTAGACTTCGTTTTACCGAAATTCTTTCCATAGATAGTCTTAGAATTAGTTTCTATGCTAGAATATAGGGTTTTTAGGTTTTGGCATGAATAGTATTTTCCAGCGAGTGAATAGTATTTTTCGGTATGAATAGTGACGTTTAGGATTTATCTAATTTTCATGTTATGTCTATGTTTTCTAGGTTGTTGAGCCACCACGAGGTGAAATTCTCGTTGTTGGACTCCTAGTAAGGTGAGTGGGTTTTTCATACTATAGCGCATGTTTTACGAATTCGGTTTATAACTCTCTCGTATGATTTTAACTAGTTGGAATGTATGCTAAATTGTTTTACCGCTTTGAAAACCAATATGTTCCAACCATGTTAGAAATTATAAATTTCAATCTTAGTTGAACCCTAGGTATGCAGGGCAAGCATCTAGACTGATAATTCTCCATTTGAGCTAGATTTAGAAATGTGAACTTAGTCATAGAAATGAACTAAGTTAGCCATGAAATAATTTGATGCATGCAAACATCTATGCAACGTCTACGGACGATATGTTTAAAGGAAAAGTTTATGATGATAAAGGTCTCCATGGGAATACATGGATGAAACATATTTTAGAACGGAATTTTATGCATGAAAAGAGCTAGATGGAGAATTATAGCTTTATTGTAATGTTATTGAAATGTTTTACTTTAAACTTTTTGAATATCATATTTCAAATGTTTTCTATTTGAGGGACCCTTTTAGATCACTGTTAGCTAGCCGCAGGGAGTGCTAGCCCTGGTGCACCATGGTCATGCGAAGGCTTCGACCTAGGATACTGTGACAGGCATATGACTGCCTAAGACACAGGATTTCATGCGAAGGCTTCAGCCTAGGATACTGTGACGGGCATATGACTGCCTAAGACACAAGGATTTAGGGTGGACTTATGTCTACGCCTACAGTGATTGCCATACCCTTGCTATGTGCTTGGGGGAATTTAGGGTGGATTTATGTCTACGCCTACAGTGATTACCCTACCCTTGCTATGTGCTTAGGAAAGATGATAGATCTGTTAGGAAAGACCTCCAATAAACTAGTGCATTTTTCTTAAAGATTAAATATTTCTAAACAATCTCATTCATCATTATTATTGCATAAATAACTTCATTTATTACTTACCATGCATAATTAATTTGCTTTGCGATTACTGATTTAAATCCTGTTTTATTTTCTGAACATACATTTGAACTGTTTAGTTTTTCTTTCAATAAATTATGATTAAATGCTTAATGTTTCTATTATTATCTTTACACTTTGATTTCAATTATTAAACTCATTGTGAAACACTCGTGCTTGGTTTGCCCTGTTTCAGTTATAGTATGATTTACCCATTCACTGAGATGTGATCTCACCCCTCTTCTGTTTCCTCCCCACAGATAGTCAAAGAGACTTTGATCCAGCTACAGTTTCGTAGGAGGCTGAAGATAGTGTTGGTGAGCCCCAGTTTGGGCAAGGCTATGTTGTACTGGTTGTCTAATTTAGTTTATGTCTAGTGTATCTCCATGAATTTACAGGCAGGATCCTCGCTTCTTGCATATTTTGATGTGTTGTTTGAAAAACGGTTTATGTTTTACAACGATATTGTATTATGAGGCCATGGGCCAAGTTGAATCACGAATGTTGGATTCATGAGATATATATATATATATATATATATATATATACAGTATTTTCTTATACTGGATGTGGCATATGTGGCCAGTTATATTTATTATGTACTCTGGATTGTGTGCTGGATGTTTGTATGTGCTATGCGTTAGGCTTGCGGCTAGGGGGAAACCCTTATGCCGTGCCGATCATGTGTTCCATCATTTGGGGCTGTGACATATATATATATACACATTCCCTGGAAATTGCCGCTGAAAGTGTATATCTTAAAATCATTAAAAGTATACATTTTAGTGGAAACCATAAAAGTTCTGACTAAAAGTATATATCTTAGAATTACTGAAACTATACCTTTTCAACCTCAAACTATAGAAGTCGTTATTAAAAGTATATATTCTATAATCACCGAAAATTAACCATTCAATGAGAGGTCGTCATTAAAAGAGAGCTTTTTGGTGCCTATCACTTCGTATCTTCAATATTTAGTAAAGGTCATTAGAATTAAATGGTGGTTTGACAATAATCTTTCGTTTGCCACTATCAAAAAAATTTCAGCAATGGATTACCAAAATCCCTCCAAATTCATCATATAAGAGTCTTCCACTTAGCAATTTTATTGACAAAGCAGAAAACTTTGTCAGAACTGGTAGTTGTTTCTCCCCTAGAAGAATTCAACAAAGAACTCGAGGATGTCGCTTCTCAAGTTAACTCATAGGACAAAGCTACTTCTAGCTTTACTCTTCAAAATTAAGATAAATGTTTTAACCTTAAACTGCTCAACTAAGATTAATTCAAAAATTAGAAAGCAGGGCAACAATGGTGTAAAAAATTTCAAAATTAGAAACAATCTCAAAGATTCTTGTCTATTCTCCAAAAAGAATAGATTCTCTGCAAAAGGAAACAAAGGACTCTGCGAAAGGAAAAGAAAATAATCTCTATAGAAGACATCTCAAAAGGAAGAATCTACTATACGCATTTTAAGGTCTAAGGGGAAAGAAATAGAGGCTTTCCTTCTAACATTTCTCAACAAGAACTAGAAAATCAAGACAAAGTCAATAGTCAAGAAATAATAATATTAGTTGTATAAAGATTAGCTAATATAAAGTAAAATTATTGAGGGGCAAAAACAATGTTTAGCAATTAATATAAAGTAAATTTGGGGGGGGGGGGCGGTTATATATGTTTAGCTAAAATTTTGGAGGGTTATTTTAAAAGCTTATGGGAATTTTTTTTTTCTTGGGGGTGATTATCGCTCTCTGTCTAAGAGAAGGTCTGCCTTTGTCGATACTCAAAATAAAGCCCAGAGTAATCTATGCAAAATCAACATTTTGTTTTTTTAACTTAAGACGAATTTATAACAATAAAAACTACATGATCTGTGGGAACAACAGAAGATACAATAAAATATTCTAAGAAAACCTAATAGAACAACACAAGAAACATAAACTCAACATATAGGGTTAATTCATGTGGCTGTAAAAACCCTACATAGACTAGTAATAAGTTATTCAATATTGATGGTCTAAGGGACACCAAAGTACCAGAATTCGAAAATTCGATAATAACAATATTAGAATCAAATTTATGTGATGGACCATTATATTTTTTTTTCAAACTATTTACTCAATTTACATAATCCTTATATCAAAGAGGCCTTGTTACTCAATATTAAGTTAAAAGAAAGAAATTTTAAATAAGGAGTTTATCACCTAGCAATTTTATATAGGATTCATTATTTCTGTAGAATATTTTCAACACAGGAATAAAAGGAGTTTCTACAAGAAAATTAAATAGTAATAATGGAAGCCAAGCTTCAGTGATCAACAATAATGACACCAAAAAAAATATTGTAAACATTCAGTATAGAGAGAGAGAGAGAGAGAGAGAGAGAGAGAGAAGCTTTTTGTATCTTGTGTGTTTCTAATTCAAAGTTCGTGTCTTAAACCTGATCTTTTAAATTTAACAATTATAAGAAATCTTACAAGAAACATTATCCCAAGAAAATATTCTATAAAAACTCAAAGAAAAATTCTAAAAAAACTTAGAAAAAAGAGGTAGTATGTTTCAATTATAGTCAATTTGAGCATTGTTTTTCTAGTTGCACAACCAAAAAGAAAACTCAGAATCTTAATAATAGTGAAGAACTAAAAAAAGTAGTCTAATGAGACTAACTTTTAATGAATAATATGCTGAATAATCAAACCTAAAACATCACCCATATCAACCTTCTCATGGCCTATATAGTCACTTTTTACTAACAAATTGTCAGCATTTGTAGTAATATAGCTAGTTACCCCTCAATCTTGATACCCCTTAGGATCATAGACAGTTGCTGGTGTGGCACTATCATAGATGTATTAGGTTTATATCCTTGTGATTGACTTGCTGGATTAAAACCACCATGATAGTTGTGACTATTTAAACCAAATGAACCAGAAGCTTGAGAATTCTATACACCAAAAGGACTTGTGTATTCTTGATTATATCTGTGGAATAAGATCAACAATACCAAGCCAAGTGTCTAATTTTTCCACATAATTGACATTGTGGCTTGTTACCTCCCTAAAATTGCCTTCTAAATCTTCCTTTGCCACAGTAATGACCTCTTCCAGAACCAAAATTATTTCTAACAAAACCAAAACTACCTCTAAAAAAAATGTGAATTCTAAACAGAACCTCACCTATTATCCCTGCACTGAGTTTGATGATTTTGAGTATTTGCTAAATTGATTTCAGGTGCTGATGAATCAAGATCTTTCTTAGATTTCTCTATTCTTTCTTCTTGATCCATGGGTAAGGCTTCTATTTTATTATCAGAATAAGGATCATTCCTCAAAGTTACAGCAGTAATGAAAGCATCATAATCATCCCTCAAACCGAATAAGGATATGTCCTTAAAGTTACAAGAGGAATAAAGGCATCATAATCATCCCTTAAACCTTTGAAAATTGCTTCAACTTGCTCATTTTCTTCCACTAATAAACCAACAGAAGCTAAAGAATTAAAAACCACCTTGATTTTAAGCTTGTACTTATTAATTGGCATGCTTCCTTTCTTAATGATTCTCAATTATGCCTTGAGTTGCTTAATCTTAGCTCCAGTTTGTGATGATAAAAATATCTCTAGTTTGTTCTAGATTTGGTAACAATATTTACTTCCTACCATTGTGGTTATCACTCCTTCAGTTAATGAGGACAACAACCAAGACATCAATAATTGGTCTTGTTGTTCCTAATTAACATAGTCTTAGCTTATTCTGCCTTGAGCTTTATCTTCAAATGAAGCAATTTTTGCTTGAATTGATGCAGCATATGATAGATTTTATATATAGCCTTTATTAAATCTAAAACACCTGAATAGATAATCATAAAATTATATACGTATGTTAAGTATATATGAAGATATGCGACGTGTTCAATTGTCCACATCTAGACAAGTCTTCCTTTCTTTATCCTTTAAACTGTAACTCCTCAAATGAAGAAGTAAGTTACTCAATTAATTGGAGAGGGAACTGAGCACTTTAATATTTATCTCTGGGTTGATAGTTATCTATTATTATAGATAGTCACCCTTGGGCCTTACATTGAACCATTACATCCGTATTGGGCTAAAGCTCATCAAAGTAAAATTTACCTAATTGATTACTTATTAATAGATATTCAGTTCATATTATCGAGCTAACATTCAATTAATTTTATTAAACCAAAACATTCCAATCAATTAAATCCAATAACTCAAACATTCTCCCACTTGGGTGACATTGATTGGATTTTAATCATTTATAGAAAACAAGTTGAAAACCACTCTTGGGTTGAACAACTGTGACAACTAATCTTTAGCCTAGTAAAAACACTTGAAACATGATTGGTCTAATAAAATAATTGCCTCTGAACTATGGACAAAAATACACAATTAAATCATATATTTCATCCATAATCACATAACCAACTACCTTATCATCATAAACACAATGATGTACTTGTGTAGATGCACATGAACCAAACAGCACAGAAAATAAAATTTTATTTTATGATAAAAAATTGTGTACAAATAACAACCACTCATCCTGTTGTCCATTTAAATGAGTCTATAATTTAATGAGTAATATATTGTGGAAACATACCTCATAAAATATAGAATTTCCTACTAGAACAACAATTTTGCATTGTTTAGCAAATAAAAATAACATGTACACAAAACGTATGCAAACATATCCTTACAGATATTTTTCAGGTGTAAGCCCATCACTTTTATTTCTTTTCCATCTCATAAGAGCATTCCCAGTCAAAGTTGCAATCAATAATTTTAAATGCTAAAGATTCAAAATATCATTAGCATAATCTTAAATTTGTGCAATTACTAGTGACAACAATCACCAAAACAAACAAAAAATGCTAAACTATTATAAATTCCCCAGTAGGTGGAGAGTATAACATATAACATGGAATTCTTACAAGTCAATTAAGATGATAAACACACCCATTATGGAACAAATTGGGCACATGTGAGAAGAAAAATTTAATCTATGCATCACCTTAATTTCTCTTTGCTACATATAACCGCCTTATACAATTATTCCATGTGGGTAGATAATATACAAATTAATTTAGATAACAAGAACATCCCAAAAGTATCTCAATGAACTTTATTAGTTTGGTAATCGAGCCACTGTAGTGACAATCATTCACTTCCACCAATAAAATTTTCAAACAAAGAACAAACATTTAATTGCCCTAAATGTTTCATTTAGTCTCCATTACTATGTTTCATCAAAACATGTTATAATCATAGTAGTCAAATCACGAATTGAATGTCTTATTTTTTTATTGTGAATCATGAATCATATCAAATCGCACGATTTAGAAACAACATTGAAAAATAGTTTAAAACACATAATATTAAATATGTACAAGAAAATAACATAAACAAAATACTCAAAATAATATATTAACCCCAGCAATTTTAAAAAAATAAATTAACTATTAAGTCTTTAAAAAGTAATAATAGGATTAGCACTACAACAGAAAGGGGATATAGCGACGAAAACATAATGACGGTTTAAAAAACTGCCGTTATTATGTAACTTAACTACGATTTTATGGTTGCTGCTAGACACTATTTCTTAATTACGGTTTTTGCAAAACCATCGTTAATTAACAAGAGTTTGGCTTCAACTGTTGTTATATCCCAGACAAACTTACCATTACTAGTAAAATATGCCATTTAATGACAGTTTAGTTATAATAGCCATTAATTAACAACGGTTATAAGAAAACTATCATAATATTTTGACCATTCATAAATATTTGGAAATTTTAACAACATTTAGTTTCAAACTGTCATAACTTTATGATTATTACACTTTAACAATCGTTAAGGCAAGGACTTAACAATGGTTATTATATAAACCGTTAAGTCATTTAATGAATGGCATAATTTTGCGTGTAACTTAACAGCAGTTTATGTAATAATCATTGTTAAGTCCTCGTATTTTCACCCTCCCTGTGTTTGGCTTCATTTTCGACCATTCTCTCCCCCGCGTTCTGTAATTTCTATCATTTTTTTCTCCTTTCCAGCAAACCACCATCCTTTTCCTTCTCTTCTCCACTGTGCTAGTCATTCTCCTTAACCCTTCATTCATTCTGATCATCCTCATGTATAGGTCAGTTCCTTGTCCTTTAATGCTGCTTTTGCAATAATATGTTCTTGATAGTTTTGTTTTTTATTCTTATGTTGAATGATGAATAGTAATTGATGCTTTACATCAAATGTTAAATATTTAATACTTTTTAGACATTATTTCATGTGTTTGAGACAATATTTGATGCTTCTGAATGTTGGTTGATTTTTTTGAATTGATATAAGATATATATATATATATATATATATATATATATATATATATATATATATATATATATATATATATATATATATATATATATATATATATATATATATATATATATATATAATGAGAAGGTAAAAAATTAAGAAAAAAAAGAGAGAAAATGAATATAGGATAGAAAGATTGCAATTTTAACTTATTAAATTTCAATAGAAAAAATAAAAATAACTTACTCTTAATTGATTTATATTCATTCCTAGTGTAATTTCACCATTTAAAAGTTACAATTTTTTAAAAATATTAAAAAAAAAATTAAAAGTATAAAAGGAAAAAGATAAGTCAGTGAACTTCAAAATATAAATAAAATTACAAATTTTATAAATTATTGACCTTAATTAAAATAGAAATTTTAAAAAATTGAACTCAAAATTCATTATTTCAATAGAAAATAATAAAAAACATAATTTTGGTTGAATTATGTTCATAATCAACTTACTTTTACAATTTAAAATTTATGAATTTCTTTAAAAATTAAAAAAAATTAAAAATATAAAAAAGGAAAGATAGGTTAGTAAACTCCAAAATATAAATAAAATTACACATTTTATAAATTATCAACCTCAATTAAAACAAAAAAATTATAAAAGATTGAACTTGAAATTAGTTATTTCAATAGAAAATAATAAAAAATAACATATTTTTTTATTGGATTATGTTCATAATTAACCTAATTTTACTATTTAAAATTTACAAATTTCCTAAGATAGGTTAGTAAACTCCAAAATATAAATAAAATTACACATTTTATAAATTATGAACCTCAATTAAAACAAAAAAATTATAAAAGATTGAACTCAAAATTAGTTATTTCAATAGAAAATAATAAAAATAACATATTTTTAATTGGATTATGTTGATAATTAACCTAATTTTACTATTTAAAATTTACAAATTTCCTAAAATTAAAAAAAATAACTTGGTGAACTCCAAAATATAAATAAATTTACAAATTTTACAAAAAGGGGGACCTTAATTAGTATAGAAATTCATAAAATATTGAAATCAAAATTAGTGAGTTAATTAATGGGTAATATTATATATGGATAGAGTTATGTGTAAGTAGTGATTTAAAAAATACTCAAAGTACAATCTATATATTTTAAATAATTATGATATAATAATTACTAAAAGAGTAAAAAGGGCACACTCTAAATAACACAAATAGCAATTTATTATTAAAAGAGTTAAGTAACAATTATAGGTGTAAGTAACCCGATAAGCCCATTTGCAACCGACTAGACCTGGAAAAGAAAGGCCCATCGGGTAGAGTGTATTAGATTTCGGGTTAAAGTGGATAAAGATTTAAGAAAATATTGGCCTGTATCAGTCGGGTAGTTTGGTGCACAAAAGACCTATTCAACCTAACCCAAACCAAATGTGCACTCATAGGCCTAAGGACGATGTCATTTTGGGAACCCTTATGCCCCTCTTATTTCCTTGCTCGCCTTGCCTCCTGAAGTCCCACACTCCTAGTTGCATTCCATTCTCCTCTACCTTTGCTTTTAGTCTCACCCTAGTCTTATAATTCATAGCTGCTACCCTCACACGAACCTACACATCCACAACTCCACAATTTGGTAGGCTACATCTTCATAGTGCTCATCGCCTATAGCCATTAGCCAATGTAATTTAGTTCAATCTTCCTTTCCTGTTGAAGCCCTAGCTATGGTTGACTTATTAATTCATTCACATATCAAGAGCAGGCTTTGAGTTGTGGCAACTATTCGAATAAAAGAATGATCTTTCTTCATTTTCAGGTAGAGTGAGATTCACTTAGTCTCCCCCATTGCATGCAATCAAACAGACTATCAAACAAGTCAGTGACCAAGAAAGGGTTTCAACGCATGTAGCCATAATTGTCTTATGAGGTATTTTCGGATTAGAACCTGTCTGTAGTAGGTGTAAAACTATTTCTTTTTTAATTGCCCATAAATTTCCCTGTAGTTGCCAGTATTGTGCACATTGATTCTTGGAATAGTAAAGTTTTCTAATTGATTTTTCTTGATTGTCCAAACTTGGGTTATCTGGGTGACTATATTTGTTTAGAGTTTTGTTTTTACAAGAATTTGGGAAATGAACAATGTGCACTTGCATTGGTAACATTTCAAAATATGGGAAGAAGTTTAGGTTCACACATTGTCTATTACATTTTGGACAAAAAATTAATTTTTTTTCATAATACTTTTAATTATGGATTTTGAATTAAACTTACCAAGCCATGGAGTGACAATATTTGAAGACAATCAACATATGATATTCCAATAATGAGGGCATTAAGCATTAGAGCGTAATTAATCAAATAATTGTTGCCTTTAGTGTCCTCTGTAGGAGTTGGTTTGGATAATAACCTAATAATGAAATGGACATTAACAATGTGCTCCTGATGAGATAAAGGTTCATATGCAAAAAGGATAGCAGTAGATATCTTTTCATATCCTGATCCTTTACTTATTACTATAATTTTCATTTGATATGTTTTCAACCCAAAAGTGTTTTATAATTATATAAAATACTTCATAGCATTCAACTAGCCTTTATGGGATTTACAGGATTCCTGTCCCAAAGAATAGGAGTTGTAAAAAGTCTTAAAACTATGTTCTGTAGGTACTTAGCATATAAACTATCCTATCAATCTCAGTCAATTATATATGGCTGTAAATCTTCTTGAATTCCACTTTATTTTACAGTATACATAAGTTGAGTTATAACTTATAAGTTCATCTCATTAGTTGTTAAGTTGCTTCTTAGTTGAGCCTTTATGTTATTTTACACCATCATTTTCCTAATCTTTTAATATTTTAGTAGCAGGTCTTATCATTCTTAGTGCATTACATTTTTGGGATGGATTCCTCAAATTCAAAAGAGCAGGAGACATAGATAATCTAAAAGGAAAACACAAAGTGGATGCTCATACATCACTATCACTCGACACTGAAAATTCTAATATTGCTCCCTCTAAGCGACCAAAAGGGAAGCCTCTCGCTAGTGGATCTTGAAAATCCTCAGTAGCATGAGATCACTTCACCAAATCACCAAATATAGCAAAACCTATAGCACAATGTAACTATTGTGGAAAGAGATACATGTGTAATCCTAAGACTCACGGTACTTCAAATTTAGTAATTCACTTGTCTAAATGTCCTAAATATTCTTATGATTTGTTGAATGATCCTAAACAAAAAGTGCTTGGTTTCGAACCCAAAAAAGATGGTAGGGGAAGTAATATGATAAAAGCACCACATGTGTACGATCTTGAAGAATGTTAAAAAACTATAACTATTTTTATTATTACTAATGAACTGCCATTTAAAATAGTTGAAAGATATTGATTTAATTACCTTTGTAGTAGGTTGCAGCCAGAACTTCGTATTCTTTCTCTTGTTACTATAGTTAAAAATTGTTATCAGTTGTATTTAAGTGAAAAATTAAAACTTAGAAGTTTCTTACAGTCAAATTGTGCTAATATATGTCTCACCACTTATTGCTTAATTTCAATTCAAAATTTAAACTATATGGTGCTCACTACATATTTTATTGATAATGACTGAAAACTCCAGAAGAGAATTGTGTACGATCTTGAAGAGTGTCAAAAAGCTATAACTGTTTTTGTTATTATTGATGAAAAGCTATTTAAAATATTTGAAGGATATTGATTTAATTACCTTTGTAGTAGGTTGCAGCTATAACTTCTCATTTTTTCTCATGTTACTAAGGATAAAGATTGTTATCAATTTTATTTAAGTAAAAAAATTAAAACTTAGAATTTTCTTATAATCAAATTGTTCTAAGATATATCTCACCACTTATTGCTTAATTTTAATTTAAAATTTAAGCTATATGGTGATCACTAAATATTTTGTTGATAATGACTAAAAACTCCAAAAAAGAATTTTGAACTTTTGCCTTATTCCTAATCATAAAGGGGAAACAATTAGAAAGCATATAGAATTTTGCTTGAATGAGTTACAATGACTGTAGACAATTTTAGTACAAATGATGTGGCAATAGCATATTTAAAGAAAATGATGAAGACAACAAATGGTTTGATTTTAGATAGTGATTTTATGCATATTAGATGTTGTGCTTACATCTTCAATTTAGTTTTTAAAGAAGGATTGAAGGAGATGCATTCATCCACTGCATGTATTCATAATGTTGTGAGACATGTTATATCTTCTCTTTCTAGACTTGCAAAATTAAAATGGTATGTTGAACAATTAAAGATTGCGTCAAAAAACTTTGTATACTTAGATGTTCCAACTAGTTGAAACTCAACTTTTTTATGTTAGAAGCTGCTGAGAAATTTGAAGCTGCATTTAACAAGCTAGAGGATGATGAAACTACTTACATTGATTATTTTGATGATAAGATAGTTGGTCCACCATTTGATGATTGGAATAATGCTAGAATCTTCATACAACTTTTGAAAATTTTCTATGATGTGACCTTTGAATTGTCTAGGTCTTTGTTACTTCAAATCGAGCATTCCCTCAACTTGCTTTAGTTCAAAGTGAACTATTGCATTAGAGTTCAAGTGATGAATCTTTGTTGAGTTGTATGGCAATTGAAATGAAGAATAAATTTGACAAATATTAGAAAAAAGTGGAAAACATAAACCCCTTATTGTTCATTGCCAACATACTTAACCCTTTGTACAAACTTGGTTATTTGAAATGGTCATTTGATGATGATATTTATGATCCAGTTATATCTTATAATATGGTTTACAAAGTCAAGTCTGATTTGTAGAAATTGTATGAGTGGTATCACTAATTGTATGACCCTAAGGGTGCTTTAGATGTTGAGAGTCATTCTTCAATTATCATTGATAATGTAGATCAAGATGTTGCAAAGAGAAAACTAGCTCAAAATGCTAGAGAAGCTGCTTTCAAATCTCATTTAAGGGCTAAAGTATCTATTAAAGCCAAAAATAAAGTGGAAAGATATCTAGTTGAAATTTGCGTGGATGCAGATGATTCTTTTGATGCTTCAAAATGGTGGAAATCAGATGTATCAAGGTTCCATATTCTTTCTCTTGTTGCTTGAGATGTGTTGGGTGTTCTAGTGTCAACAATGGCTTCTGAGTAAGTATTCAGTATTAATGGTCATGTATTAGATGTATTTAGGTCATCTCTCTCTCCAAGGATGGTTGAAGCATTAATTTGTACACAAAAGTGGTTGGAACCTAATTTATTTCAATTTGATATTAATAATGTGGATTTTGTCGAAATGCAACAATATGAGAAGCTTAAGACAAGTAAAGTAATAAATATTTGTTTTATACATTATAACTCATTATTATATCTCATTCAAATAATTATTTATTATTTTTATGTTAAATGTTTTGTAGAACTTGTAGAATCTACCTCCAAACAGCAACACTTGGCAAAATTAGAGGCTCATGCTTATTGGTGTCTGAGGTGTGCTGCTTATTTAGTTGTGTATTAAAGCAAACCAATTTCTTTACTATAATGTTTATATGATTGGTTGATTGTTTCCATGTATTATTACTTTTCATGTTCCTGCATTTTCTATTGAGAAGGATGGTTATGATTACTTATACTACAAAATCCTTATAATTTTTTTCACTGTTCTGAACCTTATTCTGAGTGAGCTCATTTATATTTAGTTGTAGCAACCTGCCTAAACCTTGTCACTTCTTAGGCCTCTACTAGATTATTTTGGAGATTTATCCCTTCGTTCAAAGTTATAGTTCATCCAGATGATGGTCTTGTCACTTTCATGGGTGTTGGATTATTTTGTATTTTATTTATAAAAGGACCCAAGACTCCTTATTTGTCCATGTCCATGTACATGTTGTGAAGAGCCTACTCTTACTACGAATGATATTAGATATTTTATTTTGAGTGTCTTTTAACTCATTAGAACTTATATTTAGTATTTTCCCTGTCCGTGTATTATTACTACTTGTATTATTGCTTTTGATTTTTATTTTTCTAATTGTTCACTATCATTTGCAGTATGAACTTTTGTGGTTATTTAAATTTAATGTTGATTCTTAGTAAGACATTTTTACATCAAAATTTGGTAGAGATTTTGGTGTCGGTAGATATTTGTGTAGGTACAAGCAAGGTTGCTAAACATTACAAAATAGGCACAAGAATAACATATATTATGCTTGAAATTTTAAATTTAAACAAGAAAGAGGCCATATCAATAGAAGAGATTGACTATGGTTATTTCATAAAATATGTCAACTTTATACTTTTTCCTATATTTTGTGCTTGTTTAATAGGACAATTTTGTTTAGCTGTAGGGAGAGATTCTAGACAAAGCATTGACACTTCAAGATAAGAGAGATAAAAACATTAAGGGGGTGTTTGGTAGGAGGAAAAATTTTGGATTCCCGTGAATTTTAATATGGGAATTGAAAATTGTTTGGTTTGATTTCAAAATGAAAACCATGATTTTCAGGAAACTTCAATTCCTGAGAATAATTTTTAAACATTACCATGGAGGGGTGGGAATTGGTGATTACCATGGAGGGGTGGTAATTGGTGATTCCCATGAAGGTGGGAATCTTTATCAAAAATGAAATATAATTTTATCCTCCAATATTTTAAGTAAATTTTTTTTATAAAAATATATTTAATTTTTAATATGTTTTTTTAATAATTTTAAAATTAATGAAAACCTAATAAAATATTAACAATAATTTATTATATTTTTTGTTAAAAAAATAAACAAACAAAAAATATAAAATAAATAAATAAGAGTATTTTTAGAAATCATATACATAAATGAAGATTTTTAGAAAATGTTATTTAAAGATTCTCAACAATCTTAAAAATCAACCAACATATTTTATACATTTTTAGAAACTATTATTTCCATCAATTATAATTAACAGAAAACATGATTTTCAGAAACAAAAAACTTTTTCGTATACCAAATGCCCATTAAGATAAATCCAAATCTCAAAACATAACTCTCCCGTATTAAAATTAAGAAAATAATAAAATGAAACAGTTTAATTAAAATAATTTGGGTGTTACTTGGAATTTTCACAAAGAGTATACACTACAACAAAGGCGGGGCATGGCGACGGAAATTTAACGACGGTTATAAACAACCGTCTCTAAAGCCAAATTTAACGACGGTTTCCTAACCGTCGTTAAAGTTTAGAAATTAACGACAGTTTATAGAAAACCGTCGTCAAATACGGATGGTTAGGATGTAACCGTCGTGATCTGCGTCGTTCTGAAGGGGGAAGGGGGAAATTATGGACATTACGACAGTTATATATAAAACTGTCGTTAACTAACGATGGTTTTAAATATAACCACCGTTAAATAACGACGGTTTCAAATAAAACCGTCGTTAAATAACAACGGTTTGATAGAAACTGTTGTTGACTACCCAACGTTCTGAATTCTAACCGTTGCTTGATATTCGTGTGGTTTAACGACAGTTATAAAAAAAACTGTCGTTAAACACACAACTTACGACGGTTTCTGTTATAACCGTCGTTAAACCCATTTAGTGACGGTTTTTTTTTTGTTTAACCACGGTTTACAACCGTCGTTAAACCACGCGTACGCCTATAAATTCAACAGCCCTCCTCATTTTTATGACAAACGTTTTTCATAATACATTTTTGTGTAATACACTAGCTGAGAATCTTTGTTGTGACTTTTGAGTTTTTGTGCTGTGGTCTTCTTTGCGACTTGTATTTATTAATCTCAAGGTATGTCATTTAACTTTTTAATTGTGTTTGATTAATATTTTATATATTGTATGTTCAAAATAATTTCTTATATTATTTTTTATTTTCTTTTCTGAAGATCTTCTGACGTTGGGACGATACTTGGATTTTGATTTTTGTGCGTTATTTATTTGGAATCATTTTCAAGGTATGTAATCTAATTAATTTTATTTAAAATGAATTTATTTCAAATTATTGTATGTTAGATTGCGATAATATTTGATATTTTATATACTTACTATTTTTTTATAAATATATTTGACATTGTGATGTACATTGTATGAATCAATTTTAAAATTTGTGTTATTCTGCCAATATTTATGATATTTAATATTATAATATATTATGTTCGTTGAAAACATGTAAGACAATTTTTTTTTTAATAATGCTGAATTATTTGACTTCATCAAACTTTGAAGTAAAATATTTGTATTTAATATTCGAATTGATTTATAAAAAAAGAATAGAGATCTTGAGGCAGTGTTGATAGAATAATATGAAAAAGTTATTGAATACACATAGTTAAAAATAATAATTAATAAAAATTACAAATAGGTTTTAAAAATAAAAATAAATATATATAATAATAAAAATTTAGTAGATAAATTGAAGTGTGTAATTGATTAGATAAAAGAATAAATTTTAATAAACAGACAGAGTAAGTATTGAAAACAATTTAAAAAAAATTGTGACACAACTTTAAAATTGTACGTAAATTAGTAATAGTCAAATTATATTACAGTTGTTACTAAAATATTAAAATATTTATTCACGTGATGAGGTAAAATAATAAATTTTAGTAAATAGACAAAATTAGTATTAGGAATTGGTTTTTAAAAAATAAAACACATTTAAAAATACACATAGTTTTTTAAAAAAATTTAGATGTAATTAATAAAACACATTTGTTCTTACACTAGATTTACACTAGATTTTAAAAAATAAAACACATTTAAATAAATTTTTAGATTTAAAAAATAGAAACAAATATATAATAACATAATTTTAATAAAAAATAATAGTGTAATAATGTTTAATGCACTTTGTTCTTACACTAGATTTTCTATTAAGGAACTAACAATATCTTAGATATAATTGAGTAGAATTATTCTTGAACATATGGCCCTTATATGGGCCACTAATTTTACTTTTTCAGATAGGGAATTGAAATTTCAATTCCTTATCTGAGTTCGTTATAAATTTTACCATGTAAATACTATAATTGAAATCTTAGCGGCAAATGTAAAATCATAATTCAATTTTTTTACTGCTAGTGGTTGTCCTTTCCAAAAAATTTTGATTTGTAGAGATTTGATTATGAAACTTATCCTTTTAATTAATGACATTAGGAGAATTGAATAAAATTAACACATGACCAAAAACTTTATCAATGACACTGTTTGAAAAGTTAGATTTTTTGTTCATGGATTCGTAGAGATATTTCAAGTGTTTTATTTCATATTATGTAAGCCAATGTCATCATTTATCTCATTCTCTCTTATATATCTTGGGATCAGGATTCTTTATTTATAGCGAACCAATAACGAATAATTTTTATTTGGTGCTTCATTAAATGCCAATTATCATAAAGTTTGTTACAAAATTTTTACTCGTAAAACATTTTAAACCTCTTCAATATGTGTTGTGTTTTATGCACAATCAATTGCAAATCCCTTCTCATGTAAAATAGCCATGTTTGATCTTAGTTCAGAGTAAAAGTTATTTAGGTTAATTGTTATCTAAATTCATAATTATTTCAGAAATTGATAAATCTTGTATCAATAAACCTTGACAATCAATAGAATATCTGAATGGTTTAGACGTATTTTTGGAATTCACAAATGCTAACTCTGGGGTCGAAGGTAGAATAATATGCCCATACCCAAACTGTAGATTCAAGAAATGACAACTCATCGAGGTCGTGCGCCAACAATTGATCGTCAAACCATTTCCGGAGGGATACAATTTTTGGTTACAGAAGAACCTACTGTAAGACATGCTATAATGCCAATTGAGGTCATAGAACCCATAGTTCGAGATGACCCCATGCAAAACATAGTTCGTGATGCATTCGGGATTCACCCCGAAAATGAGAGCATTGCTTTTGTGGATATGCCAGTTCCACAGTCAGCAGAAAGGATGGATGATAGTGTCAAAGATTTTTATGAGTTACTGAAAGATGGTGAACAACCACTCTATGAAGGGTGTGAAAAGTATTCCAAATTGTCTTTTTTAGTGAAATTGTATCACATCAAGTGTTTGTGCGGCCTAAGCGACAAGGCAATGTCAATGGTACTTGAGTTGCTTGTCGATGTATTCCCAGATACCAAGATTCCGCCTTCATTTTATGAGGCTAAAAAAGTCATTAATAAATTGGGGTTGAACTACAAAAAAATTCATGCATGTCAGAATGATTGTATGTTATACTGGGGTGAGCATGAAAGTAGCGAAACTTGTAGTAAGTGCTCTGCACCAAGGTGGAAACTGAAACAAAAAGGGGAGAAGCGGAAAAAGGTGCCTAATAAAATTCTTAGATACTTTCCAGTTAAGTCAAGATTGCAGAGGATGTTCATGTCTTCTAAAACTGCTGAATTTATGAGATGGTATTCTGAGGACAAAATTTCTGACGGCATCATGAGGCATCCAAAGGATTCTGAGGCATGGAAGAGATTTGATCTTCTGAATCCTCAATTTGCATCAGATCCGAGAAATGTTCGTTTGGGCCTTGCAACGGATGGTCTCAATCTATTTGGAAACCTATCTACAAGTTACAGTATATGGCCAGTTCTGCTGATTCCGTACAATCTTCCTCCTTGGATGTCTATGAAACAGAGTTCATTCATGTTGTCAATGATAATTTCAGGGAAAAAAGCACCGGGGAATGACATAGATGTATTTTTACAGCCACTAATTGAAGAGCTGAAGGAGTTATGGGTTGAAGGTGTTAAGACGTACGATGCCTTTAGCAAAGAAATGTTCAATATGCATGCAGCTTTTTTGTGGACAATCAGTGATTTTCCTGGCCTTGGATGTTTATCAGGCTAGAATACTCATACTGGATTAGCCTGTCCGTACTGTAACTTTGACTCTACTCCAGTCCGTCTCTCTCACAGTCGGAAGTGGTGTTTTATGGGACATCGCCGCTTCTTATCTCCGGGTCATAAATTTAGGCTGGCCCGCAATAGGTTTGACGGAAAAGAGGAAAGAAAAAACCCTCCTCCGCAACTGAGTGGTATAGACATTTTAAGACAAGTCGATGATATTGAAGTTGTCTTTGGGAAAAATGTGGAAATTGATGTTGAGACTCAACAACGGCGTACCCGAGGTCAGGGTTCGATTGATGCTGGAACCCAACAATGGTGTAAGAAAAGTATATTTTTCAAACTTCCATATTGGATGAATAATATGTTACGTCATAATCTTGACGTCATGCATATTGAGAAAAATGTCTGCGATAACATCATTTATGAAATCATGATAACATCATTTTTTTGTAGTGTTTTGTAAAACATATTTTATAACCTAACAATCGACTCATGATAAATTTTTTTGTGTGTATGAAATCATCGTGAAATTTAGTAACACACAAGACTATTGATAAAATCTTTTTTTTATTAGTACTAAACTATAATTATGCTTCTATGCATAAACCTGAATGGTATATAACTACCTGTTCTTTATGGTTTACCTTCTATTTTAATACTCCTCTCAAACTTTTATTTGAGATATCTATCTCAACTATTTTAAATGCTTTTAGGTTTGTTATTCCTAGACAAGAAAGAATTTTAGTGTATTAGCCATATCAAAAATTTTAAATGTTTAGAATACTGAAAACAAAACATTTTTAGGTAGCTTTAGTCATTAGATTTTCTGGTGGGTGAGAAGAAAAGACTAAATAGAATGGGAAATAGCAACCTTTAGAAATATCTAGATATTCTTGTGTTGATTATATATGCATGAATGTGTGGTCATTATATTTTTGGATGGGAAGAAGTGATAATGTAAATGAAAGAAGTAAATAAACTAGTAATAAAAATATCGTGATATTTGAAGATGTATATTAGAAAAGAAAAAAAAAGAGAATGTGGTAAATGGATATACACATTGTCCCTCTCCTTCTCTCTTGAAGTTTCTCTATGTAATGCCCCCATCCTCATGCAAGACAACCTTCTACCATAGCAGGCCACTGTTTACTGCCACCCAGTGCTGTCATCCACCATCCTCGCCCTTAAGCTCGTGCAAGAACCTCCCTAGCCATAAAAAATAGTGTAGCTCTTCTTTGTACAAATACCCATCGCTTGAATCTAATTTTTTTGTGGTTGCAAGTGATTTTCTTCTACCTAATCCATGATAAACCATGAGTAAAGTTATTTAAGGTCTTTATAACTCATTTGAAGCTTAGGTAATTAGAAATTCATAGTTAGGTATTATTAAGTTACTATTCATACTACTTTATTTTTTTGTTGTATAGGGCAAGAGTCAAAGACTAAGACCTACACACTCGAGGATATGTACCCCCCCTAAATATCCTTCATAAGCAAAAAACCCTAAGCTGTTCAGGGGCCTTTCCAGTATGTGCACTCCTAGGCTCATTTTATGAGCTCTTATGGTAAGCTAATCAACAACTTAGTTTCCTTCTCTAAGTGTACGTTGTATTGTTATGTTCTAATCCTTATTTATGAGTTGCTTAATATGGGATATGAGATCCATGAAAGGGTGTTCACGATTGCATCCTTCTTGGCAAAGGTTTACGACTATTAAAGAGTTAATCTCAACAATAACCTCCCTAAACCTTTGCTCCCACCCTAAGCTAAGAGCTATGGCTACCCCTCATAGTTCAGCCTTTGTGATGTTACAACTACCTAGATTTTTTAAGAATCCTAATAGCCAGCCCCCTACAGCATTCCTTAGGATATCTGCACAGCTTGCCCTGTTAGTGTTAATGACTGAACCATCAACATTGAATTTCACCTCTTATTCTTTTGGATTAATCCATCCCACTTCCTTGTTTTAGAAATATTTTCCTTATACGACCGAATTAGAATCCATCAACTCTGAACATTCCCTTGCTCTTGCTAAGCATATGAATAGAAGATCTTCTGAAGGGTGTGACTTTGGTTGAAAGATAGTTTCACACCTTCTAGTCTAACTGCATCAAGCTGTCATGCCAAATAGAATTTTTTAGTTGATGTGCTTGTTGTTCTACTGTTTGAGCTTCCTGGACAAATTATGGTTGATCCAATCTCTGGTATTCCATTGTAAGTTGTCCCACCATTTCGGATTAATTAACCATAGCCAAAGGTTTTTGGTATGTGTGCAGTCCCGTAGACAGTGCATGGTTAATTCGTGTCCTGCTCCGCAGACTTGGCATATACCAGAGTGATCCAAGTGTCTATTATATCTTAGTTTATTTGTTAGAAAGGAATCTAGTCCTGCTAGCCATAAGAAAGCTTTTATTTTTTTTAGGTCCAGTTCATTTCCAAATTTTGTGCCAAAGTGGTGTAGGATTATGGAGTTACCTTGTTCTTGCTTCATAAGTTGACTTGACTAAGAATTCACCTTTGTTATCGTTCTTCCATATTCTCACGTCATCCCTCAGATCCTTGTGAGGTGGAACAATTGTGACAAGGCAATTTAACACATCTTCTAATAAGAGCTTTTGTAGTCTTTGCCAATCCACTGCTTGTTTTGATTACACATTTCATGAACTAGACAATTAGACTATTATTCTTCTATTGGCTCGATAGCAAGGTTTTCTAACTTTTCGAATCCTGGTACCGATTCGTCTTTCCAAAACTTCACTGTCCTGTCATCCCTTATATTCCAACCTATGCCATTCTCTACATATTTCTAGACTTTGGAGACTCCTTTCCATAGATTAGAGGGGTTCAAAAAATTTTCCTTTGACTTCATTATGGTACTCCTAGAACATATGTATTTCGATTTTAGTATATTGACCTATAGAGCCTCTGGTTTGTAAAAGATTCCCTAGACAATTTTCATTAAGAAGGCCTCGTTTATTTTCCTGAGCTTTTCGATACCCAATCCTCTTAACTCTTTTGGTTTGAAAACCTATTCCTACTTCACCAAATGGATTTTCTTTTCATTTTTGTGTTGCCCCAGATGAAACTTCGATTAGTTTTCTCCAAGTCATCACACAGTCCCATAGGAAAAATAGATGTTTGCATAGAATAGTATGGTAGGTTATTATGCACACTATTGGTCAATGTGATTCTTCCAACCATAATAGGAGTCTTGGATTTCCAACCACTTAATCTTCTTTTAACCCTTTTAGTAATGTGTCTGTAGGTTCTTTTATTGACTCTTCTATGGATGAAGGGTATTCCTAGATACATCCTCAAGTCATTAGTGAAGTTTAAGCCTAACTACTGACTGTATTGTTCAACCCGAGCATGATTGACATTGTTAGAAAAGAGACATTTGGTCTTTCCTTCATTCACCATTTGTCCTAAACTTTGGCCAAAGGTTTAGAGACAGTGTTTGATTAACTTGAATTATTCCTTCTTTGCCTCAGTGAAAAGAATTAAATCATCACCAAGAACTAGGTGTGGTAGTTGAGGACCCCCTCTGCTTAACTTAGTCAATTTCCAAATCTTGTTGTAGACTGCCCAATCAATGCATTAGAAAAGTCCTTCTATATAGAGGACAAAAAGATTTGGGGATAGATGATCCTTTTTCTTTATGCCTCTCATGAAAGTGAAAGATTGTGTAACTTCACCGTTCCATAGAATGCTCATAGAGTTGGAGTTGACACATCTCATGATCATTCTAATTATATGGTTGTTAAGGCCAACATCCTTGAGGGTGTCTTCAAGAAATTCTCACCTTAATTTATCATATGCTTTCTCTAAGTTTATTTTAATAGCCGTAAAGCATATTTTCCTTTTCTTCTGTTTCATGGAATGTGTCACCTTTCAAGTTATAATCACATTGTTATTTATATTTCTTCTAGGGATGAAGCTACTATGGCATGGTCCCACCAGTCTGTCCATAAAAGGTTTTGTTCTGTTCGCTATAGCCTTAGTCAAGATCTTGAACAAAACATTGCAAAGGGCTATAGTTTTGAATTCCTTAAGGAATTCAGGATTCTCCACCTTCGGAATCAGAAATAACAAGGACTAGTTTATATCTTTGATTAAATCTAGATTGACATACAGTTCCAGAATAAGGCTGAAGATTGACTTCCCCACAACTTTCCATTGGCTTTGGAAAAAAAAAGCATGTAGTATGTTAGGTCATGGGGCTTTAAAGGCCTTCATGTTGAACACAAATCCTTTGATTTCTTCTTTTGAAAAGGGTTCATTGATGGTTTTCCGGTCTTCCTCTTCCAACTTGGGGAAACAATCTTTAGGAGGAAAAAGAGTGAATAGGGATCTATCCTTACTAAAGAGGGATTGGAAGAAATTTATTGCCATTTCCTAAGTTTCACTTCATCCTGTTCCCAAAACCCCTATGTATTTTTTAGTGCCAGGATTTTATTCCTTCATCTTCTAATGATGGTGGAAGTATAGAAATAACTCGTGTTTTTATCTCCCAATCTCATCCATTGACAGTGTGATTTCTAGTACTATAAAGCTTCTTCTTTGATTAAGATTTGCTCATATTTTTTTCCATAATGTCTTCTTGAAGTTGGCCAGAAAAGGGTTGTATCTGCAGCTTAGGGCCTTTTCAATTCCCATAAGTCTTCTTGTCAGCTCCTTTTTCTTGTTAAAAATATTGCCAAAGATTTTATGATTCTATTCTATGACATTTTGCCTGAACTTCCTTTCAGCTTCATTCCACTTTTGAGCCCTTTCCTATGCTTTTTTGACCACTTTATGGAAGGAACTGTCAAGTAGCCATGCTACTTAGAATCTGAAAGCCTTGGTCTCCCTGGTGCCATTATGCTCAGCCACATTTTAACATATAAAGCCTTATGATCATATTTTAGCTTTGGTAAATGCAGTACATAAGTTTCAGGGAAGTTCTTTTGCCATTAAATATTAATTATGACATAGACAATTATTTCTTTGACCTGGCCCTTTTCCTATGTGAATTTAGGCCTTTTAAATTTCAAGTCAACAAGAGAGTGCTTAGCAAAGAAATAGTTAAAATCTTTCATTGAGCTCTAATTCAAATAGTTGTTTCCTTCATTCTTCGCTGCATTTTTGTAGGCATTAAAGTCTCCTCTTAGAATCCAGGGCTTATTGTTGGTGTTTAGATTGACTAAGTTGCCCTAAAGTTCTTTTCTCTAGGCTTAGTGGGGGCTACCATAAATAGTAGTAAGAAGACTTGTTTTCCTTTATTTCTTGAAGTAGACCTATGCGTGAATGAACTGGTTATGGATCTTTAACACCATTACATCAATCTTCTACTTGTTCCACAAGATCCATATTCCTCTTGCAAGACCAACATCATCTGTCTTACAATAACCTTTCCAACCAATTTTCTTGATTACCTTGTCTACTTTTTCGCTGCAAATTTTTTGTTTCAAACAAGGCCACTAGACATAGATGATAAAGCCGAATCATGTCTCTCATAAGGCTTAGGAAAATCTTGGATACAACACCTCTACAATTCCAAGCTAAAAGATTCATAAATAAACAAGTTATGGGGGGAAAGGAGGACCATTATAGCCCATTGCTGCATACTCTTTTGACCCCTAAGCCTTCTAGCCCTGCCAAATCTCCTCCTAAGGGAGTTAAGCTCTATTGTGCTAGATTGATAAGTTGGAGGATAGGATTAGGGGGTTTAGCCTTGTCAACTTCCATGCCTTGCGTTATTCTCTTTGTTGTTGATTAATGATATAGTTTATTCCCCATAACTGAGTCTGTTTCCACTTGACTGGTTGCGAGGGAGTAAAGTCCTAACTTGCTAACGAGGATGGTTGGGCTCTGGATTGTGTTTCTTTTAAAGGAGTTGGGTAGCTCTACTAGGGCCTCCCTATTGTTGGTCTCTTCCCCTTGATCCAGTCTATTTGTCCTAACCATTAACCTTTTTAGTTGTATTTTGCTTCCACCCAAGGCTGGCTTGCATAGCCTTTTTTTAGCCTGTCCAACTTTTTCTTCATTTTGTTTCCCTGTGGGCCTAAGCCCAGATTTTCTTTACCTATGTAGAGCTTTTCCTTCCTTTTGTACCCAAATCCACTTGCCCTAACCATTAACCTTTTTAGTTGTATTTTGCTTCCAACCAAGGCTGGTTTGCGTAGCCTTTTTTTAGCCTGCCCAACTTTTTCATCATTTTGTTTCCATGTGGGCCCAAGCCCAGATTTTCTTTACCTATATATATTTTTTCCTTCCTTTTGTACCCAAATCCACTTGCCTTATGTATATTTCCTACTTTCTCTTTATTTCTTGTCGCGTTGAATTCAATTACATTTAAGGTTGCAGATATGTTGGTCTCCTATAAAGTTTTAGCTAGCCTTCCCAAAATGCTAAATCTGGAGCTTTCAATCTTGTCTTTCAGGTTTGTAGGTACTATTCTCTCCTCTTTTGTTGCTTTATTACTATTCTGGGGTTTCTAGCTGTGTTCCATAGGTCTAGGTTTGACACTGTGCTTCCTTTCAATTTTCCTAACTGTCACGTCCGTACTTTACGAACGCGAATACCGTTACTATCCGAAAATCTTTTCATTACACATGTACAAATGATCTCACGATAACACATATTCAAGTATTATTCAACGTTCCCAAGTTTACAAAAACCAATAATTATACATGCCAAATCTATATACATCAAGTTTACAGCGGAAACAAGGATCCTTCCTGTGACTTTCAGAGCAACACTAGAGTACAAATATATTACAATATCATACACTGAGAACCTAGAAACAAGTTAGGCTCACCACTGAGGCACGACACCTAGTCGGTCAAGTAGCTGCGGGACCAAATTCTGGGTCTTTATCTGAAAAATATGTCAACCACGTGTAGTGAGTTTTACAACTCAGTGAGCAGATAACACCTCCTATGACTTCTCAGGTCAACATAAAGATGTACTCATATTGTAAAACTTATCATATCAAAATATACCGTTCAGAAGTACATTATTATGGGACCCGCATTTTCAAATATTCTCTGTTCAAAAATCATAATCAAGTCTTTCAAACTGTATGCGATACTGTATAAACAATGCTCATATCAAGTTCAAAATCATATTCAATACTGTAAAATTATTAATCAAATTATGCTATGCATCAAAACATTTCTGTTAAAATATTCGGAGGATCCCATATCAGAACCACCACATCAGAGTTTGACCCCTTCCGTACTTTGGTGGTATAGGATTTGCCTAAACTCAGCATCCCGCTGAGGTTTGCCCTACTACCATTCAAGAGGACACGCGAAGGGACTCTGTATGGGTCTTTCCCAAGCACACAGCAAGGGAAGGCAAAATAACATCTCATAACTGGCATCTCGCCCATATATAGGAGGCATTCCGCTCTCCTTCACATATAATCTCCCGTGTGTTGGCCCTCACACGAGGCTAGCACCACCCCCGCTGCTAGCTGAGGCAATCAAGGTGCGCACCAAGGCTAACATCACCTGCTGTTAGCAGACAGTGTTTCCAATAGGATTCCTCCACAGAAAATATCACATGCACATATGTCATATAATCCAGTATAAATTCTCATTATAATACAGACTTTCAGTCTCAAAATACTCATATGTCAAAACTTCCCATTCAGGGGAAACATGTATACATGCCCATATCCAAGGCAAACATATCACTATAAAATCAATGTCACATGTATAACATATTTTCTTTGCCATGTCATGCGAAATACGTATAAAAATCACATGCTTAATGTGTTTCAAAAATTATTGCAAAATCAAACTCTTCTTGAACTACATATCATATATTAAATATTTCAGACATTTCCAAACCATTTCAAGAACATATGGAAGTATAAATAACATGTAATCATACTCATTTATCAATGTAAAGTTCAAGAAGAGTAAAAACAAGCCATAGAAAGAATCATCTACTCACCTCTTTGAAGCACAAAGTTGGACACCCTTAAAATCCTATTTTCTGATCCGAATTCAGTGAAATAAACCCCAAAATCGAGTCCGGAACGTCCGAAAACCTTGAAAACGACTCCGGATTTGCGAAATTTGGCCTCTGGGAGCTCGGTCAACGCAGGTCAACGCGAGGAGGTTCGGATGCCACGCGCTACACGCGCCGCCCGAGGAGCTGCGCGTGGGCGTCACTCGCCGAGGAAGATTCGGCGCGTGGGGGAGCGTGCGGTGGTGAATCGGCCTGAAATTTGAGATTCAAAGGTTTCGGTGCCTTCTGGATCGATCTACGGTGTTAGTTTTTGCGTTTGAGAACTAAAAGTAGGAGTTTCGGGGGTTACCTTTTTGGCCGTTTTTCCCTTAAATTTTCCGACCAATTTCCGGCCAATTCTCCAGAAACCAATCGGATGGATTCGAAGAACTCTTCGTCCTGAGTCCGTTGGTGGTGGTGGTGTCGAAATCCGAGGTCCGTAGGCGAAGAAATCTTAGAGAGAAGTTAGAGGGTTTTCGGGGAGAGTTTTTCTGAAGAGAGATGGAAAAATCTGCGAATGATTGCTTCCGGAGTGATTGAGGCCCTTAAAATATCTCGGGGGACCTTTCTGCAAAATTTCACTTTTAGCGGGAGGTCCTTGCAAATTTTTCTTATTTATATTTTAACCCCGAAACTTTTAAGAAATTGCATTTTTGCCCCGAAACGTAAATTCTTAACATTTCTTTTATAATTCTTTAATCCATGTAAATAATAACTTATTTTCACCGGGTCCTAACTCCATTTTCGAAATCCTCTCTTTAATTCCGCATTTTCCTTAATTAAAATCTCCATTTTTTTTCCAAAATTATCTCTTTTATTCTAAATTTCTTTAATTGAACTTTCTCGTTAAATTTACAGTTATTACATTCTTCCCCCCTTAAAGAAATTCGGTCCCCGAATTTCATCACCATAGTAGCAGATAAATACTAACCTCGTTGTTCAAATAAATGCGGATATCTAGCGCGGATGTCATCTTCTCTTTCCCACGTAGCTTCCTCAGACGAGTGATTTTGCCATATCACCTTAACCATAGAAATATCTCGTGACCGCAACTTTTTTACTTGTCGATCAGCTATAGATATCGGCTTTTCCTCATAAGTTAGATCCTTATCCAATTGAATTTTCTGGGGTTGAATGACATGAGTAGGATCTGGTAAATATTTTCGTAACATAGACACATGAAATACTGGATGAACATTCAGTTCTGGTGGCAGAGCTATGCGATATGCCACTGCACCTATTCTGTCCAATATTTCAAAAGGGCCTATATACCGAGGGCTTAACTTCCCTTTCTTTCCAAATCTCATCACTCCTTTCATGGGTGAGACTTTCAGGAATACTTGTTCACCCACTGAAAATTCTAACTCCCTTCGTCTATTGTCAACATATGCCTTTTGTCTGCTCTGAGCTGCCTGCAGCCTTTCTCTTATCAGCTTTACCTTGTTCAATGCTTCTTGTACAAGATCTGGCCCTATAAGTTTAGCCTCGCCCACTTCGAACCATCCAATGGGAGATCTGCACCGTCTACCATACAAAGCTTCAAATGGGGCCATCTGTATACTAGTCTGATAGCTATTATTATATGCAAATTCAGCCAAAGGCAAATACATATCCCAACTTCCACCAAAATAAAAAATACAGGCTCGAAGCATGTCTTCTAAAATCTGAATCGTACGCTCAGACTGACCATCAGTTTGCGGATGGAAAGCTGTGCTCAAGTCCAATCTCGTTCCTAATGCTTCTTGAAAAGCTTTCCAAAATCGTGCCGTGAACTGCGGCCCTCGATCAGATATAATTGATATAGGAACTCCATGTAGCCTAACTATTTCATTTAAGTAGAGCCTGGCATACTGAGCTACATTGTAGGTTGTTTTCACAGGCAGAAAGTGTGCTGACTTGGTCATGCGGTCTATAATGACCCAGATAGAATCATTTCCCTTGGAAGTTCTTGGTAATCCAGTGATAAAATCCATAGTAATTCTCTCCCACTTCCATTCTGGTATCTCTATTCGCTGATGTAAACCTGCAGGTCGTTGATGTTCAGCTTTTACCTGCTGGCACGTCAAACAATGGGAAACATATTCCGCAATATCCCTCTTCATACCATCCCACCAATACAATTCCTTTATGTCTTGGTACATCTTTGTCATTCCCGGGTGTATGGTATATGTAGATCGATGTGCTTCCTCCAAAACTTGTTTTCTCAAATCATGAACATTTGGAACACACAATCGTCTACCGTATCTTAATATCCCTTCAGTATCCACCGAGAATTCAGAATCCTTACTATCCTTCATTTCACTCTTAATCTTGAGCAAATTAGCATCCTTGTCTTGATCGGCTTTGATTTGCTCAACTAAGGAAGATTGGAGCTGCACATGAGCCAATAATATTCCCGGTTCTTTTATTTCAAACCTTATTCCCTTACTTTCTAACTTATGGATGTCTTCTAACAATGGTCGTCGCACCTCTGCTATATGAGCCAAACTTACCATTGACTTTCTGCTTAGAGCATCAGCTACTACATTTGCTTTACCTGGATGATACAAAATCGTACAGTCATAGTCTTTCAGTAGCTCCATCCATCTTCTTTGCCTCAAATTAAGATCCTTCTGTTGAAAAATATACTTGAGGCTCTTGTGATCTGTATAAATCTCACAAGTTCTTCCATACAGGTAATGTCTCCAAATCTTTAGAGCAAATACTACAGCTGCCATCTCTAAATCATGGGTGGGATAATTCTGTTCATGCGTCTTCAACTGTCTAGATGCATAAGCAACTACTCTTCCATTTTGCATTAACACACAGCCTAAGCCCACTCTAGATGCATCACAGTATACTACGTAATCTCCTGTATCCGTAGGAATGGTAAGGATTGGGGCTGTAGTTAAGCACTCCTTTAATTTCTGAAAACTCTTTTCACAAGCATCAGACCACTCAAATTTTATTCCTTTCCTAGTCAACCTAGTCAAAGGAGCAGCTATCTTTGAAAAATCTTTAACAAATCTACGATAATAGCCTGCTAACCCAAGAAAGCTACGAATCTCTGTAACTGTCGTGGGGCGTGACCATTGCTGTACTGCTTCTATCTTTTTGGGATCAACATGAATACCATCTTTGGTAACCACATGCCCTAGGAACGTAACATTACTAAGCCAAAATTCACACTTTGAAAACTTAGCATACAATTGATGTTCTCTTAGGGTTTGCAAAGCTATCCTTAAATGTCGCTCATGCTCTTCTGAACTCTTTGAATACACCAGAATATCATCGATAAACACAATAATAAACTGGTCCAGGAAAGGTTTAAATACCCTATTCATTAAGTCCATAAATGCAGCTGGGGCGTTCGTTAAACCAAATGGCATTACTAAAAACTCGTAGTGCCCATACCGAGTCCTAAAGGCAGTTTTTGAAATATCTTCCTTCTTTATTTTCAATTGATGATACCCGGATCTCAGATCAATTTTTGAAAAACATTGAGCACCTTGTAACTGGTCAAACAGATCATCTATTCTGGGTAAGGGATATTTATTTCGTATAGTCACTTTGTTCAACTGCCTATAGTCAATACATAGACGTAAAGATCCATCCTTTTTCTTCACAAAGAGAACAGGAGCACCCCAGGGAGATGTACTGGGTCGAATAAAACCTTTATCTAATAAATCTTGTAATTGTTCCTTTAATTCCTTGAGTTCTGCAGGTGCCATCCGATAAGGAGGTATGGATATTGGTTGTGTTTCAGGGAGAAGGTCAATACTAAACTCAATCTCTCGGTCTGGTGGTAAACCTGGCAACTCTTCAGGAAACACATCAGGAAATTCTTTAACTACTGGAACTTGCTCTAAACTTGTATACTTCATATCAACATCCTTGACTATTGCCAAATATCCCTGACACCCTCTTCGTAACAGTTTATGAGCTGTTAAGGCTGAAATTAAATTACTAGACTTCTTACTACAATCTCCTTGTATCATAAAGGAGGATTCTCCAGGTACATTAAACTTAATCACCTTATTATGACAGTCTAGAATGGCATGGCATGATGCCAACCAATCCATTCCCAAAATCACGTCAAAGTCTATCATATTTAGAACTATCAAATCTATAAGAGTCTCCCTGCCTTCTATCGAAATCTCACATGATTTATACACATCATTTACTACTAGAAGTTCTCCCATTGGAGTAGCAACCATGAAAGAACAATGCAAACTAGCAGGATCTCTATCCAAGTTCTTAGCAAAGCATGGTGATATATAAGAATGAGTAGAACCAGGATCGAACAGAACATATGCTTTATGGGAACCTACTGATAATGTACCTGTCATAACTGCATTTGAGGCCTGAGCATCCTGTCGTGTCAAGGCAAAAACTCGAGCTGGTTCTCGCCCTCGATTTCCTGATCCTCTACCAGGACCCACACTACTTGCTTGGACCGAGGCTGCTTGAATAGGTCGTGCTGGCACAAATGTAGGGGGTAAAGCTGGTTGCACTGTTGCTTGACTAAAACTTCGCAGTTGTGGACAATTCCTCATCAGATGACCCATTTGTCCACACTTAAAACATGCACCAGTTTCTCTGCGACATTGTCCAGTATGGGACCTACCACAATGTGGACATAGTGGAATAGATCTTGAGTCTTGCTGACTCGGGGGTCTCATATCTCTTTGGAACATTCTCTGCTTGTTAATATTAACTGATGGCTGGTTAGAACTACCAGCTCCTGCTTGATTAAAACGATGTGGATTTTGAAATCTTGACCCACTAACAGTAGGATTAGATCTAGTCTGGACATTACTATCTCGATCTCTTTTCCTTCTCTTAAAACTTTCTATGTCAGCTTGCTCTCGTGTTTCCATCATCCTAGCACAGTTCACAGCTGCTGAATAAGTTGAAAAATGATCCATCTGAGGACCCACTGACTTAAACAATGGGCGTATCAATCCCAAAACAAACCTCTTAATTCTATCCTTTTCAGTTGGGACCAGGTATGGTGCATATCTGGACAACCGAGTAAAACGAATGTCATATTCAGAAACTGACATGTTTGGTGTTTGTTTCAATTCCTCAAACTCTCTGGCCCTCTTGTCTCTTTCACTTGTTGGTAGAAAGCGATTCATAAATGCTTCCTTAAATTCATTCCACTCCATTGGTGGTAAAACAGCTGCCCGTCCTTGTACAAATGTCTCAAACCAAACTTGGGCCACATCAGATAGTTGAAAAGACACCAACTCCACGGATCTTCTACTAGAGCACCCCAAAGCTCTGAAAATTCGTTCCACAGCATCAATAAAGATCTGTGGATCTTCCTGAACATCTGACCCAGAAAAAGTCGGAGGTTTTAACTTAAGGAATTGCGGTAATGACACCTCAATCCCTCTCAGCTTATCCTCTTGGTCAGCTGTTCTTCCCAGTTCTTGCACTTCAGGATCATGTTCTGCTGGCTGGCCTTCCCTTCTACCCTGTTCCACTATAAATCCAGCCAATGTTTCTAAACTTCTATGGATACCAGCAATCATATCAGCGTTTCTATCAGGTGGCTCCTGAGGGGTTTCTACTCTTTCCTCAGGAACTCTATCAGGTACAGGAGTCTGTTCTCCTTGTCTTGGGATTCTCAATCCCCGTGCACGTCCTCTACCTCTACCTCTTCCTCTTCCTCTAGGTCGGCCTCTACCACGGCCTCTTTGTACTGGTATTGTAGATTGTGCAGACTCTTCTGTAGAGGGTGCACGATCTACAGCTTCTTCTCTACTGACCGCTCTAGTTCTTGGCGGCATCATTAACTATACAGAATAAAACACCTCTTTAAGACACATGTATTCAAACTTTACTCAAGGAATTTAAAGACACTTGGAAAGGGAGTGAATATCCTATAGATTCTTTCAGCAGCACCTGAAGTATAAATATGTCCGGCTCATATCGATACTAAAGGTCCTACTAAAGAATCCCTTGCTCTGATTGTCACAGGGAAACCTAATGCTCTGATACCAACTTGTCACGTCCGTACTTTACGAACGCGAATACCGTTACTATCCGAAAATCTTTTCATTACACATGTACAAATGATCTCACGATAACACATATTCAAGTATTATTCAACGTTCCCAAGTTTACAAAAACCAATAATTATACATGCCAAATCTATATACATCAAGTTTACAGTGGAAACAAGGATCCTGCCTGTGACTTTCAGAGCAACACTAGAGTACAAATATATTACAATATCATACACTGAGAGCCTAGAAACAAGTTAGGCTCACCACTGAGGCACGACACCTAGTCGGTCAAGTAGCTGCGGGACCAAATTCTGGGTCTTTATCTGAAAAATATGTCAACCACGTGTAGTGAGTTTTACAACTCAGTGAGCAGATAACACCTCCTATGACTTCTCAGGTCAACATAAGGATGTACTCATATTGTAAAACTTATCATATCAAAATATACCGTTCAGAAGTACATTATTATGGGACCCGCATTTTCAAATATTCTCTGTTCAAAAATCATAATCAAGTCTTTCAAACTGTATGCGATACTGTATAAACAATGCTCATATCAAGTTCAAAATCATATTCAATACTGTAAAATTATTAATCAAATTATGCTATGCATCAAAACATTTCTGTTAAAATATTCGGAGGATCCCATATCAGAACCACCACATCAGAGTTTGACCCCTTCCGTACTTTGGTGGTATAGGATTTGCCTAAACTCAGCATCCCGCTGAGGTTTGCCCTACTACCATTCAAGAGGACACGCGAAGGGACTCTGTATGGGTCTTTCCCAAGCACACAGCAAGGGAAGGCAAAATAACATCTCATAACTGGCATCTCGCCCATATATAGGAGGCATTCCGCTCTCCTTCACATATAATCTCCCGTGTGTTGGCCCTCACACGAGGCTAGCACCACCCCCGCTGCTAGCTGAGGCAATCAAGGTGCGCACCAAGGCTAACATCACCTGCTGTTAGCAGACAGTGTTTCCAATAGGATTCCTCCACAGAAAATATCACATGCACATATGCCATATAATCCAGTATAAATTCTCATTATAATACAGACTTTCAGTCTCAAAATACTCATATGTCAAAACTTCCCATTCAGGGGAAACATGTATACATGCCCATATCCAAGGCAAACATATCACTATAAAATCAATGTCACATGTATAACATATTTTCTTTGCCATGTCATGCGAAATACGTATAAAAATCACATGCTTAATGTGTTTCAAAAATTATTGCAAAATCAAACTCTTCTTGAACTACATATCATATATTAAATATTTCAGACAATTCCAAACCATTTCAAGAACATATGGAAGTATAAATAACATGTAATCATACTCATTTATCAATGTAAAGTTCAAGAAGAGTAAAAACAAGCCATAGAAAGAATCATCTACTCACCTCTTTGAAGCACAAAGTTGGACACCCTTAAAATCCTATTTTTTGATCCGAATTCAGTGAAATAAACCCCAAAATCGAGTCCGGAACGTCCGAAAACCTTGAAAACGACTCCGGATTTGCGAAATTTGGTCTCTGGGAGCTCGGTCAACGCAGGTCAACGCGAGGAGGTTCGGATGCCACGCGCTACACGCGCCGCCCGAGGAGCTGCGCGTGGGCGTCACTCGCCGAGGAAGATTCGGCGCGTGGGGGAGCGTGCGGTGGTGAATCGGCCTGAAATTTGAGATCCAAAGGTTTCGGTGCCTTCTGGATCGATCTACGGTGTTAGTTTTTGCGTTTGAGAACTAAAAGTAGGAGTTTTGGGGGTTACCTTTTTGGCCGTTTTTCCCTTAAATTTTCCGACCAATTTCCGGCCAATTCTCCAGAAACCAATCGGATGGATTCGAAGAACTCTTCGTCCTGAGTCCGTTGGTGGTGGTGGTGTCGAAATCCGAGGTCCGTAGGCGAAGAAATCTTAGAGAGAAGTTAGAGGGTTTTCGGGGAGAGTTTTTCTGAAGAGAGATGGAAAAATCTGCGAATGATTGCTTCTGGAGTGATTGAGGCCCTTAAAATATCTCGGGGGACCTTTCTGCAAAATTTCACTTTTAGCGGGAGGTCCTTGCAAATTTTTCTTATTTATATTTTAACCCCGAAACTTTTAAGAAATTGCATTTTTGCCCCGAAACGTAAATTCTTAACATTTCTTTTATAATTCTTTAATCCATGTAAATAATAACTTATTTTCACCGGGTCCTAACTCCATTTTCGAAATCCTCTCTTTAATTCCGCATTTTCCTTAATTAAAATCTCCATTTTTTTTCCAAAATTATCTCTTTTATTCTAAATTTCTTTAATTGAACTTTCTCGTTAAATTTACAGTTATTACACTAACCAACATCTAGAGCCCGAATCCTTCCTTGTCGCCTTTTCCGGTTACAGTACTCTGCTTGGATTTTGTTAGATTAATCACCGCCATATACGATGTGTTCAACGCCATCGTGAGTTGGTGAGTTAGCTTTTGCATCCGTATACCTCCAAAGTTTGTACTTATGTATCTATTCTGACTTGTGGGCATTTTTCCTTTTTGTGACCATATTTACCACATTCAAAACAAATGATGTGTGACCCTTCATATTCAACATTAAAAGTCCTTTTTTGCATTCTGAATTTTGCTACTAATTTTTTCCTGAAATCAATTTCATTATAGATCTAAGCGAACTTACCCGTTTCTACTCCTAGATCTTCCCTAGAGTCTGAGATCATCTTCCTTATAGTGTAGTTGTCGATCTTTAGTGTCTTCCCCACTTTATTTCTCAATCTTTATAGGAATTGAATGTTGTAGTGTTCAATGGGAAGCTAGGGGATTTTAATCCAAATAGCCACCTTCTTGAATCTGTCTTCTAAAGGACTGAAGTCAAGTCTCCATCTCTAGACCACCAAGCAGTGGTTTTCTATCATCTATGGTCCCTTATGTAGTGCAATGCTCTAGTCCTCTGCATTAGAAAAATTAGCCACATAGAAATCATTGTCTTTGTCAATGAGATTTAAATTTGTAGTTGGGTGCTCTAGTCTTCAAGTATTTATAGCCTATCTTTCTCCTTATGAGTTTGATTATTGGGGATTTCCTCCACTTCTTGTAATAACTCCTATGTTCCTCTACTGTGATTTCTACTATCAGATAGAGTTCTTTTTCCTTTGTTATACCTTCTTCCATCAATTCATCATCTGATTCGTCATCTGTAAAGCTCTCATCTTATTCAGATTCTACTACGGTATTGTTGTTGGCGATGCCATTGAATCCTAGTAGCCTGTCTCTATATAAGGTTCCCACTAAATGCTTTCCCTATAATTCAACATTCCCAAGATAAGAGGTGTCCATGAATTTTGGTCCCACATTATTAGCACTGACATTTGGTAACTCTTTGGTAGTCGTTGGACTTGAGTTATCACTGTTTCCTTCTATATTGCAATACAAAGATTCCTCCAAAGGATGCTTTTTCCGAATGGGTATGGGATTAACTTCCCCCATTGCATCATCCATTGGTTCTTCTTCCTTATTGTTAGCCTTAATTTTTTTGTTACTTCTCAGGAGAATATCCTTCTCCTCTTTAGACATTACTAAGTCGTTTGTCTCAAGCGCCTTCAAGTTGTCGGAGAGGGAGTTCTGGTCATCCATCTCTGGTAGGTACACACATTTGTGTTTCCTTGAGGAATATGGATAAGGCTTCTTCGTTTATATAACTAAGCTTCAAACTTAGTGTACTTGGATGTTGAATAAATGTTAGATTTCTAATTTTTCAATTTGTATGACTAAGCTTCAAACTTAGTGTACTTGTAAGGAATTCCATAAAATTCCCACCAAATTTCCTTCAAGTTTGGAGATAAATAACTTAAGATAATTAGATGTTAAATGACCCTTTAATTATGGTTTTTAGCTCAAGATCGCAATATATAGGGCTTGACTACATGAGCTAATGCCATAAGCATCAATTCTCCAAACCCGTTAGTGTAAAATACTAAGGGCTACTAGTTGTAATTCATAATAATTATATATTTTGTTTTGTTAGTAAATGAATATATGTTTAAGTAAAAATTATATGCTTAGTAAACTCAAGGATTGAATATGGTTTGGTGCATTGTGACTTGATATTTTAGTACCTAGAATTTGTACAGTGATCGTGATCTTGATTATTATATATTATGAAATGTACATGAAAGTCTTGAAATTTATGACTTGTATAGTAACTTTTACTACAAGAAAGCATAGGTTTAGCAATGGTTTTAACTGTCACTAAAGGGTTTAACGAAGATTCAGAAAATTGTAGTAGAATTCATTATGGCAACTGGTTTAATGAAAGTTTTTTTACAACCGTGGGCATGCCATCATTAAATCCATATTTAACGAAAATTAATTTAAAACTGTCGCCAAATAGTGACAATTAATTTTCTTTAATTTGTTTAATATTTAGATAATTGTTTTGTATCCATAATAATATCAATATGAACACAAAAAATTAATTTACCAATCGGAAGCTAAATTGCCAATTGAAAACTGATATTCAATTAAAATTTGAAAGAAAATGTCACATTACAGTTATAAAATATTTATAGTAATAATGTAAATCAACTATGGGAGTCTGGAAGTGGAAGTCCACTCTGTTGATCACTTGGTGTCTAAAAGAAAAAATAACATGTTATTAGTAATTAAATAAACCTAATTATAAAAATATTAATTTTATGATTCAACTAATATGTTATTAATTAAAAAAATTGCCTTTGGACTAGGATTTAGTTGTAATACAAGCTTAGGTTGATAATTCTGAAGTAGAAAAGCCATAGATGCTTTTATTTGTTATTGTCGTGTCGCCATTTCCTCCTCACGACATTGTCATTCAACCTCTTATTCTTGTATGGTTACTTTAAGTCGAGCCACTTCTTTCTATAATTCAATGTTGGAGGGCCCAAATTGCGAACTCCCATTAGAATGTTGCTTGAACACTTATGTAATATCTCATAATTTTTAAATAATAATGTTTTACGATAAAATATATATTTTTTTAAATGATTATGTTTTGCTATAAAAAAATATATTTTTAATTAAAATAATTTTTATTTTATTTTTAGAAATATTCTTTCTTTTATTCTGTATAAAGATATTTATTTTGTGATTTGTTTTAGTAAATTTTTATTAAGAAAAGTCATGGTTTAAGAGTTCAACTAAAATTTTATAAGAATGTAAATTTTTTAAAAAATTTAGGATATTTTAGGATGAAAAATAGTATTTATATGTATATAAGAAAAATAATAATAATAAATTTTAAATATTTAATTATTAAATAATAATAAAAAAGAAAGAAAGAGGGGGAGGGGGAGACAGATGCATGAAGACGAAAGCGAAATCCCGATTTCTGTAACTGATAAATAGTATAAATAGTAACCTTTATTTTTCTCTCTAGATCTGGAGTGTCTATTGGTTTCCGATCTTAAAACTAAGGGTACCACTGGATTTAGGACGAAGAATACTACGATTTTGATCGAACAATTTTTCAAATCAGCCGCAAAATCGCCGCAGATCAGAAGTATAAAATCTTTAAAAAAAAAGTAAGTTCTAAAACTTCTATTTAGAGACTTCAAATTGAAAATCTAACACCGTAGATGGATTTAGGAAATAGATAAATCTTAGGATATGAAATTTTTCAGCCATCTGACAACTTTTGTATGTCGTGAACAGTAAATCTGGCTGTCATGAATAGTAATTTCTTGCGGTAAACAGTACCCCCACAGTTGACCAGTGTTGACTAAACTCCCGGAGGCTAAATTTCACGAATTCGAAGTCATTTCTAAGGTTTGTGGATCCTTCGAATTCATTTTTGGGGTCTATTTGGTTATATTTGGACTGAAAACGTAGATTTTGGAGTTGTCCAACTTGGAACCCTAACTTTGTGAGTGGATAATACTTTCTATAATCTATTTTACATTTTTATTATACTTTGATTATGATATTGGTGCAACATATGATTTTATTGCTGCATTTTCAGCTCTTGAAAATTTATGAATGATTATCTTTACTTATTGGATATTATTCCTCTCAAATATGGCTTTATGGAAATTATACATGTTCACATGTCATGAATTTGGAACCCCTGGAATATATGTTGCATATATGCATCTCACTACTTGAGAATGATGATTCAAGAGTATTTGGAATTGATAACCCATATGGAAATTGTAGAAAAAGAAATTGAACATGTAAAGTATTCTTATTTGAAAGTACATTGTTTTATGCAATTATTTTGTGGAGAAATTCTATTGAAAATACGGTTTGCTAACAGCAGGTGATGTTAGCCCTGGTGCACCTTGATACTTCAACTAGCAGGGGTGGTGTTAGTCTTATGTGATGATCAACACACGGGAGTCATGTGTTATTTGGGGAGAGCAGGATTCCTCCTATATGTGTTATTAATGATGTGTGATTTGCCCTCCCTTGCTGTATGCTTGGAAAGTATCCATATTAAAGTCCTTTCACGTGTCCTCTTGAACGGTGGTGGACAAACCTTAGCTGGAATGTTGAGTTTAGGCAAATCCTACACTGACAAAATACGGAAGGAGTTGAATTCTAATATGAAATCCTCCTAAAGGATGTGAAATATTTTATTGTATAACAATATTGTTTTATAATCAAGCTGCATTGTATTTGGTGTTGAATATTTGAATATCATTTGAAATAAAGATATTTGAAATACGGGTCTCATATGGATATACTTTCAAACTATAATTTTCTATGTGATAAATTTTAAAACATGAGTTCATCCATATGCTGACCTAAGAGGTTATAGGAGGTCTTATCTGCTCACTGAGTTGTTAAACTCACTACACGATATTTACATTTTTTTCAGATAAGGATATAGAGTCTGGTCCTACAGATACATGATTAGGTAGGCTCCTTAATCCCTAGGTGAGCCTACATTGCTTCTAAGGCTCACGTTATTTAGATTGTATTGTATTTGTATTCTAGAGTATGCTCTATATGCTATAGGCAGTATCTCTACTTCTGTTGTTACTCTGATGTTTATGGACTTGGTCTATATATGGTATATGTATGGGAGAACCTATATGTATCTGTTTCCATAATAAAGGATTGAAATATTCATATTTATGGAAAATATATGTTCATGGTATGTGTATTTCACGTGCCCTAAAAATAGGGGTGTGACAACTTAGGTCAAATAAACACTCAAATTAAATGCTCAAACTTGACTTGGGTGCTCTTGGCTTCCCAAAGCTTTAGTCAACAAATCTCCACTAGAAAATAATTGAGAAGAAGAGTCTTGACTCTGAATCGCAACAACTTTTTCTTGTAATTTTAAGTAAAAAGTAAGAAATCATTTCAAAAATACGTCATTACAACAAAATCAGAATTTAAAATTTATTCTAATGAAATTCAAACACTTACACCAACAACTCTACCTTCATTATTAATGTATGAACCATCAACCGTTTTATGGATTACGGTCTATACATCTCCAAGAGTGACTAAACTCCCAAACTTAGCATCCTAAAATTTTTAAAAATAAATGTATTTCTAATAAAAATTAAACTTTAGCCGGAGCATATACTAATGTGAACTTACCATCTCAGTATTTTTATGAGCAAGGCTCTTAGAACCACTAGTATGCGGCATCGTTTGTTTCTTGCGGTTTTGTTTATTTTTTCAGCAATTTCCTAGTTAATGATAGAAACATGTTCATAAGATTAATCATAAATTGATATATATTAACAATCAAGTATATTTACCTTAGGCTTTGTTTCAAGATGATAGTCTACAAATGTCATCTAGTGGTATCGTGAAATCCCTTCTGAGATGTCAACTCGTAATTGTTCTCTCGTGCGAGTCCCATAATTTTTTAACATGTACGAGTTGTAACTTATTGATCTTCACTTTTAGCCTAATGATTGAAAAACAATCTTCTTATGCACATATTGTACAACATAATTCGCCTGTAAGAGAGAATGGAAAAGTTAATAAAGATACTAAGTCAAGGCATAGAAAGAAATAAATAACTAATATATACTTACCTATATAGATTCCCTAAATACATTGTTTTTGTAATATGCAGGAAAAAACTTTAGTCCTTGTAAGATATAGGAAACAGTTGGAAATTGTCTCAAAATATCTCCAGAAATACCCCTAACAAACTACCTAAATCTCCAATTGGTTGGTTTGCCGCATTGAAGTTGACAAAAATGCTTTGCCCTAGAGGTGAGTCCCAAACGTAGTGTACTGTTAACAATATTGACCAACCAACTTCATCTTCTCCTTGTATGTTTAGCCTACTTCATATTTTGACAACTTTGATCTTTTTCCACAAAAACCTCATCAATAGAGAACTCATGCTACGACTACTAGAATGTGTATGGAACATATGAGTCAAGGGAATCTATATCTTTAGACTATCCACCCTCACCTTCCAATGGCCTAGAGCTAGATTCACCAACCTTGCCTACAGTGGCTGGACTAGATCTCTTCAAATTATGAAAAAACACTATTAGTTCAAATTTAATACACATATATCATAGAAAGATAAAATTACTATAAATAAAATAAAAATAATAACTATCAAAACTATTGTCTGTGCAAGCATAAATTTACTTCCCTATCTAGGAATAACATTTCATTTCTTCTATTTACTTTATACACCACAAGTTGTTCATTCATTTTCTTTCAAGTTTAATTTTAATTTTAATTTTCAAATAAAATATATTTATTTACTTTTCAACCACTTTTTCAAATATTTCATTCCTTATGTCCATAATTTTTACATTTTATGTATAACAATTAATCCATTCCATTTCTTCTATTTATTTTATACACCGCAAGTAATTTATTCATTTTCTTTCAATTTTAATTTTAAATTTTAAATAAAATATTTTTTTACTTTTTAACCGCTTCTTTAAATAACATTTCATTCCTTTTATCCATAATTTTTACCTTTTATGTATAACAATTAATCCATTTCGTTTCTTCCATCTATATTTTTATTTATGAAAGATAAATAATTATTTAATTTCTTCTAAATTTGTTTAAACCTCATGAAAACTACACCAAATAATTTTTATCACAAAAATTTTAAATTTTAAATTTTTCTAATGAGAAGTTTATGTTTTATTTTTTTCTTCTTCTAATCTCATTGTAATAATTAGGAACACCGACTATTTTTTCCTCCTAATTTCATTATAAGCATACAATATATTTAGTATAATATCATCATTTTAAGCTATATAACATAAGCACTATGTACATACATAACAAAACAATATAATTATAATGATATAAGCAAACAATATCTCTATCCTCACTACAAAAAAAAATACTTTCAGCGGCGACTTTAAAAGTCTAAAAATCGCTCTAAAAGGCTTTAGCAGCGACTTTTGGTCGCTGCCAAGTCGTTGCAGCTACTTCTGTCGCTGAAAGTACTTTCTGTGGCGAGTCGCCACAGAATCTAACAAATATCACTGCCTTAAGTGCTTAGTCGCCACGAAAGAGAAGATATTTTTAGTGGCGACTTTATATAGTCGCCACTAAAGATTTTATTATTCATTTTTCAACCTTTAAATTTTAGTGGCGACTTCATTTAGTCGCCACTAAAAATTACCTTTCATGGCAATAATAAATCGATACCAAAACTTTCAATGGCGATTTTGTCACCACCAAAAGTCTCAATATTCAAAATTTTTTCATGTAAGATTCAGTGGCAACCTCTTTAGGTCGCCACTATAGGTTTAGTGCAAACTTTTTTTTATTAATAAATTTATCATTTTAATTATAATAATTAAAACTAATAAAAATTAAGATAAATAAAGTTATTGATAAAATTATAATATTAACATATATCAAATATAGCAAATATTATACACTAATATCATGTCAATTCCATGTTCAAAAGAAATATCATGTCAAATAAAAAGAAAGCAATACACAGCTAAATATTAACAAAAACAATCAACTCGATGCTTCATTTGGCGATGTTGGTGCTGCAGTTCTGGTCGTATTAGCTACAATGGTTGGAGAAACACTACTCGGAAAGATTGTTGGAAGTTGTCTCTATTCAATCAAATGTAACAAATTAATATAACTTAAAAATTAATACAAACAAAACAATATCATGTAAGAAATTTTCTATAGTCAAACACAATTGAAAAATAACATTATGCAATAGTCAATAATATTATAACTATAAATACATGATTGTACCATCATATCTTAAGAAAAAATGAATTGGAAGACATTATTAAATAGAAAACAAGTTAAATTGGCCAACATTAATTTATCTCAATAATTTTTCAAGCAAAACTATTTCAATATTTAATTTAATAAACATAAAGCATATTAAATAATACTTCATTCGTAGTTTATAAACACAAAATATACAGTGGCCAAGTCTTTTTCACTTTTAAAGTCTTTTTCAGTTATTTAGTTTTAATTAAATAATAATTTAGCTACATATTTTTGAGAATATGATATTCTACTAAAAATAACAAAAGAAATCACAAAAATTAATCAGAAGTTAGTGAAAGAATGCAAAAAACAAAAAAAGATGTTAGTAGGCCAAACACACTATTGGCACAACAGTATAAAACTTGATAAAAATATATCTACCAAAAAGTTTTTTGATAGCCTTGTGCATTTGTAATAACAGTATAACTTATCACAATAAGTCAAAGGTTTACACCTAAAGGAAAAAAAAACGGTACAAAAAATTAGCATCTAATATAACATTATGTACTCAATATAAAGACAAGAACTAAATTACAGAGGACCCAAAAATAATAGAATGTGACTAACACATTTAAATCCTATAGATGCCCTAAAAAACTCTTATTTCATTCTCAGCTCAAAAGTATTATATCAAGCAAGAAGAATATCAAATTTATCATTTCTAATTTCTTTTTTCAATAGAAGAACAATACATTAGAAAGGAAAGAGATTACAAAAGAAGACAACACATTTTAGACTATATTTATAGAAGCCTTCATTAACTCTGCATTCCTACTAAGACCAAATGTATCATATCAAGCAAGAAAATAGCATTTTTTTTTCATAAAAGAAGAATCCATTAGAAAGAAAAAGAATTTCTGAAAAAAAGAATAAAATATCCTCCTAGAACCCAAAAAATAAAAAAAACAATCCTGAAAAAGCATAAAATATCAACTAATAAGAATTGTGCTAGTCCTTCTACATATCCTGTAAACCATATTAGACAAAACTTATTCAACGTTTTCTTAACCAACTTGAGAGTACCAAAATGAAAAAGAGTACAAAAAATTTAGTTGGAATAGATATTAAAATATAGTATACTATCTTCAGACCATTACACTTATGTAAGCTCTATAATATATCACATTCCATATTACACTTCACGTTGAAGCCAAAGAAGAAATTGGTGAATAGTGACAACTATTAGCTCTATAATTACATGGCTCAGTACAGAATACATATGCAGAGGCGCAATTGAACAAAAAGGTAGATCTTCATTATATTGCATATATAGTACAAGACAAGTTTGACAATAGAAATTACCTAGGGGTGCTCCTAATGGGTTATATGTAAATTATCCATCCCATGTTACAAGAATAAAATAAGAAATTGATACCAAGCCTCCATTCAGTTGTCTTCAGCTGTATTCATAAGTCATAGCTTCCTAATTCTGAAGAACCCAATATTTATTGTAATCCCTAATCAGAAAGTTCACTACCAATAGAATAAAACCCACACAGAACCTTATTTCCAGCAATGAATAGACATTGCCAGCATACAACCTTAATCTCTCCCAATTATATTAAGTAAATAAGTGTGTAGACCAATATTCCAATAAATAAGAACCAACTAACAAGATATTTTCGTACTAGGAGGTTTGTCCATCTGCATCCAACTTCGTATTCATTGGTTTGGATGTGGTGGCTATAACTTTGGATACTACCACCTTAATCTCTCCCACTATATCCATCTCAACAGCAGACAGCAGAAGTTATTGAACCAGAAATTTCATACAGAATCACCCAAACAGAAAATCACCACACCCAAACACCAAGAGATCTAGAAACAGTACTTCATATTATAAATTTCTCATTCAAAAATACACAACTTAGAACATCAAAAAGTGCCTCCAGCCACCATCTCACCCAGTTGAGACCAGGGACGTTGACTTCTCTATTGTGGGTCACATCCCAAGACAAGTTCTTTTTTCAACAACTTCTCTAATGTAAGGCATCTCTACGTGTTTCAGCTAATGTCATTTTTTGGCTGGTATCCCTTGTGGATTTCCAAAGGGATTTAAGGTTATAATACCATATCAAGAATCAATATGAATTTTTTGCCCAACTTGAAATTTAACAAACTATTTCATAGCAAAGGGAAATAAAAATTAAAAAGCAAACATTTACATTAATTTTGCCCAAATCAAATGACTACATTATGAGAACAGACTTCATATGCAAAACATAGTTTCCACCTCTTCATACACAGAATTATATTAAGCAAAAGAAGTGTGTAGACCAATAATCCAATAAATAAGAACCAAATGCACACCTCTAGCAAGCCGTTAATGCTTGAATGAAAAATAGAGCTCTAGCGCTTCAAAATTCTCGACGACTCAAGGTTAAGAGCAAAGCTCGTTGGCTTGAAGAGAGATAATCGGTTGGAATTGGGGGTGATAATATACAGAGGCTGAGAGGGTTAGGGCAGGAAATGGAAGAAGTAGAAGCTGAACGCTAAAGATGGCAGCTGAAGGGAGGCCAGGTCGCTGGGTTGGGGACTCGGGTTTTCTTCGAGGGTTGCGTTTTTGGTAACAGAAGGGAGGCCATGTGGTTTTTGATTGCTTCTTTAAAAGTTAGGGCAAGAATTGGAAGAAGTAGAAGCTGAACTCTGAAGATGGCAGCTGATGAAGGGAGGCTAGGTCGCTGGGTCGTTGGGGACTCGGGTTTAATTTCTTCGAGGGTTGCGTTTTTGGTATAAAACCCACATCTATTTCTAGCTGAAAGGAGGCCAGGTCCAATTGTGGTTTTTCATTGCTTCTTTAAAAAAAGAAAAACAGAAAAATTAGCTTTTGTTCATATATAATTGGGGTTTTTGATTGCTTCGAGGGTTCCATTTTATTAATTCTCACGATACTAGTTTTTAATATTATATTAAATAATTTATTTATTTTTACTTCCATGAAATCATATTAAAAATTAGCTTTTGTTCATATATTTGTTATCTTTTTAATTTATTAATAAAATAATTTAGCATTTTTAATATTAATTTGAATAATTTTGTGTTTTTCATTAGTTCATTAATTAGACCAATTTAATTTAATTAAATTAACTGAAATAGCATTAATTAAAATGAATTATTAAGTAGAGCCATATGATTAAAATAATTAATAATTTCCTTAAACAATTATTTTTGTAATGATTATACTATATTTTTTTTTAATATAAATAAAGGATTTTTTACATATAAAAATACTTTTTTTTGCTATTACATGAGACAAATGTCAGTTTATTTGAATGGCATAATTCTATCATATTATTATTGCCTACCACTAGGATATATGCAGGAGATATAAACCTCCTTGTTCTTTTTTATGGAAACCAGGACTAAATCAGAAAAAATGTAAAAAAAGAAATTTTGGCTTTGATAACTCAGTATATGTGGATCTAGATGGTTCGGCATGTGGTATTGTTGTGCGATGGAAAGAAAATATTCACATGGAGGTATTATTTAGCCCCCATCAATTTAATAGAATGAAAATTATTTTCTCTTTAAAACTTAAAAAAATAAACTTTTTCATATGTATTTTGATTTTTTAATATGTACTTTCAAAAGAATGTTCAACAAATTCTTTTCTCTTTAAAACTTAAAAAAATTAACTTTTTCATATGTATTTTGATTTTTTTAATATGTATTTTCAAAATAAAGTTCAACAAATTATTTTCTCTTTTAAAACTTAAAAAAATAACATTTTTAAACAAATTTTGATTTTTTTTCTTTCTAAATTTATTTTTAATATGTATTTAAATTTTAATTTTTTAACAAATTATTTAGAATAATTTTTTAAAAAAAATTAAAGAGAAAATAAACTTAAAAAATATAATAATTTTTTAAAATTTGGATTTATTAATTTACTTTATAAACTTTTAAAATTTAATTTTTTAAAATAATAATTTCAAAAATAATTTATACAATTAAAAATTTATATAGAATAATTAATAATATAATTTTGTTAAATGCATGAAAAATTAAGAGAAAAACTGAATTTCTTCCTTTCAGTGGCGACCATAGGTCGCCACTGAAACCAATTTTCGCAATTTCTGTGGTGACTTGATGGGGTCGCCACTGAAAACGGACCTTTCAGTGGCGACTTGATGGGGTCACCACTAAAATGGACCTTTCAGTGACGACGTAGTAGAGTCCCCACTGAAAGTCATTTTCAGTGACGAATTTACTAAGTCGCCACTGAAAAGCCGCTACTAAAACTTCAGTTTCTTGTAGTGCTTATATTTGAAGCAATACATCATACAAAAAAACAAATACAATTTTGGAGCTATATATCTAGTATATACAATATATTAACAACCATTTGAACCTATATAACATTATCTACTAAACTCATTCATGAAAGCACCATACAAAAAACGTGAAGAGAGAAAAGTGGAGGAAATAGGTTACATACTTTCGGTGAAAATGAAGAGCTACAAGCTGAAAATAATAGAGTACGAGTTAAGTATTGCTTCAAGGAAGAAAATCAATGAAGAAAATGGGAGGAAATTAGAAAAAAGGAGAAGAAATGGGAGGAAGAGAAGTAGGACAACGAAGGAAAAGATGCAGATGAAAATGGAGGAAGGAGAGTATGGGAGACAAAAAATAAGAGGGACTTAACAATGGGTTTTTAATGAATCAGAGTTAAATTTGGACTTAACAACCGTTCATTAAAAAACCGTCATTAAGTTAGCACATACTACTAGAAACAATCAGAATCCCTTGGATTTAATTACAATTTTTAATAAACTGTTGTTTACTTAATGATGGTTCATTAAAAATCATCGTTAAGTTGGACCATACTACAAGAAGCGATCATAATTCCTTGGATTTAATGATGGTTTTGACTAAATCGTCATTACTTAATTATGATTTTGCTTGTAATCATCATTAAACTTCACAAACTCCTAGAAACAGTCAAAATATAATGACATTTTAGGAAGAAGCATAGTTACTTAATGACAATTTAAGTAAAATCATCTTTAAGACGGTTGATTTAACTACAGTTTTGAAACCGTCTTTAGGCCAAGTTTATCCACACATTTTATTAACCATGGTTAAACCTCTGTAGCTAAACCCCACTTTTCCTATAATGTTATGATATTAAGAATTATGCATAATGTGAAATACTTGTATGCTTTGTATGTGTTTGATAGGGCCAATGAAATATATGTGAATATAAATACCCTAGGTGCACTTAGAGAAATAATATGATAGTATGATAAAGATATGGTGAGGCTAGTCCCTAACATCGTGTGATATCCTGTGAATATATATATAGTTTGACGAGACCTAGGGTCCCAGACCTTGTGTTAGTTAGGAAGATGGATACCATGACATCATGTTAAAGTCAGGAAGAATGACACCCTGACATTGTGCTATATTGAAGAAGAATGATACCCTAATGTTGTGTTAGTTAGGAAGATTGATACCTTGATGCTGTGTTTAGTTCAGTGAGACTACAAGTCCCAAATAATTGTCCCTTGTTTGACTTGTTTGTTTTGCTTCTCTTGTATGTACTTGAGTGATAATGATAGTCCTATATTTGACTATGTGAATGCTTCTTGTAATGATAAGTGGATAAGGCAAGGTTTACTATTCTGTACTTTTGGATATGGTGATGTAAACATAGGAATATATGTAAAAAGATATATCTACACATATGACTTATTTAATGGATGTCATCCTAATATCCTTTTGATATCGTTTTTGCTCACCTAGTCCAAATGATTCATCCCTTTCTTTCTTCATTTTTTTAGCTACAAGTATAGCTCAAAATCTACCTCTTTCACCCTAAACTTACCAACTACAGTCATGACAAGGTATTCTTGGAGAAACAAGCTTAAGGTCATAGATGTGCTTGCAATTATAGTGGAGTTTGTGTAGTAAATTCAAGCTATGGTTTTATCATAGTGTCATATTGGTGTAACTGTTATGAACTTCATAACAAAATGCCCTAAAATCATAAATGGAGCTCAACTCCGACAAAAAACAATCATTTACAACACATTTGAGAGAGTTCCATTTTACTGGGAGACTTTGCCAAATTTTTGTTAAATTACATGCATTTAGTTAAAGTTAGTTTCAAGTCTTTTCTTTAAATTATAAAGTATAAGCATGTTCATGTTATGTGAGTCAAGTGTATATAGTCACGAGGGTTTAGACTATCCATCCCTCTGCAGGTCAATCACCTTCCTAAATTGGGGTTGTGACATTTAACTTGAATTTTTACCCTCTTAATAACCTCAGTCATTTTTTTATACCATGGTGGGAGATTCTTCTTTAATCTATTGAACAAAGGCTTACAAGTTATACTTAAATTTGGAATGAAGTCAAATACATAATTCAGACACCTTAAAAGTCTTTGAAGTTGATTTTTTATATTTAATTTTGATTAGAAACTTATATTGTTTTGCTTGTTGGAGTTATTGTTCCTTGATGAATTCAAAACCTATAAACCTTATTTTGTTTGAAAATTTTTCATTTTGGGAGCTGACACAACTAGACCAGTTTTTTTTTAATAATATTACAAAATTGTTTTAGATTTTCAAAATGTTGTTCTATTGTGTCTAAAAATAAATACATTGTGAATATAGACTATAGTAAATTTTGAAAAAGGATTGAAAATATTGTTCCTTATGTTTTGAAATTTTGAGGGAGCATTTCTTGGACCAAAATGGCATTACATTCAATTCATAATGTCCAAATGGTATTATAAAGGCTATTTTGTACTTATCCTCTTCTTTTATCTGAATTTGATGCTATCTACATTTCATATTGAATTTTGAGAATATAGAGAGATATTTGATAACCATCCTATTAAATCTCTTATATATATATATTGAGAAGAGGATATCTAATCAATTTGAATGCTCTTGCTCTGATGAGAAGTTTGTAATTAAATATTAGTCATGGAGCTCCCCTTTCTATTTCTGCATAATTATGTATGCAGAAAGTAGTACATTCCATATATATATATATATATATATATATATATATATATATATATATATATATATATATATATATATATATATATATATATATATATATATATATATATATATATATATATATATATATATATATATTACGAAGAAAGTCTCGACATAAAAAGTAATTAAGACAGAAAAGGCACATATTACCATGTTTTAGCTATTCATAGTCTTATAAAGTTTGGTGGAAGATGTTAAAATAAAATTGACGTTATGGAATGGCCACACTTTCAAATATTAGATATGGTACATTTCGCCTAAAATCACATGCAATGCCTTTGAGAGCGCCTACAAGGCAACTTCAAACTTGCCCAAAAGCCATGCTTAGGTCTGCTATTTTTTCTACAATATTGGTCGTATATTCTCTTTCTTATTTCTTTTGTTAAGAATAACTAGAACTTGACTTGCGTGTGTTCCTTTCATTCTCCTTGTTTCATTATTTTCTTTTTCCAGTCTCTCCTTTGATAGAGGAATCATGTGGACAACTACCTAATTACTTTTTTGGAAACTTCCATACTCTTTTGACAGTGTGATTAACTAATGACATCTATATGTTGGCCGAAAAAGAAAATAAAGAACTAATGACGTCCATAACTACGTAAACCCTAAACCCTCGTGTTTTGCATGAGATATATTTTTCTCTTTTTATTTTTTTAAAATATACAAAAACTTTTCTTATTTTTTGTATTAAATATACTTATCTCATCTTTATTTTTAAAAATATAAATAGATCTCTTTTGTGTTTAATATTAAATACACTTACATCTCTCTCTTTTTAAATCTGTACATATACCTCTCATATATTTTAAAAATATTATCATTTAGTTCTATTTTAATATGATGTTTGATATACATATTATTTAAAACATTACAAGTAAACTTAATTTTAGACTGAGTAGCTTGTTTGATCCAAAAAATAAATTTGAAATTTTTGGCCTGGGCTTGAAATTTTTTTTATAAAAAGGAGAAAATTGTTTTTTATTTTTTAAATTAAATATAAAAAATTTTAAAAGAGCGAAAATGAAGTATATTTTTAAAGAAAACTTTTAGAAAATAATACATATTTAAAAACAAAAAAAAATTGTTTAAAGTAATTGTATTTGAAGTTAAACTTAAGTAATGTCATTATTCTTTTTTATTATGATTTTAGTAAGTTAACTAATTTATCAATTACATTTTTTATTACTATGTTTGTAGTTATATATATTAAAAAATTCATTAATGATGAAAAGAAAAATAATTACATACCAAACTTTAAGTGGAAATAAAAATTAGGTTGCCACTAAATTTACTTTTGTGGTGACATGCATCGAAAACCTCTTCTTGTTGCAATATATTTCATATAGCTTCCATTGAATGATTTCAGTGACAACTATTTTTAATCTTGACTAGCGAATTTTTCCTTCACTGTAGAATTTTTTTTGTGAGAATATGTTTAAGTCGCCACCAGAAGCTTCAATGACTCCAAGATCAGTGGCTTTGTCAAATGGTCAAAAATTTGTGATTGAATTTCGATGCAACAAAAGTCATCGCCAGATTTTAACTCTTTTAGGGATAGCCTACCAACCAATCTGTTGTTACCTTATTCCCTTCTCGACTGAGTTCCACTTGCCAATTGTGTCTCAAAAGGTCTATAGCTGAGTTAATTAAGGGGCGTAGCTTAATCAAAATTTGTTCTATACATTATGGAAAATAGAGTTTAACTTCTTTTTTTCTACTGTGAGATTTGAGTCAAGTTTAAATGACATCATGTTGTAAGGACACAAAAGTATCAGTTTAGTTAATAAGAGAAAACCATATTTTTATTATTAATTTAAATTCGATTTTTAGGAATATAGTGGGATTAAATATAAGAGTATCATCTTAAATGCATCACTTTGATGCGGAGGAGTCTACCTTAACATAATCTTAAAAGGAAATTTAATGGAGAAATTTAATTTTACTTCCCTAAACTATAGCCTAATTATAACTTTAGTACATCAACTTTAAAACATAACAAAACATCTTCAAGTCTTTCACATAAAGTGATAACATTTTATTTTCGTAACCTTTGCCATCTCAATTACATGTGAGAAGTATGTAGTCATGTAACTTAACACCTATACGTGATCATGTTTTTCCTTTCCACCTACCATAAATCAAATTCCAAGAATTCCTATAAAATTGGAGCGATTTCCTATTGAAGGTGGTTGAATGCTGTTAACGCATCGATTTTAGGTGAAAAGGCACAAAAAAAAAAACAAAAAAAAAAAGAGAGGGCAAAACACATGCGTTAGTGTTAAGGTGAAATACCACTTGCTTCTCATAATTGGGCCAGCATCAAAGGACTATGAATTTAATATTTTCACTTTTTATAAAAGATTAAAGGACTATGTTATGTTTTAAACTTAATGTATCAAAGTTGTAATTAGACCATAACTGAGGGAGGTAAAAATATTTTCCCCAAATTTAATTTCAAACAAAACCCAAAACAACTTCTAACTATTAAAAAAAGTCCCAAGGTATGTTAATCCTCAAATTAGCTTTTTGTGATGTAAAATTCTAACATAACCCGAATTTTGTTGTTAACTTATGGAGGTCAACCAATGGGATCCACCAAATAGCAAAGTTATAACCTTCAATGAAAAAGATGTTTTTGTAGAAAGTATAGACATCACACGCCATACTTAAATATAGATTTATTAAATAATAATAATTACTGTGTTTAAAACATAGATTTATTTAAAAATAATAATCATCATCATACTTAACAATTGACTGAAATGTTTTCGTTTTTATAGTCACTGAAATGAAATAGAGTTTGTTAAAAAATTTCTTTATTACGATTGAAATTATTGTGCTGCGGAATATGTCAATAGAAATATTCATGTTGCGGTGGAAAAATACGAAACCAATTTGAAGAAAAAAAAAAGGCATTCTAAAAGTAGATGAAAACAATATCACTTAACATTCAACACCAAGTTGCTCATATTTATTTTATTTATCACTTAAATTTTTTTTTACAATATCTTCGTCAGCTTTTTACTCTCCCTCATTATGCTCATAACAATTTACATTCCTCTCTTCATTGTCTTCATTTTAAAGAGAAAAATACAAAAAAAGATGAAGAGATAGATTGAGAGACAAAGAGAGAGGGAGGCAGCTAAGAGAGATACTTGAAGATAAAAATAGAGTCATGATCACATGGAGGTAAAGAGATACCTGAAGATGGAAGCCATGAGAGAGTTAGTGAGATGGAGAGATGGACACAAGAGAGAGAATGTTAGAGTTTATGAGTGAATAGAATGATATATAGAAAACCAAGATGACGTCATTTTATTTTGTTTCTATAAAAAAAAATAAAAAAGAATTAGACAAGATATTGTATACTACTAGAATTCAAACTGGAGTTCTCAGTGTAGTAGTTTGCTCTACTTATCATTCAGTTATGCACACTAGTTCAAGTTAATTTTAATATAATTTTATATATCTATATAATTAAATTATGTAAAAATCTTTTAAAATTGAAAAAAGTATATATAGTTTTAAATTATTTTAAAAAAAATTTAAAAAATCTTTTGTTTCTATAAAATTTTCAAACATTTAAGAAATGTTTCAATTTTTAAAATTACCAAAATAATACTTCGAAATGATATTTAGTTCTTTGCTTAAAAAGTCATCGTTGGCCATGTTAGGGCCGATCGACCCACTAGTTGTCCAATGAATTAGTTGAACTAGATCAGGTCCACTTAGTTGATTTGTACTTGAACTTCCATGCACTCATCTTCAAGATTTGCATAAAAATATAATTAGCAGTTTGAAAAACTTAATTATGAGTACATCAATATGTATCTAACAGTTGGCACTATCTTGAAGATATGGATCCGCACCAAAGGTGCAGCAGATGATGCGTGCCAAAAATGTGGATTTTTGCCTCATTTTTTTCTCCTTTTTTAAATTTATTTTAATAACAGTATACTTATTTTAATTTAATTAAATCATCAAAATTATAAAATAAAAAATTCAATTTTTTATTTTTTTATTTGAAAAATATGTGTTTTAATTTAATTATTTTAAAGTTAAATTTTGTAAACATTTTACTTAAAATAACAATGAATTTTTTTCTATTTTTTGTTTAAAAATAAATAGATCTTTTGATTTCTTAAAGACATATACATTTTTAATTTAATTTTATCAATTTAATGTTTTAATATTAACTTATTTTTTTAAAAAATGTTTTTAGATTCACTCTATTAATAAATATTTAACATATTTTTTTATCTGTTATAATTACATAGTTTATATGAAGATATAATTTAGTTAAATAATTATTTTAATTAGTGAAGATGTAGTTTAGTTTTGGTGATTTAATTAAATTGAAATAAATTTATTATTATTAAAATAAATTAAAATTTAAAAAAATATAAAACGCAACAAAAAACTGTGTTTAATACATTTTATTATATACTATAACTAAGAATTTACTTAATTTAAATGAAAATATAATTTAAATAAGTTCTGGTTTTGATTAGTTAAGTAAATTTATTATTTTTTTATTGATAAAATTAAGATGAAAATATTTTTAAAGAAAAATAACTTTTTAAGTAAAGTGTTTAAAAAAATACTGTTATTAAAATAAATTTAAAAATAATTTTTTAAGTAAAAAAATAATTTTGGTGATTTAATTTAATTAAAATAAATATACTGTTATATATATATAAAGAAAACTAAAACGCGGCAAGAAGCCGTTTTGGACATGCAGGGGAGGATCCATACACGTATCTTGATATGCATAGATCGACACATTATCATTTCTACCGCTGATGATTCATCTATAAATAGAATACTCTCTTCCTCCCGTGTGCTCTCTGTCCTCTTTTTCTCACCTTTGATTCCCATATTGATATTAGTATTGTAATTTCTACTAGAGTTAAAGCTCTACTTGGCGCCAACATTTTCTTGTAAGTCTTAGTGGAGTTGAATTTGGGGTTCGAAATCCTGTCAACAACAACAACAATAATAATATACCTTTACATTTTAATTAATTAATAAAGTTGCATTTAAAACCTTTTCTTCGTATTTGCTTCAGAAAAAATTAGATTGATCAAACACACACACATTGTACACGTCAGAAAGCTTTTAGGGGACAAGTTGTCGCATGCTGAGTCACACAAGTTGCAGATTTAATAACGCAAATTAGGAAGTAAGGACAGAAACCTAAAATAATAATGGAAAGTAATTAGGAAGCCTTAATCGATGCCTTATATTTCGTTAGCTTGTCTACGAAGGATGGGGACACCCATGTGCATGAGTGGCAACTTGTGTTTCTAAACCGTCCGATAAATGGGGGAACTTTGTGTTGCTTCAACGGCTAATAACCTCCATTAACGGCTTCATTAACGACCATTATTCATCGCTTTCGTCAGGTTTTTCCACGATGTAATTGGACCCGGGTTTACGGTTCAATTTACTGGATTCGTATTTCTTCGGAAAGCGACCACAAATCCACGACCATGTCTATATACGGCGATTTATAGGCCGGTTTTCTGATTTTTATTACAAAATCAATGTAGGGCCTACACAGCCATGTGGCTACACTATTTTTGTGGGGTCGTCTCATGGAACCGTATTGAATGTGCCTGATGTAATTTTATGACAAAACGTCTTATTATTATGTTCATTTCAGTTTAAGTTAATCTATAAAGAGGACTTTAGGAGAATTATTTATCTGTAAGAAGAAGTCATTATTTTTTTAAATAAAATTGAGGCTAATTCTATATAAATTAAGACTAATTTTGTCCTCAATTTTATTTAAAAGTAGTGCATTTTATTTCAATTTGAAATTTAACAGTTCACATTGGTTAAAGTTAGCTCACTTGGGCAATCTATTAACTTCTTAACAAATGTAATTTAAATGACTAAAGTAATGTTGAAAGTAGTGTTATATATTTTTAAATGACTAAAATAATGATACTAGTATTTTTCAAAGACTAAAATTGTAATTTACTCTAATTAATAAACTAATTGCCAACAAAGGTTTGCTGTAGGGTTAAACTGCATTGATAAAATGGTTTTACAATTCAATTTTTATTAATGATCCTTTTTGTTATTGGACATTTATTAATTGTAGTGCGCTATGCTTTGAAATTGGAATAATCTGTAAAATAATAATAATAATAATAATAATAATAATAATAATAATAATAATAGTAGTAGTAATAAGTTTTACTAATGATACACTATTTTAATATAAAAAAATTTCTACATTTTATTTTGAAACTAATTAGATAAAAATTACATATCTTTATTTGGAGTAGTCATCCAAGTTAATAAAAAGTTTGGAAGGTACTATATATTTATAAAAATGGTATAATTTAATCAAATTCCTGTCTCTTTTTTCTTGTCATGCTGACATATAAACATTTCAAATGCTAGCCTTGCAGCATATATATTATCGGAGTTCATGGAAGCTACAATTTGTTTTTTAAAATAAAATGTAACATGACGATAGTAGTACAGTTAATTCAATGTATTTAGATGTAGAGGCTTTTAATTTCAACTACCTTGTTGCTGGATAACATTGGTCCAATTTTTTTTATTAATTTTTAAAATCAAAATTGTGTTTAAAAGTAAAGAGAGTGAATAATATAGCCATACAAGATACTTTAATTATTTTAAAAAAAAAATTTAAGAATTAAATAAATTATTTCAACTCTAAGACTAGACGCAATGCATACCAATAAGGGATTACCAGTAAAAATCCAGTCATGCAAAATACTTTATAGTTATATTTTAATTAAAAAATGTTTTCATTTTAATTTTCTAATAAACTAAATATTCCTTCTCTATTTAGTTTAAATTAAGAAGTAACTAAAGACAATTTAAACTGTACTTCTATATAAATTATGGAAGTTATTTGCCGCTTTTTGACTTCCTATTTTGAATTTTTTAATCTAAAAATAAAACAAATTTAATTTAATTAAAATTAAATAAAGTTAAATGTTTTGACAAGTAAAATGAAAAAAAAAAATTCTTGAATTAAAGTTAGACAAATTTTTTATTTTCGTTTTACAAAGGTAGTATTTACCATTATTTTAAATTTTATTATTATTTTAGTATCTAAAAATATAATTTTGTTTGAATCCTATATATAAGATATTCAATCGATCCTATAGTAATATTTTAAAATATCTGGAAGAATGAAATTGATCTAAAACTATATTTTATTGGATACTAAAGTAATAATAAAATATTAAAATATTAAATTTATAATCACAGTATTTTTTGAAGATTAAAATTATAAGGATTAATTTAAAAATTTGTTGCTCAAATTATAAGTAAGTTTGAATTCAGCGAAGATTTTTTACAATTTTTCTGAGATTAATCTTATATAAAAAATGTGCAAGAATACTTCTGATAAGTATTAAACGGTTTTAACCGGTAAACTAGGAAGACGAAAATGCGATTAAGCTTATATTCAAACCTCTTCTTTGTCTTTTCCGGAAAGAAAGTGAGAGTAATTATCCGTCATTCTCTCTCTCGGATTTAGCAAATTCTTTTACCTTGACATGTGTAGAATATATTATTGTTAGGAATTTAAAAAATGATAAATATCATAATAAAAATTATTAACAGACTTTTGTTTAACTGTTTAAATTTTTAAATTAAAATAACTTTTAATATGATATCAAAATGTTTATGTTCAAATGGCCTAAAATTCAATATCTACCAACTCAGGTGACCTTAAAAAAAAGAAAAGAAAAAAAAAGCTTAAAAAAAAAAAAAACAAGTTCAATAGGGCAAGCTCAAATGGGCTTAAAAAAAACTAAGGTTAGATGAGCTTTGAAATGGTTATTCACAGAAACTATGCACTACTCCTCCCGCCTTTTTCTCTATAAATATCACAAGGTCACGGCTCATTCCTCAGGCTATTATCACAATTAACTCCCAAACCACGTCAACACACAGCCAGTGAGAATATGGCTCCTACTCTTCAACATGCATTCTTTTATTTACACTCCCTTGTAGCTTTCTTCATTTTTCTAGCAACCCCTTCCTTTTGCTTCAACCCCAGGAAGCTACTTAACTCTTCATACTCCCCATCTGGTTCAGATTGGAAACCAGCTGAGGCCACCTGGTATGGAAGCCCCACCGGTGCTGGAAGTGATGGTAACAGGAAATTTTCATCATAGTTTTTCAGTTATAAGATTGTATCAAAGGAAAATCTTTAGAGTTAGTTCAGTTGATAATAGCTTACATTTCTATTTAGAAATAGGCTAAACATTCACATTTATTCTATCTCTTTTGTGTGAAGGGGGTGCTTGTGGATATGGGAGCGCCGTGGAGCAACCTCCATTCTCTTCAATGATATCAGCTGGAGGCCCTCCTTTGTATGAGTCAGGCAAAGGCTGTGGTGCTTGTTATGAGGTTGAATGCAACCGTGAACTTTATATCTGGCTCTATTTCCGAATTCTAATGTATATTATAACTGTGTGCTGCAAGAAATTGCAAAATTGAAAGCTATTAATCAATGGAATTTGCTTGACAATTTCGCATTGGTTTCAGGTGAAGTGCACTGGAAATCCGGCATGTTCGGGTAACCCCGTGAAGGTAGTGATCACCGATGAGTGCCCTGGCTGTGGCTCAGCCCAGACAGTTCACTTTGACTTGAGTGGCAGCGCATTCGGTGCCATGGCAGTTTCAGGTCAGGCTCAGCAGCTACGCAATGCTGGGATATTGCAGATTCAACACAGACGGTAACCTCTTTCTTCACTATTGTACGGGTGATCACTAGTCAAGAGATAAAAACAGAGAACATAAGTCCACGTGGTTGCCTAACTCTTTATAAAGCAAGACACTTCAATAATATGTTTGTATCTAATGGTATTAAAGATGACTTTTTAAATTACATTAAAATATTTTAAATTTTATCATATAATGTTCATGCTAATACTATATTACGTGCTCATATCAGTGTTCATACTTCTTAATTTACTTTTCACAAAAAAAAAAATGATACAAATTTTTATAGTCATGAGAGTTTAAATTGTTCTAATGTTCATCTAGTGCAAGCATTTGGTGTTGGTGACATCCTCTTAATTTTAGTCCTTACTCCTGGATAGTTCTCACCCTAAACCCTTACGCTCATACTGCACATGGCCCCAGCTAGAATTTTGAACAAGTACAAGCAAAAATCACGTGGATCACTAATTTTTTCCAAGTGCCTCAACTTTCTTGACTTTATTTCTTGATTATTCGTAATGGGTTTTTGTTTCTATCATTTATTTTCAACACACTTCTATGATCAATTTGCAGGGTCGAATGCAACTACCGTGGCATGTCAATAGCATTCCACGTGGACACAGGCTCCAACTCTAACTATTTCGCATCCCTAATCGAATACGAGGATGGAGACGGTGACCTAGCCAAGGTTGAGCTGAAGCATTCAATTGACTCGGCCACGTGGATGCCCATGCAGCAATCATGGGGGGCAGTTTGGAAACTGGACGCAGGGTCAGAACTGAAAGCACCGTTCTCCATCAGACTAACCACTGTCGAGTCCGGCAAGTCCGTTGTGGCTAACAATGTAATACCTGCTGGGTGGAAGCCTGGTCAGACTTACCGATCCGTTGTGAATTTTGAAACCTAGAAGATTGACGTTAAGAGGGTTGTGTAATTAAGGTTCTAGCAAGCTAGGTAGCTAGTTAGTAAGCTGGCTAGCTAGGCAACCTAAGTATCCGGAAGATGACGACCATGAAGTCATGGTGTTAACTACTGGGCTTTAATTGAGTTGTCTTCTTTTGTCGATTTTATAATGAAATATATATATATATATATATATATATATATATATACATATCGTGGTTATATGATAGTCCTCATGTTTTTTTTTCTTCTAATACCGTATTTTTATATTATATAATTAATTTTATTTAGAATACCGTTACTTTTTATAAAAATTTTTAAAATTTAAATTTTTAATATTGTAAAAATTTATTAACTGTTTGCACTTAAATTGCTTACACTTAAACCACAAACTTATAAGTTCGTGCTTCATTAGCTATCTATCAAATTCTTCAATGTTCTGTTGTCTCTCAAAATAAAAACACAAATTTTACTTCAATTTTTTGCCAAAAGTTTCTATAAAAACCATATAAAATAAATTTTTTCAATTTTTGTTCCAAGCTTCACCCACCACTACGACCACAGTTAACCATCACTGTGACTGTCACCTCCATCTTCACCTTTGTCAATGCCTGCAATGCTATGCCAACCTCACTGCCTATCACCACTTGCCACCATATATTGGTGTCATCCAATCAACGTTTCATTACTTTCTTCCACTTCCTAGCGTCATTGTCCACTACTTTCACTGATATTATCTTATTTAAATTGATTATAATTTTTTTTATGAAAATATTTATTAAGAACTTCATAAATAAAATAAAATAAAAAATTGATACAAAACAATATCTAATGAAACAAACAATAAAAGAATTTATTATAGAAATATATATTATTTATTTATTAAAATAAATTGTTTAAAATTTTTCCCCACATATTGATAATCAATTAAAGTCTAAAGAAAAAATGAAATTAAAGAAATTGGAAACATATAGAATAAAGAAATAAATAAAAATAAAATTTCAGAAAGACTTTGTCAAGTCTGAAACTGAGTAGACTAACTTATATCCAATTTGGTTGCCATATTTTTAAAAATAAGGAAACTAAGTCATTATTGGAGTTGTTGATAAATTAAATAATTAGGTGAGTTTTAAAGATTAAGAGTCCAATTAAGTTGTCGGTGACAATGATAAAAGGAGGTGCCTGATTTATGAACTTGAGCAATCAAGTGGAATCAATAATTTATTGATGAGATCAAAGCTATATATGCTCCTCAATTAAAATATGAATTAGATTTAGTATTAGCTAATCGTAGTAGTAACGATTATTTGAATCTTTAAAAAAATGATAAAACTTCGATTTTTGAAAATACTAACTTAAAAAGAACTTTATTCATTATATTTTTGGTTCAAACAATATTACTTTTTCAACTAATTAGAAAGAGAAATACCCTTATTAGTCAACAAAAAAAATATGCACACTTGTGGGATTAGGGCCCATTATTAATATATGCATGTAGATATTCAGAGTCTAAACAACAAACTTTAATACATTTAAAAGAAATTTTTTATTACATCAAATTGGAGATTTTAATTAGCTGCTTGATACTCACGTGGAGTCGGCATTTTATGGTCTTGTGTCGGTGAAATATATGTCATTTACTCAAGCATTAGGGTGTTATTATTTACCTTGGATTTAGCTATCATAAACAATGAACGGTTTTTCAAACCTCTACACGGGATTTATTGGGAGTAAGTCTCCTCTTTTTATTTGTTGAATGAAATAAAATTATTTTTCTTTGAGTTACTAATTAAACTAGTTGAACTAGTTACTTGTAATTAAAAATTAATATATATACTTTAAAAAGCCTTTTCTAGTGCTATCAAATTTTATTAATTTTTCATTAAAAATAACTAGTTCAACTAGTCATTATATCTATTAATATATAAATTTGAATTATCAGGCCTTGTACGACATATTTCTCTCTTTAAAAATGTTTCTAATATTCATATTAGTTTAAGTTTATTGAGAAAGTGTCTTATGTCCTATCATCTGTTACCCTTATTTTTTTTTCTACAATCATCACATTTAGCCTCCTTTTTTTTTTTTTTTATCTCACTTGCACCCATCTCCACAAAGTTACTTCATTACTGTTTTAATTTTACTTTGTCAGAAGGGTAGTTTATCATTATCACTATTATGAATTGTCTAGTAAACATTACCTCTCATTCAGACCTTATGACCATTTGTGACAAAAAAAAAACCAACATGGACCAATCTCAAAAGCATATTATTGACCTACATAATTATGCAAAAAAACCTACCACTTAAAATATTAGTGTTCAAGAGATACAAACTTGTCTAGCTAAACTTGCAATAAAAACAGACCAACTGAACCAACGATGTGATGAAAGGGCTAATAAGACATTCACAGGTAATGTAGACCACTCAATCTTTAATAGAAGCAATCAAGATATATATTTATGAATCTAATGAGAATCCTAGGGCAAATAAGAGAACTCAGCATTACCAAGATCATTATCCACATAATCAGAATAGGGTTAATGAGTATGCATCTTGAAATAACAAAAGGTAAATCTGTCGTACTTTAAAGAGACTTAAAATTGATGCTCGTGTTTGATGGACATTTGAATCCTAATGATTTCTTAGAGTTGTTGCGCATCATTGATTATTATTTTGAATTATATCCTTCAACTAACCAATAGAAAGTTCTCCTTGCTAGATTAAAATTGATAGGATCAACTCCGTTATATTGAGGTATTGTTGAGAGAAACTAGTCACCTTGCAATATTGACTCTGTTTCTAATTGGGCAGTATCGAAATGAAAATTACAACATAAGTACCCATTTTTTATTATAAAAAACTATTGGTGGATCAATGGATGAATCTTAAGCAGTCATTTGGTTCCATATTTAAGTAAATAAATAGTTTTGTAAAATTAATGCTTAGGTCTCATATAAAGGAGATACTTGGATCAGCATCTCAAGGTTCATTAAAGGCTTACATCCTGATATCAAACGGGAGGTAAGACCCCTTACCACTTCTCTGACTCTAGACATAAGGGATCACAACCTTTTCCTAATAGGGTCCCTTCTCACCTTACTTTTTTTGCTACCCCAACTTATCAGCAGTCTTAAAGGAAAAGAACCTATCACTTCTAACATATACTTTAGTGTTGTGATGCCCCCAACTTTTAAGACATGATTAGGATAATTAGAAATTAAATACCAAAGGATAAATAATTTGGATTAAAAATTATTTCGAGCTCATTAGGAGCACAAAGAACTAAAATACAAGATTCAAATATTTTTGTAATATCTCGTAATTTTTATTTTTAAATAATATTTTGCTATAAATAAGTCTTTTTTTTAAAAAATGATTATACATGTTTCGCTAAAAGCAAATATACTTTTAATTAAAATAATTATTATTTTATTTAAAATAATTATATTAGTTGATAATAAAATTTTGTTTTATTTTTAGAAATATTTTTTCTTTTATTATGCATAAAGATCTTTATTTTGTGATTTGTTTTATTAAAATTTTATCAAGAAAAGTCATGATGTAAGGGTGCAACTAAAGTTTTGCAATAATATAAATTTTTAGAAATTTTTTGGATGTTTTAGGATAAAAAATGATATTTATATGAATATATATAAAATAAAATAAATAATAATAATAATAATTAATTCTTGAATAATAATAAATAAATAAATAAGAGAAAAGAGAAAACAGGGAGATGGAGATGGAACTGAGAGAGTCTATAAAATTTCGATGAATAGTATAAATAGTAATTTCTATGTTTTCTTTTTAGTCTGGAGTGTCTATTGGCTTCCAATCTCCAAACTAAAGGTACCATTGGATTCAGGACGGAGAATACTACGATTTTGACTAAACAAATTTTCAAATCAGTTGCAAAATCGCCGTAGATCGAAAGTAGAAAATTTTACAAAAAGGTAAGTTCTGAAACTTCTACTTAGAGACCTCAAATTGAAAATCTAACATCGTAGATGAATTCAGGAACTAGATAAACCTTAGGATATAAAATTTTTCAGCCATTTGACAACTTTTTGTTCATCGTGAATAGTAATTTTTCGGCAGTGAATAGTGATTTCAGTCGGCATGGACAGTATTTTTCAGCCGTGAACGGTAACCAAGCTCTCAGAGTCATTTCCTAAGTTTTTGAACCCTCCGGATACGTTTTTGAGGTCTATTTAGTCAAATGTGGATTGGAAAAGTACATTTTGGAACTATCAAATTTGGAACCCTTACTTTGTGAGTAAATAATTCTTTTTATAATTTGTCCTATACTTTTCTTGATCTTTAAGCGTGTATTTGATTATGTTTATAAGATATTTACACTTTTATATGTTTATAAAATGTATTAAAATTATTTGAATTGCTTACAATTTAGAATATAGTTCAAGAAGAGTATAGTTTTGAAAATGAATTTCTGAATTCATAGTATATCTGATTTCATATGTATTTTTCATTAAATGATAAAGTGAATATTTATGCATGTGACATTGATTTATAAAGCTATATGATTGCCTCGAGAAAGGGCCTGTATATATGATAAACCTTGAATGGGTAATTTATGACAGATGATCTGTATTGAGACTGAGATTCTATATTATACTGGAAGCTCTGTTTTGAATGATATGGAATATGTTCATATGATCATTTTGTGGAGAAATCCTATTAGAAACAATGTATGCTAACAGCAGGTGATGTTAGTCCTAATACACCTTGATAACTCAGCTAGCAGGGGCGGTGCTAGCCTCGTGTGATAGCCAACAAATGGGATATGATATGTGATGGAGAGCAGGATGCCTCCTATATGGGCGAGATGCTGACTATATGATTTGTGACTTGCCTCCCTTGTTGTGTGCTTGGGAAATACCCATATTAGAGTCCCTTCGCGTGTTCTCTTGAGTAGTGATAGGGCAAATCTCAATGAAATGCTGAATTTAGGCAAATCCTACACCAACAAAGTACGGAAGGGTCTAACTCTGATATGGTGGTTCTGATATGGGATCTTCTTAATGTTTTCATGTGAAATATTTTGATGCATAACAACTTTTGTTTAATGATCATATAGTATAGTTTATGATTCTGAATATCCTTTGATTTGAGAATATTTGAAATGTGGGTCCTATATGGATGTACTTCTGAACTGTATCTCCTATGTGATAAATTTTAAGATATGAGTACATCTATATGTTGACATAAGAGGTCATATGAGATATTATCTGCTCACTGAATTGTCAAACTCACTATACGATATTTATATGTATTTCAGATAAGGATATAGAGTTTGGTCCTTCCCCTTTAGATAGTTGATCAGCTAGATGACATAATCTTTAGGTGAGCCTACTTTGTTTCCAAGGATTGTAGATTTTGATTTATATTGTACTTGTACTCTAGAGTATACTCTAAACGCCATAGGTAGGATCTCTGCAAAAGAGTGTAATATACATGTTATGAAAAATATATGTTCGTAAAGTATATGTTTCACGTGCTCTAAAATTAAGGGCGTGACAAGTTAGTATCAGAGTAAAGGATTCTTTAGTAGAACCTTTAGTATGGATATGAGCCGGACATAATTCTACTTCTGGTGCTGCTGAGGGATTCTATAAGGTCTCAATTTCCTTTCTATTCCAAGTTTGTTAAATTTTTTAGTATAAGATTGATTGAATATTGTGACATCTTAAGAAGTATCTATGGGTCAATTACTACCTGAAAGTAAAAGGGTTAGGCATACCAGAGAATTTAAAAAATTGAGACAAATACCAATTATGATTGTTTCTGAATATGATATCTGTTTTATTCGGTTGTCTAGATATGGTAGACTTTGATGTGATACTGAGAATGAATTGGTTGGTATCATGTCATGCCATTTTGAAATGTCACTTTAAGGTGATTAAATTTAATATTTTTGGAGAATCTTCTTTCTTGATACAAGGAGACTGTAGTGAGGTACCCAAAAATTTAATATCTACTTTAACAGCCCATAAGTTATTACAAAACGGTGCCAATGATATTTGGCAGTGGTCTAAGATATAGATATGAAATACATTAATATAGATCAAGTTCTAGTGGTTAGAGAATTTCTTGATATGTTCCCTGAGGAATTTCCAAGATTACCTCGAAACGATAAATAGAATTTGGTATTGATTTATTTCCTAGAACTTAACCAGTATCTATATTCTCATATAGAATGGCACTCATTGAACTTAAGGAACTGAAAAAGAATTAGTTACAAGACATGTTAGACAAGGGATTTAAATGCTCTAATATTTTTTTTTTGAGTGCTCCAGTTCTATCTGTGAAAAGAAAAAAAATGGATTGCTGCGATTATGCGTAAATTGTAGACAGTTAAATAAGACGACAGTGTGGATTAAATACTCATTATCTCATATAGATGATCTGTTTGACCAGTTATATGGTACTCAACATTTTTCAAAAATTAAATTAATTTAAGATATGAATATCATCAATTAAGGATAAAAAAAGAGGATATTTAAAAAAGAGAGTAAAAAATGCAAACAAGTTAATTGTTGAAGAGGGACAATCAAATAATTTATTTTATTTTTCCAATGTTCTTGTCAGTTGACTATCGGTATTCTTAAGTCGACTAACTATTTTGAGAATTTTTAATTTGAATTGATTTATTTTACAATTGATTGATTACATCTATTTTGAAGAAATTAACTGTATCTTACCAGTTAACTATGTATTCTTTATTTTTCACAGACTTTTATAAGTTCAGAAATGTTTCTTTTTCACCGAATATCAACAGCTTTAAAGTAGATTTTGGTACATATATTCAAAACTTGCGGCCATCGATTTTTACCGAAATAACAACTAGATTTTGTTTACAGATTTTCAAGAATTACGGCCACCGATTTTAATTTTCTTTCAATACTTTGTTCAAATTTTTTACTTTCTATTTTGGCACCGTTCTCTATTATGCTTTTTGTCTATTCTACTGCATTCTCCCTTATTAATGTTTGGTAATGCAAAATTTTTTTCCCTCATTACAAGAAAAGTTAATTTATTTTCTTTAAAACTCAGATATTATGGTATCCAAGTGGTTAGTAGATTAAAGTAATAAAAAGTTTGAAAGGAGTAGACGGATGATGACCTTATGGTGTTTTGACGAATGTAATTAAGAGAATTAGTGGTGTTGAAGTTCTTGAGGAATAAAATATGGAAAGTAGGATTTAAATTAATCTTTGAACTCTTAATTTGGAAATATAGAGAATATTTTGAGGACCATATTCGAAAATAATGTAAGTAATCCAGATATTTGTGTTAAGGGTTTATAGCATGCTAAATTGAGTCTAGTATCTAGGATGTGAAAAATGGTTGAAAAAGGAGATTTCAGAATAAGCTATAGATTGTGAATATGGATAATCTTAAGGCAATAAGGATATATTAGGATCTAAAAGAATTGTATTAGCATAGTGGTAAAAAGAGTATACAAGTGATATTTCTTTCGTTGTTTGGTGTGTCAGCAAGTAAAAATTGAATATTTTGTTTCAAGAGAGCTATTCATGAAGCTTAAAGATCTTTGTTAGATTATAGTATGACTGATGGTAAATCTAAATGATGTGTTTATGCAATGAAAGTTATGCTTTAGGTATTTTTATATAATTTTGGTGAAAATTTGGAGAAATCATTTATCCTTAGTTGAACTTGCCTATATCAATAATTATTAGGCCAACATACAAATGATATTATTTGAGATTTTACATTAAACATCGTAAGACTCCTAATAGGTGGATGAGTTGAATAAAATTAATTTTTTGGAATTTAATTTGAAATATCATGCAATAGATAGAATATGACTAACCTAAGTTAAAGATGCTAATTTGGAGAGCATGCTTCAAGCGTATGTTTTCAAGTTTGGTGAGAGATTCCTTAGCAGAATTTTCCTATAATAAAGTGTCATTGGATGATTTGAAACCTTATGTAAGAGGTGTTACAAATTTTCTGTTAGATGACTCAGTGAAGTCAGACTTATGATAAGATGTCATTGATAAAGTGAAATTGATTAGAAAAATATATACAAAAGACTCAATATAGGCCAAAAGTCTATAAGGACCATGAATGTTGAGTATTAGAAATTATCAGTTGGTGACCAAATATTCTTGAAGGACTCACAAATGAAAGAGGTAATGAGATTTGGAAAGAAGGAAAAAGTTAAACTCTAGTATATAGACTCTTTTGACAACTTAAACAAAGTAGGCATAATAGTACGTTGCCTAACCTTGCCATTAGGATTAGGTGATGTCGATCTAGTCTTTCTTGCATCAATGCTAAGGAAGTACCTATCAGATTCTTCTCATGCTATCGGATTTCAAGAAATTCAATTGAACATAAATTTGATTTAATTGTAAGGAAAAACCGATGTTTATTGTTGATCGACAAGTAAAGAATTTATGGTTGAAAGAAATCTCTATAGTTAAAGTTATATGACAAAATTACACAAGTAAGGAGATTTCTTAAAAAGTAAAAATGATATACAGAAAAGATATCCCCAATTATTTGAGTAATAAGGTTGGTAACTTCGAATTATGCCTTGATTTCGTTCCCTATATGTGGTAGGATGGGTTGAAATTCGAGGACCGAATTTCTTAAAGGGGGAATAATGTAATATCTCGTAATTTTTATTTTTAAATAATATTTTATTATAAATAAGTATTATTATTTTTAAAAAAATAATTATGCATGTTTCGCTAAAAGTAAGCATACTTTTAATTAAAATAATTATTTTTTTTGCTTAAAATATTTATATTTGCCTATAATAAATTTTTGTTTTATTTTTAGAAATATTTTTCCTTTTATTATGCAAAAATATATTTATTCTGTGATTTGTTTTATTAAAATTTTATCAAGAAAAGTCATGATGTAAGGGTGCAACTAAAGCTTTGCAATAATATAAATTTTTTAAAAAATTTGGGATACTTTAGGATGAAAAACGATATTTATATGAATATATATAAAATAAAATAAATAATAATCCTAAATATTTAATTCTTGAATAATAATAAATAAATAAATAAATAAATGAGAGAAAAGAGAAAATGGAGAGAGGGGACGAAACCGAGAGAGAGTTTGCAGAATTTTGATGAATAGTATAAATAGTAACCTCCATATTTTCTCTCTAGATCTAGAGTGCCTATTGGCTTCCGATCTCTAAATATGTGTACCATTGAATTCAGAATGCAGAATACTACGATTTTGATCGACCAATTTTTCAAATCAGCAGCAGATCGGAAGTAGAAAACTTTTAAAAAAAGTAAGTTCTAAAACTTCTACTTAGAGACATCAAATTGAAAATTTGACACTGTAGATGAATTCAGGAACAAGATAAACCTTGAGATATGAAATTTTTCAGTCATTTGACAACTTTTTGTTCATCGTAAATGGTGATTTCTAGTAGTGAATAGTGATTTCAGCCGGTATGAACAGTATTTTCTGGTAGTGAACAGTGACCAAGCTCTCGGAGTCATTTTCTAAGTTTTTGGACCCTCCGGACACATTTTTGAGATTTATTTAGTCAAATGTGGATTGGAAAAGTACATTTTGGGACTATCCAATCTGGAACCCTTACTTTGTGAGTAGATAATTCTTTCTATGACTTACCTTATACTCTTCTTAATCTTTAAGCATGTATTTGATTATGTTTATAAGATATTTATACTTTTATATGTTTCTGAAATGCATTAAAATTATCTGAATTACTTATAATTTGGAATATAGTTCAAGAAGAGTATAGTTTTGAAGATAGATTTTTGAATTCATAGTATATCTGATTTCATATGTATTTCTCATTAAATAATAAAGTGGATATTTATGCACGTGGCATTGATTTATAAAGCTATATGATTGCCTCAAGAAAAGGCATGTATATGTGATAAATCTTGAATGGGTAATTTAAGACAGATGATTTGTATTGAAAATGATATTCTGTATTATATTGAAAGCTCTGTTTTACATGATATGGAATATGTGCATATGATAATTTTGTAGAGAAATCCTATTAGAAACACTATTTGCTAACATCAGGTGATAATAATCCTGGTGCACCTTGATAACTCAGCTAACAGGGGTGGTATAAGCACTACAAGAAAAAAGGGTTTTTCTGACGACTAAAGTCGTCACAAAAAACTAAAAAATTGTCACTGAATGTTTTTTGTTGCAAATACCACCATCACAAAAGATTTTTCGTGACGACTTTCGAAGTCGTCACGAAAAACCTACTTTTAGTGACGACTACAATCGTCACAAAAACAGAAAAAAATCGTCACTAAAAAAAAGTCTTCACAAAATAAGCTTAAAAAATTTTTTTGAAGGGCTTTTGTCACGACAAAAGTCGTCACTAAAGCCTACTTTTCTTGACAACTTTTTAAGTCGTCACTAATAGTATATTTTTTGTGACGAATTTTTAAGAGTCGTCACTGAAAGTCTTAATGTTGAAGGATTCAGTGACGACTTAAATTATCACTAAAAGACGTTTTAATGACGACTAGTAAAGGTCGTCACTGAAAGTCTTAATATTGAAGGATTCAGTGACGACTTAAATCGTTACTAAAAGTATTTTCAATGACGACTTATAAGAGTCGTCACTGAAAGTAACGTTAATATGAATCAACTTTTATTGCAATCTCACTTTTAGTGACGACTTAAGTCGTCACTAAAAGAATTTTCAATGACGACTTAAAAAAGTCATCACATAAAGTTTTATTGAAATGAAAATTTAATAACAAAAATTATAATCGCTGAAACTTTTATATTAAAATTTTTTACTAATTTTATTTGTCATAAAATGCATTGTAATATAAAATGAGAACCAAAATATTAAATGAAATGATATATATTTAAAAAAATTTCATCTACAATACATATTTGTTTATAGACAATTATCAAATGTGAGTTAGTAAATAAAATACAAATAATAAAAAAAACAAATTAAAAAACATCAAATTTATGGTTCTTTTGAAATTGCCGGTGTTGCATTAGTTGTCGAATTTGGTACAGCACTTCCCGTTGGAGGTATTGAAATTTGCCCCTATTTATAATACAAAAACATATTAATAGTGGACAAGTAATTCAAAAAAAGCTAATTAAATAATAACAATTATAATATATGCAATTCAATAGCATAAGTTTATCTAAAAGTTAGAAAAATGAAAAAAAAAATTATACATTGATTCAACATATACAAAGGCTATTGAATTAATGTTAACATAATTTCAATGTAAAATATAAAAGAACACAATAATCAAGAACAAAAAGTGTCATCATAGTAGAAAACAAAAGAATCACCAAACTATAAAAATCTTGATGTTTTAAGATTCTTTAACCAAGTTAATTTCACAAACAAAAGAATTTCAATAACCAGCTCTCAAATACTGCTCGCATGCTTTCACCCTCCATATAGTGAGCTTCATTACTGTTGTAGAGCGGAGCATGCATGAGAACTACGAGCCAAAGTGTCTTCTCCCTATCAACCCTCTGAAACTCTTCTCTAAGCCACTTCCATTAAGGTGTGTACTTTACTGTTATGAAACATTAGTATTGTGAAATATCAGCATGCAAGAAACCTTTTGTACCAAATTTCAAATAGAAGCCTAACTAAGTTCAATTTATGAAAACTAGCCCAGCATTAATTATTGCAGCAAATTTCTGGACCATAACAGGTGCAGCTGTCACTACAATATCTAAGATACTTAACACCTGGAGACATCAGAACAAAGAAACTATGATTATGGTTTCAAGCTGCAAAAATGTTAAGTCAATGAGGAAGAGCTACTTTGGTTTTACATTACCTTTTTATCATTCTAAAATTGAGATAGAATAAAACTGTCAATCAATATGTACACATAAAAAATTGACCAGTATATTAAAAAGAAAGTAATTACCAAATGGCAAATAGCTGGACAGAACAATGATATGAGCAGATGCACGCCTGATAGCATACCAGAGGGGGCTGCTACTTTTTGAGGCCAAATAAGGAGTAGCATATCGGTGAAGATAGGATTTGAAAGGAACAACTTCTCCCTGAACAAGTAGAATTAGTTAAGAACAACATAGAGCCAAGGTTAGAGCACTAACAGTGCACATAAATAACTTCACTCTAGACTTCAAGTGATTCACTAAGTATAAAAATGAGACATTTCACTCTACCTACTAATTACAAAATGAGAAAAGAAAATCAGAAGCCATGGTTTATCATTTCATTGGTTTAAAATATGCTCTTGTAAATTATGGCCACTACCAGTTATATAAGCATCAATCTCAAATCCAGAGATTAAGCACAAATTTATGTAAGGCAGAGTAATCACTTTGTTCTGTCCATTCTGTAAGTGATTTGGTGTAGACAAGAATGGCCAACATACATTTTGGACTTAGTTTAGGACTCTACCATGTAGGGCATGTACTATATTTCATGATTTCCAACAGATCCAGTAAATTCTGATATACACCTATTCAAATCTGAAAACTATGTTTTAGGAAATGGTAGAAACTTACTGTTTTTGGCTTCTACATGCTGGACAAATTAAAATCAAAAGGATAAATTAGAGGGATAAGAGAAATACCTGAAGAGAAGCTTGACTCACATGTTCTACTACACTCTTTGCTCTGCATATGAATATGTACGAAAATAATTAGAAAGGAAGGAAGGTGGTTTTGTTTTGTAGACAGGGATAGCCTGTAATTCTGATTTTATTTTTTCCAATTTGTTTACAGCTAAAATAGAGCCAATTCCATCTATTCTCCAAGGTGTCATTGATCACCTTATTCAATGGCAACTGCTTCCAGAGTACAGAAGGCCAAATGGTTGCATCATAAACCTTTTTTGAAGAGGTAAATATTTCATCCTTTCCTGCTCACATCTCTTATTGTCTACCCTGTATAGTCAAATAGGTCCTATAATCATTTATATGTTATATATATACAATGATATAACTATTTAGCAATGCCTGTATAATTTGTAACTTCGAGGGGGAACATTCTCAGCCATTCCTCAAACCACCGTCCTTGGACCAAACTCTGTCCACTCTTCTTCTCTCTGAATCAACTATGGCTTTTGGGCGTATCCTTATGACCGAAAATGATGGAAACTACAAGGGGACACTCATGCTCTCATTGAAGAAGGGGTACATATATTAAAGAACTCATAAATACTCATTGCAGTCCTAATTTTTCCATTTATTAGTCAAGATTCTAGTCACAGTGCTATTTAGAAAGGAAGAAATACCTTCAACATTAAAAGGGTTGCATTTATACTGAATAACATAAAAGGAAAACTCCTAGAGAATGCAATTATATGTTGCTATAAAGCTTATCATTCGGTTAGATGGCCTCTCTCCTTTTTCTTTTCCTCTTGAATAACATAGAACAAGCCTCAAATAACAGGACAAGCCTCAAATGACCTTTGATGGCTGAATGCACACAGGACAAGCCTCAAATAACAGGACAAACATTATATAGAATCAGGAATATCAGGAATAACAAGACAAGATACCAAAGCAGGGATAAATGTTCCCAAATTTTTCATTGTCCTAGGCATCTTAGATCAGTTATCTTATTGAATCAAATAGCAACATCTTGCACTTCATCTAAATAACGTGGGACAATTCATTAGTTAAACAGATAGGTTATTGAACAAAATAACCTTCAATGTAAGCTAATCAAATGACCTAGAATCATTATGAAGTAAAAATGTACAGAATGGGAGCACACGAACACCTATATCAGTTAGTAATTAGTAGCTGTTACCTTTGATGGCTGAATGCACACAGAATGGGTCTAGACTCAGGTTTCAAAGAGTCCTCTATCAAATTTCAAGAGGCACTTAGTAAGTAAATCAGTATGGAAGACATGATTAAAATCAACAACCAAATGATCTAACAAAAATTAAATGCACACAGAGAAATTGATGTCATTGATCCCGATTACCAAATGCATTTAAAGACAGGGCCAAGAGACGCAGGAGAGGGAGATAGACGATGACATGGCAGTAGCACTTCAAAGATCATTCATCTAGGTGTAAGGAAGCAGAGAAGGAGAGGGAGGCCGAGATACGAAGCTCAAATGCATCAGCCCTAGCATTTCACTCCACTCCCCAAAATTAGCTCAAATGCAGAAAACTATAACCAAAAAAACCAACCCCAACCGGAAAATCAAAACCCCCAAACTAATTAAACGGAACGCAAAATAATCGAAGGAGGATTAGAGTAAAAATCGAAGGAGGATTAGAGTACCTTGATGCTTCAAGATGGATTCTCCAGTCACGATGCAGAAGATTCCAGCACCTTTAACCCACAAAGCTACAGGTTCGAGCATATCTCCCTGGGAACCGAGGCGAAGGAGAGATGAGGATTGAGAAGCTGATTTCGACTTTGCAAGGTAAAATGATAACACAGCACCTTTCACCTACGAAGCTGCAGGTTCAGGCACTTCTTCTTGGGAACCGAGGTGAAGGAGAGGTGAGGATTGAGTGTTGATTTCGGCTTGCAAGGTGAAACGAGAACGCAAAAAATCAAGAGAAAGAAGAACATTGGTCTGGTTTTAGCGGGAGAGAATTTTTGGTGCCCGCGTGAGAAGCTGACTTCCTTTTCTTTTCTTTTTATTATATGTTTTAATTTTATTTTATATCACATATATGTTTGTTTAATCTGAGTTATTGATATGGAGTATGTACCATACTAACAAATAATATAATACTCTTAGTATTTTTTTTATCAATCATTAAACAATTTTTTATTATTAATATGTACTTTTTTAAGTCACCGATAACGTTTGATATATATATATATATATATATATATATATATATATTAATTAGTCAAAAATTTAAACAATAATTCTATTAATAAAATTAAATTAAAAATGAAAACTATACAAAATTTAATTATAAAGTAATAAATTGAGATAAAAAACCTATAAGAATAAATTGATATTGTAATATTTTTTTAAGAATAGTTATACTGTTATAGGCCTGTTTCTTCTTCTTCTTCTTCTTCTTCAAGACCACTTAGATCTTATATGAATGGTTGAGATTAGAAGACTACTTAATTAAAGTTGGAAGACATGACTTTTTAATTCATACTAATGGTGAATAGATTTCAAACTTAATTTATTTTACGTAAAAATTTATTATAATACTTTAATTGAATATTTTTTAAAAATCAACAGAAGTTAAGTTTAAGATTCAATTCATGATCAGTTGATCTATTCATTAAACTAATACTCTAATTAATAAAATTTATGATTATTAAACTACTAAATATATTAAGTAATTTCAAGTATTAATATCATTCAAAAATTAATTAATAATATTTATATAACATAATTTAACCTCCAAATAGTTTGTTTACAATGAATTTTTGCTTTCTTTTGTCAACATTTTGCAACGTGAGAAAAAAGTAGACTTTACTTTTTTTTATTATATGTTTTAATTTTATTTTTTTAGATAATTATTTAAAAAAATATTACCTATTCAAAATTAATCCCATATTTAATTTTTCAACAAAATTTAAAACTTTTCAACAAAAAATCATAGACAAATAATTATTTTAAGTTAATTCTTAAATTTTTAAAATATATTTTTGTTTCATTATTAAAAATAAAAATAATTTAAAATAATTTTTAACAATTTAAATTATAAAAATTAATTTAAAAAAGATTGTTATCTTCTGGAGTCAAATTACAGTTCGAATAATTTTTTTTATTTTTAGTGACGACTAAGTTGTCACTAAAAAGGTTTAAAAAAATGTGACTTTTAGTGATGACTTGGTCGTCACTGAAAGTAAGTTTTTAGTGACGACTTAAAAAGTTGTCACAAAAAGACATAATTTTTGTGACAACCTATCAAAGACGTCACTAAAACATTATGTTTTTGTGAAAGTGGTCGTCACTGAAAGTGGTCACAAAAACATAATGTTTTAGTGACCACTTTAAAAAGTCGTCATTAAAAGTTTAGCTTTTAGTGACGATTTCTGTAGGTCGTCACTGAAAGTATACCTTTCAGTGACAACTCCTCTAAGTCGTCACAAAAAATCATTTTTAGTGACGACTTTTTTAGTCGTCACAAATTGTCAATTTTCTTGTAGTGGAGCCTCGTGTGATGGCGAACACATGGGATATGATATGTGATGGAGAGCGGGATGTCTCCTATATGGGCGAGATGCTAACTATATGATTTGTGACTTGCCTCCCTTGTTGTGTGCTTGGAAGATATCCATGTTAGAGTCCCTTCGCGTGTCCTCTTAAATGGTGGTGGGAAAAATCTTAGCGGGGTACTGAGTTTAGGTAAATCTTACACCAACAAAGTACGGAATGACTTGAACTCTGATATGGTAGTTTTGATATGGGATCCTCCTTGTGAAATATTTTGATGCATAAAAACTTTTGTTTAATGATCATACAGTATAGTATATAGTTTTGAATATATGAATATCCTTTGATTTGAGAATATTTGAAATACGGGTCCCATATGGATGCACTTCCAAATTGTATCTCTTATGTGACAAATTTTAAAATATGAGTACATCCATATGTTGACCTAAGAGGTCATAGGAGGTATTATCTACTCATTGAGCTGTCAAACTCACTACACGATATTTATATATTTTTCAGATAAAAATATAGAGTTTGGTCCTTCTCTTTCAGATAGTTGACGAGTTAGACGACATAATCTCTGGGTGAACCTACTTTGTTTCCAAGGCTCGTAGATTTTGATTTATATTGTACTTGTACTTTAGAGTATGCTCTGAATGCCACAGGCAGAATCCCTGCTTCTGTTGTACTTTAATGTTTATAGATTTGATTTATATATTGTGTATATATGGAAATACCTATCTGTAAAAGAGTGTATTATATATGTTATGGAAAATATATGCTCGTAAAGTATATGTTTCACGTGCTCTAAAATTAGGGGCGTGACAATTTTTCAAGAAGTACTCTACAATATATGAAACTATGAAATCACTCAATAAAACTTCAAAATTACAAAACTACCCTACGAAAGAAAAAACTACATTTTACCCCTATATATATAACAATTTCAAATTAGCTCCCCTCTCTTTATTTCTTTTTTTTGGCAAAAAAAAGTCTTTTTCTCTCTACATTTTCTTTTTCTCTCTCTAAAACTATATTGAAGTTCTTATTCTTTGTCATTTAAAGCTAAAATTGACATTTGGAGTTAGTAATTGTGTTTTAATCATCCTAAAACCCCCCCTCTATTAGAAAGATTTTGTCAAAGGAGTTAGATCATACCATAAATCAACAACCAATACCAAAAATTGTTAAAACGAGAGGTTTCTAGATCGAACACTTTTGAACCTCTATTTTTAACACCGTTGACTTTGTTAGAACTAGAATGAGATGACTATAAGTTTGGCCAGTCTCCACGATCCAAAAAACCTAGAAAAATAAAGAAACATAGTGGAGAGAGAGGCAATTCAACAAGATTCAAAACTCACATATAAAGAACTCAAATAGAAGAATTAGCTACACAATTAGAATAAAAGGGTGTTGAAATCTAAGAGTCAAAATTTCTTCGCTAGAAGAGCATCCACATGAGCAACCATCTCCTTGAGCATGTGAATTATTCATGCCAAGTGCTGGCATGTAGTCTTAAGGTTTTTTGAAACCATGACTTGAGTTGACATAACCTCTGACTTGCTTGACCAAATATGAGTTGACCTATTGAATTTTTATGACTTCTTGACTATTGACCAACATTGACTTTTTACTTTGGCCGTTGATTGAGCTTCTAAAGTTATTTTTTAAGTTTTCGGACCTTCTAAACTTATTTATGGGGTCATTTTGGGCTAGTTCAGCTTTAAAATTGTCGTAAGGAGAAGAAAAAAAAATCTGAAGTTGGTAGTATTGTGAATACATAATTCCTGTTATAACACATTTTATTTCTTCCTTTATTCCTACAAGATAATTCACATGTTCTAATTTAAGTGTTCACTTACTTTCTCATGATTAATAATATTTATTTTGAAATGCAATTATTGGATTATTAAACTGTCACATTTTAGAAGCGCTTTAATTAGAAACCTCATTGGATTAAGAATGTTTTAGAGGGAACTATGGAAAGAATTCTTGATATGATATAAAGAAAAGTTTGAGTTGTTTTATGATATTTGACATGAAATCGAAATAATGTGTTTTTTATTGATTGATGATAGATTTTATTGAAATATTGCTAAATATTGATATGAAAATTATGTTGAAATACTCCATAACTTGTTAGAACAACTACAAGTAGTGCGTCTTGGTTCAAACTCCAACAAGCAGGGGTGTTGCTAGCACTATGTATCTAACAACACACATGAATTAGAAGGTTGCGGAGGGATGATGACCTATTAACAAGCAAGATACTTGATAGTTTCGTTATTTACCCTTCTGGGTTGTGTGCTCAGAGATAAATTTGGTTTTGCTACAAAGTCCTCTCAACTAAACCACTTGTTTGAAATTTGTACGAATTGATTGCGAAAAGCTTAACCTTGAAATTTTTTAAACTATCATTAAATGATTATTGATATTATATTAATTTAGAAAAGTCAATTTACTAATATATACAAATCATTATTTGGATATTTTCTAAAACTACTAGTTGCTTGACCAACTCAAATAATTAATTATTTAATTTAATTTGAATTATTGTGGTTATTTACTATATACAAAATACTAGTTAGACTAATTCTTAAAATTTTCATTTAAATTTCCATAGAAGTTGTAAACTTTAAAATTTTCCTTTATTGCAAGAAACTCATGGTCTAGCTTGTCTTGATTCCATTATAGTATGTATTATCTGTTTATTGAGTTTTACAACTCATTCCATTCATTTTGTATAGTTTTTAGATAAAGTTTAGAGCCAAATCCATTGTCAGCATCATAGAGTGAGATCGAGATGGAACTCTTGATGAGCTTGATATTCTATTCCAAAGGGCCACACTGTCAAGCAGAATCTCTACTTTTATTTGCGTACATAATTTAAATGTTTGGTTTAATGAATTTGGAGAGCTGAACTCTCATGATATATATATATATATATATATATATATATATATGAAATGTGCCATACTGGCCACTTAGTCCTAATTTGGGACGTGACAAGTACAATATCTATAAAGTGTCATGATTGTCATGCTAGAGGTCACATAACTACCCAATGTCCTTGCAAGGCCTTCACCTAGGAGATTGTTCCTATTAATTCCTTTGGGCCTCTAAACGATGACATAATGATAAAATCCTTAGATTGCCCATTAAAGGTTGATAATGATGACATTGGTGCTTAGGATCATGATCTTAGCCATATTAGCATTATGACAGCCATTTACCTCTCCTTGTTTCCTTTGATTCGAGTGCATTTCCACTCCTAGGTGTTTGGTGTAAAAGACCTTATAAATTCGTCTATCATGGGGTTAGTAGTATGAATGTAACATATACCTTTGTATCTGATAGGGTTAGGTCTTAAATTTGAGCATAACCCTAGCCATTTTAGGATAACTTAGGTAAAAAAGACTTCGTTAGCAGTCATTGAGCACAACAAAGTCGCCCTTCAGCTTAAAGATTAGTATAGTGAGAAAATAGTGTGATGTGTTACCAATGGATGTTGCCTATATCTTATAGGGTCATCTTGGCTTGATGATCATGGTGTTACTAACCATGGTAGAGAAAATACTTACACTTTTCAACACGAGGGTAAGAGTATCATTCATCAACCTACTAAACTTGATAAGATCAATAGCTTCCAAGAATGTTCTCCCTAAGCAAAACAAGCAAAAAATTCTCCATATTTTGACCTACAACTAGTTTGAGAAAGCAATTTCTTGATCCAAATGTGATTAATTGTTACCCCTAAATCTAAATTTGATCTCTCTAGTTCTAATTTAGAACAATCTCTTAAGGTTAGTCAACTGTTATAGGAGTTTCAGGACCTTAACCAAGATGACCTCCCTAGTTAGTTGCCATAAACTAGGGATATTTAGCATACTACTGACTTAGTACTTGGTTCTACCCTACATAACCTTCCTCGCCATAAAATGAACCCTAAGAAATGTGAAGAGATTAACAGGCAAGAAATAGGTCTCTTAGAGAAGGGTTTTATCCAGCTTAGTCTTATCCTTATTAACCCTTGAGAAAGGTGGATAATGGAGAATGTGTCTTGAGAGTGTGAAATTAATAAAACCATAATTAAAGACAAATTTTCTATTCCTGGTCTTCTGGACATGTTAGACAATATTGTTAGTTTTAGCTAGTTCTCCCAGGCAAATCTACATTAGGTATAATCAAAATAGGATTAGCCCAAGAGATGAATGGAAAATTTCCTTTAAACTCAAGATTCAATTATATGTATGAATGATTAGTTATGCCTTTTGGTTTATCAAATTCTCCTACTACTTTTATGCAAGTTATAACTCGTATATTGTGTCATTTCTTGAGTAAATTCTTTTTAGTTTATTTTGATTTACAATTTATTCAGGCGAAGAGATGAATATACAATTTCTTTTAAATTCAAGATTGATTATATGAATAGTTAATTATGCCTTTTGGTTTGTCAAATTCTGCTAGTATTTTTGTTCAGAGTTATGACTCATATTTAATGTCACTTATTGGGTAAATTTTTTGTTTACAATAAATCCAACGTTGATAATTTGAGCCATCTTCGTCAATATGTTCTCAACCTAAACGGTTAAAAAAGTGATCATTTTTACATACATAGGATTCAATGTATCTTCTTAGGACTTATTTGCTCACCTTAAGAAAGTGAGAGCATTAGTGAATGGCTAATCCCTTTGTCTATTTCTTATGTTTATTAACAAATTTATAACCATGATGGATCCTATTACTAAACTTTTAAAGTTAAATAAATACAATCAAATGATTTGATACAATCATATTATGTTCCAAATATGTTCTTCATAGTCCTCTATATATATAGTTATTAAATGAAATAATGATACTTCAAAAATAAAATTGTGTACGGCATATATGATACATATCTAACAAACATATCATGTTAAAACAATACTTTAATACATACTAGAATACTTCATTTTTTTTGTCATGACATCTTATCATATCATCTTTTATATTTCTACTATAATTCATAACATGATTTTAGATTTTATATATTCTCTTTTTTTTACCAATATTATTTAAGTTTATTAAGTTGTCACATTATATTTTAAAGTCATAAAAATAATCTTAAGGGAGAGAGTGTTTGAGTAATTAAAAATAATAATAAAATCAAGAGTAAGTTAATAGTTAACTATTGGATTGACCAATTAAAACCCATACTTAAATGGTTTATTAATATTAGATCTAACCCATTTCAACCATTGATCTAAATAGTTAAATTTAGTTGAAGTTAGGATGATTAAATGATTATAAATTGTAGTTACCACCCCTACTTTAAAGCATACAACCTCTTTGAACAGCAGTCATATAGGCCTATGCTGCCCAAGGAGATGCTAGTTCGACATTTAGTTTCTAGGCTCGACCTGACCTTGAAGCTTAACAGAAGTACTGGCCGCCTGTGCCCATTCTAGACAAGAAGATGAAGCTTGGGAAATCTTCAGTGCAATGTCCTTGAAATATGGCCCTTGTTCCATTAATCCATTACGTATCTTTTCCTCTCTAGTACGGGGAGCTATATTTAACCATAACATGGGAATTTCACCTAGAGGAGATATCAAATTGAAAAAGCTAAAGGAAATAAGACATATTGATGTTTTAAGTTATTCATCTTCTTTTTGGGCTGGAAGTCCAATTGTGGCAATTGGAAAGGCCTGCTTTTTGCTACTTCCCGACGTGCGTTTCAAGATGCATGACCATAAATTGTCTACTCTGTCTCAGCCATTGCCAATGTGCCAGGGGATGCTTATAACTAATGGAAACCCACCCTTCTCCAAACCCCCAAAAAAAATGAAATTATGTAACCCCATAATGAATTTGTAAGAAAAAAAAACTTAGATAAAGCTATTTAGATATTTTCCATAAAATTTCACAATAAAAATATGACATGTAAATTTTTTTTTAAAAGAGTCAATAACATAACATTGAATTATAAAAAGAATTTACATGTCATGCTTTTCTTATGAAACCTATTAGCATTCATTTTAAAAGTTATACTAAGTTTTTTCCAATTTGTAATTATGTAACCGGACTAAGTTATACTAGGTAAACATAGCATCTTCCTCCATAGGCATCTGAGGATGAAGGCTTGAACTTCTCATGTGATCTATCAAACTAGCCATAAGTATAACATTTCCATCATTTTTCTGTTTGACTTATCTTTTGCTCCAAATCTATAGACTTGGTTTTTAACTTCAATCCAACTACAACCGAGATTTGTTTTCAAACCTTTACCTTTCATCAATTTTTGCACTCGTGCTGCTTGATCCCAACAGCAAACACTAGCATATAGATTGGTCAGCTTTAGGAGTGTTGCCGAGCACCCTGGTTCTAGCAATAACCTATTCTTTGTTACCTTGATGTTAATCCAAACTCTTCCATGAAGTCTAGAGGAGAGTAGGGAACCCCACATCATAGCATTAGGATGAACATTCATATTTTGGATGAAATCTTGACCCTCCACAAGCAAACCAGCCAGACCAAGATTATCAACAATGCATGAATAGTGATTAATTCTGGATAACACACCAAGGTAAGTAATGGCATATGGATTAACTCCTTTCATTTTCATCTTTTCAAAAAGATCAATAGCCTTTTGTGCAAGCCCATGTTGTGCATACCCTGATATCATGGAGTTCCATGTGACAACATCCTTACCTTCCATATGTTCAAATATGTACAAGGAATCATGAATGGCCCCACATTTGCAACACATGATGATGAAAGAGCATTAGCAATGTGGACATAAGAATAAAAGCCCATTTGAATTATTTGAAAATAAGCACTTCTGTCATGTCTAAGAGCTCCGCTGTCCATAGAAGCACTTAGAAGACTAGTACATGTAAAATCATTCGGTTTCAATGCTAAACCCATCATATAATGGAAAAGCTCCAAACACTTGTGGATTTTCCATTCTTGTGCAAACCCAGCAAAAATCACTGTCCATGAGACCATATTTCTCATAGGCATTTCATCAAAGTCTGGTATGCGTCTTCTAACATCACACATTTACTGTACAAACTTATCAAAGAACTTTCAACATAAACATTGGCAATATACCCGGTCTTTATTGCTAAGTAGTGATATTGAATACCCCCACGAAGATCACACTTGGATCCACATGTGCTCACAGCATACAACAAGAAGTGTACATCAACTCCTGACCCTTGTTCCTGCTGATCTATGAGGTACAGACACAGACACAAGACATGACACAGACACGGACATGAGACATGTAAATTTCAAAAATTGCAGGACATAACACGTTGAGGACACATGAATTAAAAAAAATAAAGATTATATATATATACACACAATAAAAATAACATAGAATAAGATATAATTCAACATACAATAACATAGAATGAATTATAATTCACAATACAACTTCATATCCAAAAATTGTCATAAATTTACAAGTTACAACACAATCAATATTCATTCTTCTTCAATGTTTTCTAGATCACCATTATTAATTTCATCCCCTTCATCTGTGAACAAAACTCTTTCCAACTCTAGTTCATCTAATGATAGATTTGCAACCGATAAGACTCCAACATCTTCTGACACATCATCAAAATTATCTCTTCCAATATCCCACATCTTGGTATCACCTTACATATATTGTGGACTTCTCCTTGACAAAAGCCGAAGATTGTTATGAACAAACACTAAATCTTGAGCACGTTTTAGTGTCAATTTGTTCATTCTAAATGAGTGAATGAATGAGTATGTGCTCCAATTTCTCTCACAACAAGAGGAAGAAGATGGTTGCCTAATAAGCTTAATAGTAAGGCTTTGGAGAAGTGGAGAGGAGTGATCATGAATTGCCCACTAAAAATGTGGCTTCATATCCCCCCTTTGATCAATAGAGTCTGATTCAGCAAAATCTTCATAACAAGTGAAAAATTTCACATATTCCACATAAACCTTTTTCAAGTCATCAGGATTTTGAAAAATTCTCTTCAAACACTTCATTCTCTCTCTTGTTATCTCTCCATCTTTGTGTGGAGGGACTCTATTAGAAGTTTCATTCAACCAAGATTGATTATAATACCTATAAAGAGAATTGAAACAATATGTTATTATCATTAACACAATGAAGTTAAAAAACACAACTTAGCAAAAAATAAGAACAAAAATACCTAGGAGTCAAAGAATGTGCTAGGCAATGAAGAGGTGTGTTGCTTTTAGTCCACCTTTGCACCAATATATCATACACCACATTAAAGAAGGTGGACTCCTCATAATCAAGCTTGCCTTCATGGCGAAATATTGCTTTCTTCATTTGTTCAATCATATTATTCCGCCCTTCATATATCTTGTGAAGACTAGACTTATTAGTTTCTCCCATTCTCAACATATCATATATTGGAGAGTTAAATGCAAGAATAAAATCAATTTTATCCCACCACACATCATTGAGAATTTTATCCTTCACAAATTAAACTTTTCCCACATCATCCTCCCTATAAAGATTCCATTTATCACTAATCACCATTGATTTCAAGCCATTCTTTACAAGTTTAAATCTCTTCAACATAATAATAATTGAAGCAAACTTAGTATATGCAATGGCAAGCAACTTCAAAGGAACAAACTCATTAAAGATAGTCAATATCATATTATGATTCTTGATAAAATTCTTTACCATTATAGCATCATCGACTATTTCCCTTATCCAACCAAATTCATTAAAAGCAACTTCATTACCCTCTTTATTCTTTACATTGCACATGCTTTTCAAGGCTAAATTTAATGTATGGACCACACAAGGAGTCCAAAAGATATGAAGATACTCAACCTCTATAAGAACTCCTATAGCTTTACAAACTGGAATATTATCAGTGATAACTTGAACCACATTCTCCATTCCCACTTCTCTAATTACACCAACCAAGAATGGCATTTGCTATGAACTCCTTGTCTTTGTACTCACCTTTACAATTAACAGCTTTTATGAACATAGGGCTATTTTCTGTCACCGCCATAAAATTTATAAGAGGTTGTCTTTGTAGATCCGACCATCCATCACAAACAATGGTGATACCCTTTTCCTTCCACGTTGTTTTTATAGGTTGCAACATCCTCTCAATATATGCCTTCTCTTGTTATAACAAAGAATTCCGCAAAAAATTGTAGCCTGGAGATATGAAACTAGACAAATTATAAGTGCAAGCATAAGTGAAGGAATTCACATAATAAGGGTTCCTAGCAAGATGGAATGGGAGGCCCCTTGAATAGAATATCCTAGCAATATGGGCTCTTAATTCATCTCTTTCATGGTTATTGTATGCTTTCTCAAGAGGACATTCTTCAACACCTTTTCTTCTTTTGGTTCCAATTCCCAAACTCCCTACTCTAAATGAATTGAATGAAAAGCTGCTACTAGATGAATCAATCCTTGATGCATGAATAGATGGTGGCATTAGAAATTTCTTTGGCATATATGCTATTTTCCTTGCACAAGCATCATCTTCTAATTTCTTTATATCAACAATATTCTTATTAGATATTTTATTACATGGCCCTATACCAAGCCCTCGTAGCTTTAACAAGTGAACCTTGACTCTAGAATAAATTCTTTTGTAATCATTTCCACAATAATTACATGTAAAAGGAATATTACCTCCATCCCTTACTTCCTTTTCCCCTTTTGTAACAAACCTCCACAAAGGTTTATAGTCATCTCTTACAATATCAGAACTTTCAGACATCCTATATAAAATAACATAAAAAGAGAATTAAACAAAAGAATTGGCAATTTGGCATCCATTAGTATGCTATTTTCTAGTTCCCACTAACCCATTATGCTATTTTCCACTAACCCATCCATCATATATTAGAGCATCCATTAAACATAAGCAAGCCATAGACCACAGACTCTGCTATTTCCCACTAACCCATCCATCATATACTAACCTACAAAATAGAAGCAATTGGCATGCATCCATACATAAATTAGAAGCAATTAATAAGTAATAATAGAAGTCACAAGTAAATGCATGGAGAAGCAAGCATGAACAGAGGTAGTTACGTGGAACAGAACATGGAGAAGCAAGCATAAAGTCATGATCAGAGCATCACATGCCAGGAAAAACAAAAGCAGCAGCCAGCAAGTGAATGGAATAAGGCTAATACATTTTCTTCTATAAAAAAATCCTATCCTAGAGCAAACGCAAACAGGAAAAATAAAAAAACCATCAAGCCAACAAGTGAATGGAATAAAGCTATTTCCATCAGACCATCAAACCAAATGTAAATAGGCAAAAATAGAAAACACAAAAAGCCAAAAATAGAAAACCATCAAGCCAGCAAGTAAATGGAATAAAGCTATCAGACCAAATGCAAACAGGCAAAAACACAAAACCAAATTAGGAAAGATAATGGAGAGTGGAGACCATCAGACCAGGCAAGGGGAATAGCCAAATAGCAGAAAAGAAATAACTGCGGGAGGAAATAACTTACCTGAGAGCTTCGGCTAGGTGAGAATGGAGGAGTTGCGACCCACGAGAGAATATGACAGAGTTGCGACAGAGAGGTGGTGAGGGAGACTGACACACAGTGAAGGAGTTGCTGAAGCTACGATGGAGACTCGAACGAAGACCAGGTAACAGAGGCAAGGAGATGCAACGAAGAGAAGCAGAGGCAGAGACAATGTGATGAAGAGGAGAGACAAACCAAAGAGAAATGAGAAAAATTTGAAAATGAGTTCATCTAGGGTATTGGGTGGGAGCGTAGCGCTTGATTGGTTAAGGGTTGGGCCTCCTATGCCTAACAATGACCAAAGGTGTCGAACACGTAATTTTTTTTTAAGATTAGGACACAGGACACGTGTCCCAAACGTGTCTGGGGCGTGTTCGTGTCTGAAGAGTGTTCGAAAAGCCGACATGTCCCAAAATGAAGTGTCCGTGCTTCATAGCTGCTAATCAATATGAATAGAAATTGAATCCTCAATCTACAGAACAGAGGACTAGATCATTTTGTTGAACGTATCCATGATTTCAGTCATGGTCTTTGAACCAGCATAATGAACAGTCAAAAGTTCTATTACTTTGCTTTCTAGAATGCCCTCAATGAGTCGAAGATGGCTTTGATGATCCTTAGTATCTCTTTTTTTTATTAAGGTGTATTAGGGTTTAGGGTTTAATAATTAATAATTTATCTGTTGATCTCATTTATAATAAATCATTGTGACGGCGTTTAATCTATGTAGTCGACCTCACCTAATAGAAAAAGATTTGATTGTTGTTGTTGTTGTTGTTGTTGTATTAGGTCTAGAACTCTTAGTGCATTAGCTAACTATCTGTTTTCTATTCTGGATGCAAATTTTTGGGAAGAGAAAGGCCTATATGGATAGGGAGAGTTTGCATAACAGAATAAGGATTCTTCTTGAGACATTTTGGGACAAAAAGGAGCAACATAATTATCCCTTGATCAGGGACCCTGACTGAAACCAATGACACTAGTCATGATAGCAGTAATGCTGAATAATCATGCATGATACACCCTAGTAATTACAATACCAGACTCTCCTGGTAACTCAAAAAGCTCTGTTGTTGAAGTGTTTAATTCCTGCTAATTTCCCATACTTTCCATTCCAAAGGTTCTTTCTGATAAACCTATAGTAAAAGAGTAAACAATTTATTAATGAGATATTATCAATTTATGTTGTAGCTTTCGTAAGACTGAAGCTCAGATCATGAACAAGAGAATTAAAATACTGTCGGACATAATTAAATAAAGAATTGAAGGGATCATAGGTAATACGAAACTTAGAATCCAATTAGAGAGCAAAAAGGGCCTGCATAGAGCCATGTGAACCAGCCAAAGACCACCCAAAACCAAAGGTTAGCCTTCTCTCCACAGCTTTTCATATTTATGTTCAAATTTTTACCAGGGTAGGAGTAACTAATGCCACTGCTATTTCAAAAGCAGGGATATCACAATGAGATTGCAACTTCAAAATTTTTCTTTAACAACAATTATGATGGTGCAACTAATCAGAATAACAAAGACACACAAATTGCAATTACAGCTTGCAAGTGAGCTACGAAGAGACAAAAGGAAGGTGCAGGCAATGGCAACAAAGTCAACATCTAGTTTCCCAATTTGCATCTAACTTATTTAGGATGTGGTTAAAGTCCAAAGGAAAAATATCTCTAAGCTCGTCTTAACATTGTTTAAGGTAGCGAAGTGAAACTTTCACATATTTATGCGTTGTGAATGAATATTAATTTTTTCCCTTCCTATGAAATTAAATTTTTCTTTATGTCTTGAATGAATCAATGGGTATAAAAACTTTCAGCAACAGATCCACACAGAACACTTCAGCAATGAAACTCTGGTTCTGTAATAAATTTAAATGCTTTTCACATACTTCAAAGGGACAAAAATAGTAAAGGCTAAAAAAATTCCAGAATGTGATCGATCTTTTCCAAGTTAATTCTCTCTCAAGTTTATCTTATTTTACTTAAAAGAACCTAGATTCGAAAGTTAAGAAATTTACCTGGAAAATAGTTCAAGAATATACAATAGATTAGAAGGATATTAGGAACCCAAGAATTCAGCAAATGCCGTACCGACATGTCAAAATGACAATCTCCTAACTCATTAAACAATTATTTGCATCCGAAATTTGGTATGGAGGAGGTGAGCAATGCCAGTTGGATTGAAGATATGGCGGGGGATGTAATACGCAACTATCTGTCTCGAAAAGTTTTGTTTGACCCAATGGTCGCACATTCGAATCCAGAACTGGGAACTGAGACTTTATTTTAGAAGACAATGGCTACTGAGTCACCGAGTTTCAAGCAAGCAAGCAACCAAAATTTAAGATACCAGGAACTGATAAGTTTGCTAGTGATAGACTTCTCTATCAGCAGTTCCACAAAGAGACATTTGTTTGTATATGTCAGTAGTGCTTTCTCGCCAAAACCCTGACGGAATGGTCATTGATTTGTATAACAAATTCAGTTTTGATAGAAGTTGATGGAATAATGGACCATCCAGCTATGGCAGTTCCCTAAGTATCCCTTGGAATCAATGGCTCCCTCAAATGTCTGTTATTGGACGAAGCTTGGCATTAGGCTCTAGAATCCCGACGAAAAATGTTGCCCCATCATATTCACTACGCTGACGGGAAACGCTGTCGTTGAATTTGGTGTGTAAGAACTGGGTTTATTTTCAAAAGTATTATTTGAATTAAAAAAAAAAACATTTCCCTTGGGCGCCCATGGCTGCCCCTCCCGTTCCCCCCTTATCATCTTTTCTCTCATCCTCTCTATTCTGTACTTTGGTATATTTCTTTTCTCTAGAAAAAACAAATTTTCTTCTAGTAAAGATAGAAAAATTTTAAAGAATACACATTATTTGTTCAAATTTATATGTTGAACTTAAATTTAAATTAAAAAAATTAAATTTATAACACTGAATTTGTGTTTATATAAAAAATATTTAAAAATAATTAATTTTTAAAGAAAATTGAAAGGTGAGTTATCTCTTATCTTTTTATTTTATTTTATTTTATTGTTATATCAGTTATATCAGTTATATTTTTAAATTTTAATATATAATATTTAGTATATTAAAATTTAAAAAGTATGTTGACTTTTTATTTTTTTTAATTATAGTACTAATTTTTATTTTGTACCTTTAAGAATGTTAAGATTTATCTATTTTATCTTTATTTTTTGTTTACTAGCCTTACATCTTATATGATTGTAGTTTTTTCAAAAAAAAAAAAAAGAGTTGTAGTACTCCCCATCCTTTTTTTTTCATTTCCAATTTTAAACTCCTCTAAACTAGGAGGCTTCATTGAAAATAAATATAATATTAACAAAAATTAGATATAATAGCAAATAAGTTATATTTTTAAAGTGAAGATATAAATTTAATCTTTGATAATTATGAAAAAAATAAAAAAAAAAATTTTAAAAAACTAATTTAAAGATTTTACAACAATGATTTTAAAACTCTAGAATTGTAATTCCTTGTGTCTCTTTTTCTTTTTCTTTTTCATGGCTAATGGTCACTTCTAAATTTGTTCACTCCTTATTTTCTTCCTTCAAAGTTTTGATCCTCCCCGTTTGTCCGCTGCCATTTGCCAAGGCAATGGCTACTCCATAGATGGTAGCTATTGCTTCTGCTAGTTACTTAGCTAGCAAATTCTGAAGCTCCATAGATTCCAATCCACGAGAACGAAAGTTTGTGCCATTCTCCGAGCAAATTTCAAGCATCAAGCTTCTCTCTTGCGCTTTGCTAAAAGGATTTCTGCATCCTATAATATGCACATAAGAAACCAAATTTTTTTTTTTTGCCAGTAAAAACAAGAGTTTTATTTCTTCATTTTCAAGAAGAGTAAGTAAAGGTTTTTATTGAGATCATATTCAATTTATCTTCTTTGCTTCTGCTACAACCCTGAGCAACTAGAGATTAATCACAGTATATGTACATATAGCTGTCAACAATGGTACCTTTTTTATTTTCTTTGTATATTGAAAATTACCTATCGTGCTCGGGCATCACTGGAAGTATTGCGTCAGACCAAAATTTTTTGTTCATCTTTTTTTTTTAAAAAAATAATAGATAAAATTATGAAAAAAAATTTAATAATTAATAATTTTTTATTAATATTATTTATAATAAATTACTTTAACATCATTTAATTTATATAAATTATTTAACTTAATAAAAAAAATTGAATTATTGTAGTTATTAAAGAAAACTTAATAAAAAAATATTTACCATTATTATTAACAAAATTTGTGAGATAAATCTATCGTAGAGAATGTATTTTGTTTACTATTATATGTGAAAGGTGGGTCCCTCCAAGTAGAGTCCATGATATTTTTAATTGAAAAGAAATTAAAGAACTACGGGTCCCACTAAGGGAGAAATGAAATTGTTAGGCACCGAAAACTTGCCACAAATCTTAAAGAGAGAAAAGGAAGGCAGAAAACTTCCTGCAGCCGCGTAATTAGTTGGGGGTTTGGCTCTATAAATAGAGCCTCTCCCCTCAACCATTTACATAACCCAATTCAGAGAGTCTCACATATTCAGAGAGAAAGTGTGAGAGAAGAAAGTGAGATCTTTAAAAAGAGAATTTTTTGAGAGAAATTAATGAGTCAATTTGTGAGGGCACAATCCACAAATTGATAGATAAATCCACCTAAAGGTGAGTTTTGTAATCACATTATTATTATAGTAGAAGTTTAAGCGGCCTACGAGTTTCGTGGTTTTTACCTTCATTTTAGAAGGGTTTTACACGCTAATATTTTTAGTGTTATTTTTCATCTATTTAATTTGTGGGAATTATCCCAACAATATGACATTACTAAGGCCCAGCTCATCCTCAATGTCATCCCCATCTTCAAATAACATAAGAAACTAAGCCTAAGCCTACTCTTTCTTCTTCTTTTGCCAGTATTTATAAGCACCCACGACTCCAAGAATCAGTATGGTTCAGACCAAAGCACTTACCAAAACCAAAACTGCTAAATGCATCCCTGTTCCACCACCGTGCTCATCTAATACTAGATATGAACCTATTTACTATTGCCATTGAGATGAAAATTAGTAATTCTCATTTATATATGGATTAATAAAAGAAATAAAAGAATAGAGATATAATTGAAATGTTTTAAAGATGAAAATGAAAACTTACTAATATTTTAGGGTCAAATTGTAATTTTATAAAAATTTAGGGATCAAAATATAAATAATGAAATTTACAAAGACTTCGTCTAATAATTAGAAAATTTCTTATTAGTCCCTCCATTAATATCTAAAAAAAAGATGAAATTTTTTTCAGGATGAATGAATAGTATAAATAGTAACTTTTTCTCTCCTCATTTTTTTTCTCTAAATCTGAAATGTCTTTAAGCCTTCGATCTCAAAACTAAAGGTACCATTAGATTTAGGACAGAGAGTACTATGATTTTGACCGAATAATTTTTTAAATCAACTGCAGAATCACCGCAGATCAGAAGTAGAAAACTTTTTTAAAAAGCAAACTCTGAAACTCTTATTTAAAGTCTTCAAATTGAAAATCTGACACCATAAATAGATTCAAGAGATAGATAAACTATAAGATATGAAATTTCTCGGCCATTTGAAAATTTTTGGTGTCATGAATAGTAAATTCGAGAGACGTGAATAGTGACTCCAGTTGGTGTGATTAGTAACTCGCTGATATGAATAGTGATTCCAGCTTATATTAACAGTATTTTCGATCATGAATAGTGATCATCGGTTGACCAAACTCTTAGAGTCATTTTTTAAGTTTAAATACCCTCTGGATTCGTTTTTTAGGTCTATTTGGTCAATTTTGAATTGAAAAAGTGTATTTTGGGGCTGTCCAACTTGGAGCCCTTACCCTATGAGTAGATAATTCTTTTTATGATTTACCATATGCTCTTCTTGAACTTTAAATGTATAAATGGTTATGTTTATAAGTTATTTATTCTATCATAAGTTTCTAAAATGTTTCAAAATATCTACTTTGCTTACCAACTAGTATATAATTCAAGAAGAGTATAGTTTTACAAATAAATTTTGAAACTCATTGAATATGTGGTTCTAAATGTATTTATCATTATTTGGTAAAATGAATATTATGTGCACGAGGCATTGATCTGTAAAGCTATAAAGTTGCTGAATATGATTGAATAGTAAGTGTAAAACTCATGGCGAATTACTTGATAATTATGCATTGCATTTGATGAATATGCATACATATATATATATATATATATATATATATATATATATATATATATATATATATATATATATATATATATATATATATATATATATATATATATATATATATATATATATATATATATATAAGTATAGATGAATATCGACAGGTTGTATGGCTTGAGACAATATCGAGTAGGGGACACCCTATTAGCCTGAGTGAACCAAGGGGAAGGTTACTCCAACCGGGTGACAGTGGTAATGTGAGGAGGCAGATGTGTGTTGAACTCACATTCCCTTATCACTTATTGTGACTGTAGTCGATCGGTCACTATGCATATAGAAAATGAGTGAATTGAGTATATTGAAAACTGTGACATGCATGAACATTATGTAAAAAGAGTATATTTTCAATACATATATAGTATGTTAATTATGCATCAACAAAAGTTATGATTTTATCTCAAAAACTTGATATTTTTCTGTAACTTATACAACTGAACATAACATCATCCCTTACTGTGTACTTGGGATTATTTGATGGTTCTGATATGGAATCCTCATAATATTTACATATGAAATATTTTGATTCATAACAACATTTTTTTAATGATCATACCGTATTGCATATGATCTTAGATATCTAAATGTGATTTGAATTGAGAATATTTGAAATACGGGTCCCATATGGATGTACTTCCAAACTGTAATTTTCTATGTGATAAATTTTAAAATATGAGTACATCCATATGCTGACCTAAGAGGTCATAGGAGGTATTATCTGCTCACTGAGTTGTCAAACTCACTACACGATATTTTCACATTTTTCATAAAGGATACAGAGTTTGGCCTATTTTGTTTTTAGGGCTCGTAGATTTTTGGTTTTGTTGTACTTGTACTCTAGAGTATGCTCTGAACATTACAGGCAGAATCTCTGCTTTTGCTGTTACTTTGATATTTATAGATTTAGTCTGTATATTGTGTATACATGGGAATACCTATATGTAACTATTTTCAATGATAAAGGAGTGTATTATGCATATTATGGCAAATATATGTTTGTAAAGTATGTGTTTCACGTGTCCTTAAATTAGGAGCGTGACAAGTTGGTATCAAAGCATTAGGTATTCTTGTAGCTATCAGAGTAAATGATTCATTAGTATGACCTTTAGTATGGATATGAGCCGGACATATTTATACTTTAAGTACTGCTAAGGGATTCTATAGGGTTTCAATTTCTTTTTTATTCTAAGTTTGCTAATTTTTCTAATATAAAATTGATTAAATATTGTGGCATTTTAAAAATTATCTATGGGTCAATTTTTGCTTGAAAGTGAAAGGAATAGGCAAGTAAGAGAATTTAAAGAATTGAGACAATTGCCAAATATAATCGTTTCCGAATATGATATCCGTTTTATCCGGTTATCTTGATATGGTAGACTTCAATGTGATACAAGAAATAGATTGGTTGGCATCATGCCATGCCATTTTGGAATGTCATCTTAAGGCGATTAAATTTAATATTCCTAGAGAATCTTTTTTCCCTATACAAAGAAACTGTAATCCAATAATCTAAACTCTGCTTCAGCAGCCTATAAGTTATTACAACAAGGTGCTAAAGATATTTGACAGTGGTGAGAGATGTTGATATAAAGTGTACCAGTATAAATCATATTCCAATAGTTAGGGAGTTTTCTGATGTGTTCTTTGAAGAATTGCCAAGATTACCACGAAACGTAAAATAGAATTTGGTATTAATTAACTTCTTAAAATCCAACTGATATTTATATACTCATATAGAATGGCACCCACTGAACTCAAAGAATTGAAGAATTAGTTGCAAGATTTATTCTATAAGAGATTTATTTGCCTTAGTACTTTTTCTTAGGGTGTTTCAGTCCTATTTTTGAAAAAGAAAGATGAATCGTTGCGATTGTGCATAGATTATAAATAGTTGAATAAGGTGATAGTGCGTAATAAATATTCATTACCTCGTCTATATGTTTTTTTTTACCAGCTATAGTGTGCTCAAATTTTTCAAAAAAATATAGTTGAGACCTAGGTATCATTAATTGAGGATATTTCGAAAATTGCTTTCGAAATTCGGTATGGGCACTATGAGTTCTTAGTAATCTCATTTGGTTTGAAAAATACCCCAACTGCACTCATGAATTTAATAAATAGTAATTAAGTCATTATTTGATCAAATTGTAAATGTATTTATTGACGATATATTAATATATTTCAAGAGTTCAGAGAATCATAAGCAACATTTGAGGATAATTTTTCAAACTCAAAGAGAGTATAAGCTTTATGCTAAGTGTTCAAAATACAAAATTTTGGCTCAGTAGTGCTATTTTCTTAAGGCATATGGTTGGAAATTATGGTATTCAAGTAGACCCTAAGAAAGTAAAAGTGGTACATCAATGTCCACGTCTTACTATAACTACAAATGAAGATCCAAGTCTAACTTTTGCTTTCCGCGATTGTCTGTCTTGCAATCTATTTGAGTCATAATTTGATCAATTACATGAACAAATACTTGTAAAGCATTAATCAACTCCTCAGCATTTGAAGTTGAGATGAGAACTTGTCATGCTGAGTGTAAGATAAACCTTTGTTCCATAGTTTGATCAAAAAAAGATAACAAACCATCAAAGAAATGATTAACATTTAACAAACCTATCGATTTGTGATGGATATTCAGTTATGCCCAGAAGACTACTTAAAAAATCTATTCAAAAGTACTAAAAATCTTTGGTAAGGCAATGAAGGCATTAGCATTGCTCACCATTCTAGCCATGCGCTCATGCATAGAGTCTACCCGAAATTCTTCCCCAATTGTTTTTTTATGACGTTTGATACAGTTAGAGTTATAGAAATAATACCTAGAACATAGCATCCTCCTACATGTGCCGTTGTAGACACACACCCCATTAATCTATGGTTGCTTCCACCATAAACTAAATAATTTTTTTCCTGGCCAGCACCATACCCAGATTTTGTGCTGCTTTAACATACTCTCCATCTTTTTCAGGACGGGAACCACAAAAGACACAAATATTTTGAAACTAACAAAATGTGATTCTCTCTATATCTCCATTCACCCTAACTTTGAGTATGAAGATAAAGATACTAATGTGTGCATTTATAAAATTCAGAGAAAGGCATACTTATAATAGCTATACAAATAAGCTAGATATAATTACAACAACTATGTGAGTGGCTTATGGATATCAGCTAAATTGAAAGTGAATTTTAAAAATGACGACACATATGCATATGTATAGTAGTTGTGATTGTGACTTATATTAACCATATAAAGAGAATAAGATTAAAGTATCACTAGAAATTTTCTTTTCCCTTGTAATCATTGATAAAGCATTAATGTCTTGATTCTTGTAGGAAATTTGTAAGTCATAGGCATCATTGTAAAAAAAATATGAAAATGAAAATCAGTTAATTGTTGAAGAGGGACAATCAAATTATTTGTCTTATTTTCCCAAAGTTCTTATCAGTCAACTATAGGTATTATTAAGTCGACTAGCTATTTTGAAATTTTTTAATTTGGACTGGTTAATTTTACAGTTGATTGATTATATCTGTTTTGAAGCAACTAATTGCATCCTACCAATTACCTACATGCACTTTGCTCTTCACAAACTTTTATAAGCTCAGAAATGCTTCTTTTTCATGTGCTATTCTTCTACCGAATAACAATAGCTTTGAATTAGATTTTGATACATATATTCAAAACTTGTGGCAATGATTTTTATCGAAATAGCAGCTAAGTTATGTTTATAGCTTTTCAAGAATTGCGACCACCAATTTTAATTTTCTTTCAATGTTTTGTCTAAACTTTTGACTTTCTATTTTGGCATCATGCTCCATTATGTATTTCTCTTTTTCTACTGCATCATCCCTCATTAATGTTTGGCATTAAATGCAAGGTTCTTTTTTCTTATTACAAGGAGGGTTAATTTCATTTCTTTAAAACTCAGTTATTATAGTGTCCAAGTAGTTAGTAGGTTAAAGTAATAGAGAATTTTGAAAATCATGTTTGAAAATAATGTAAAGCAATCAAGATATTTGTGTTAAAGGTTTATACCATGCTAAGTTGAATCTAGTATTTAGGATGTGAATTATGTTGAGATTGGAAATTCACGTGTGAATAATTATTGAGAAATGAGATTTTAGAAAAAGCAATAGATCTTGAATATTGATGGGATATAATAAATTTGAAATAATTGTACTAGTATAATGGTAAAAAGAAGATACAAGTGAAATATTTTTCGTTGTTTAGTATGTCAACAAATAAAAATTTAATATATTGTTTCAGGAGAGCTATTCAAGAAACTTTAAGATCTTAGTTAGACTATAGTATAACTGATAATAAATTTAAATGATGTATTTACGCATTAGAAGTTATGCTTTAGATATCTTTATATAATTTTGGTGAAAGTTGAGAGAAATTATTTTTTTCTTAGTTGAACTTGCCATATTAGTAGTTATCAGGCCAATATAAAAATGGTACTATTTGAGATTTTACATGAAACATCGTAGGTCTCCTAATAGGTGGGTGAGTTGAGTAAAGTTAAACTTTTAAAATCTAATTTGGAATAACATACAATAGATAGAATATGACTAACCTAAATTGATGATGCTAGTTTGGAGAGCATGCTTCAAGCATATGTTCTCGAGTTTAGTGCGAGTTTTCTTAGCAGAATTCGTTTATAATAAAGTGATATGGGATGACTTAAAGCCTTATGAAAGAGGTAATGAAGTTTGAAAGAAAGAAAAAAAAAGTTCAACTCTAGTATATGGGCTTTTTTGAAATTTTGAACAAAGTGGACATACTAGTATATCGCCTAGGTTTGCCATCAAGATTAAGTGATATTGATACAGTCTTTCTTATATCAATGTTAAGAAAGTACCTATCAGACTCTTCACATGTTATCTAATTTCAAGAAATTCAATTAGACAAGAATTTGGCTTAATTATGAAGAAAAACTGATGTTTATTGTTGATCGACAAGTGAAGAACTTATAGTTGAAGGAAATCCCTATGGTCAAGGTTATATGGCAAAATCACTCAAGTGAAGAGATTTTTTAGAAAGTAAAGATGATATACAAAAGAGATATCCCCAATAGCTTGAGTAGTGGCGTTAATAATTGTAATTTATGCTAAGAAATATCCCCAATAGCTTGAGTAGTAATGTTAATAATTGTAATTTATGCTTTGACTTCATTTCTTACTTGTGATAAGTTGGTTTGAAATTTGGGGATCGAATTTCTTAAGGGGGGAAGAATGTAACAACCCTAACATTTATTAATTCTCATTTATGTATGGATTAATAAAATAAATAAAGGAGTAGGGATGTAATTGAAAGGTTTTAAGGATGAAAATAAAAACTTATTAATATTTTTGGAGTCAAATTGTAATTTTCTAAAAGTTTAAGGGTTACAATATAAATAATAAATTTACAAGGACTTACTCTAGCAATTAACACATTGCTAATTGGTCCCTCTATTATTATTATTTTTTTTTAAAAAGAAGAGACGAAAAAAATTTCGGGGTGAATGAATAGTATAAATAGTAACTTTCTCTATTCTCATTTTATTTCTCTAAATCTGGAGTATCTTTCAACCCCCGATCTCAAAATTAAAGGTACCATTGAATTCAGGACGGAGAGTACTATGATTTTGCTCGAACAATTTTTTAAATCGGCCGCAAATCGGAAGTAGAAAATCTTCAAAAAAACTAAACACTAAAACTCCTATTTAGAGTCCTCAAATTAAAAATCTAACATCGTAGATAGATTTAGAAAATAGATAAACTATAGGATATGAAATTTCTTAGCCATTTGACAACTTTTAGTATCATGAACAGTAAATTCCGATTGCGTAAATAATGATTCTGGTATGTGTGAATAGTAATTTCACCGAAATAAATAGTGATTCTAACAATGAATAATGGCCATCGGTTGACCAAGCTCTTGAAATTATTTTCTAAATTTTTGGACTCTCTGAACTCGTTTTTGAAATCTATTTAGTCAAATTTGAATTGGAAAAGTGCATTTTAGGGCTATCCAATCTGGAGCCCTTATCCTATGAGTAGATAATTCTTTCTGATAACTTACCCTATGCTCTTCTTGAACTTTAAATATATAAATGGTTCTGTTTATAAGTTATTTATGCTATCATAAGTTTCTAAAATGTGTTCAAATATCTGCTTTACTTACTAACTGACATATAGTTCAAGAAGACTAGTTTTGCAAATAGATTTTGAAACTCATTGAATATGTGATTGTAAATGTATTTATCATTATTTGGTAAATTGAATATTATCTGCACAAGGTATTGATTTGTAAAGCTACAAAGTTGCTGAATATGATTGAATGGCAAATGTAAAGCTCATGACGAGTTACTTGATAATTATACATTGCATTTGATGAATATATATATATATATATATATATATGAATATCGACGAGTTGTATAGTTTGAGACAATACCGAGTAGAGGACACCCTATTAGCCTGAGTGAGCCAAGGGGAGGGTCACTCCAACCGAGTGACAGTAGTAATGTGAGGAGACAGATGGGTGATGAACTCACATTCCCTGATTACTTATTGTGATTGTAGTCAATTAGTCACTATGCGTATAGCAAATGAGTGAATTAAGTATATTAAGGGATGTAACATGCTTGAGCACTATGCAAAAAGAGTGAATTTTCAGTGCATATATAGTATATTAATTATGCATAAAAAAATTATTATTTTATCTCAAAAACTTGATATTTTTCTATAACTTATACAACTGAACATAACACCATCCCTTACTGTGTACTTTGGATTATTTCATGGTTCTGATATGGAATCCTCTTAATATTTACATGTGAAATATTTTGATACATAACAATATTTTTTTAATGATCATATCGTATTGCATATGGTCTTGGATATATGAATGTGATTTAAATTGAGAATATTTGAAATGTGAATCTCATATGGATGTACTTTCGAACTGTAATTTTCTATGTGATAAATTTTAAAATATGAGTACATCCATTTGCTGACCTGAGAGGTCTTATGAGGTATTATCTGCTCATTGAATTATCAAACTCACTATACGATATTTCTACATGTTTTAGATTAGAATATAAATTTTGGTCTTTTCCTTCAAATAGGTGATCAGTTAGGCCACATATTTTCTAATGAGTCTATTTTTTTCAAAGATCGTAGATTTTTGGTTATGTTGTACTTGTACTCTATAGTATGCTATGAGTGCTATAGGCAAAATTACTACTTTTGTTGTTACGTTGAAATTTATAGACTTGGTCTGTATATTGTATATATATAGGAATACCTATATGTAACTATTTTCAATGATAAATGAGTATATTATGCATATTATAACAAATATATGTTTGTAAAATATGTGTTTCATGTAACATCTCGTAATTTTTATTTTTAAATAATAATATTTTGCTATAAATAAATATATTTTTATTTGTTTAAAAATAATTATGTTATGTTAAAAGCAAGTATACTTTTAATTAAAGTAATTATTGTTTTGTTTAAAATAATTATATTGGCTTTTAATAAATTTTTATTATATTTTTAGAAATATTCTTTCTTTTATTATACATAAAGATATTTATTTTGTACTTTGTTTTATTAAGATTTTTATCAAGAAAAATCATGATTTAAGAGTTTAACTAAATGTTTATGAGAATGTAAATTTTTAGAAATTTTTAGGATGTTTCAGGATAAAAAATGGTATTTATATGAATATATATAAAATAAAATAAAAATAAATCTAAATATTTAATTAATAAATTATTATTATTATTATTATTATAAATAAATAAATAAAAAGAGAAAATGGGATAAATACCGTTTTTCATCTTAAAACATCTCAAAATTTTCTAAAAATTTACATTCTCATAAACTTTTAGTTAAACTCTTAAATCATGATTTTTCTTGATAAAAAATCTTAATAAAAAAAGCACAAAATAAATATCTTTATGTATAATAAAAGAAAGAATATTTTTAAAAATACAACAAAAATTTATTAAAGACCAATATAATTATTTTAAGCAAAACAATAATTACTTTAATTAAAAGTATACTTGCTTTTAACATAATATAATCATTTTTAAACAAATAAAAATATATTTGTTTATAGCAAAATATTATTATTTAAAAATAAAAATTACGGAATATTACATTCTTCTCCCCTTAAGAAATTCGGTCCCCGAATTTTAACCCATCCTACCACATGTAAAGAATGAAATCAAGGCATAATTCAAAGTTACCAACCTTATTACTTAAATAATTGGGATATTTTGTCTGTATATCATCTTTACCTTTTAATATGTCCTTTCACTTGAGTGATTTTTCTATATAACTTAACCATAGAGATTTTTTTCATCCATAAGTTATTCACTTGTCGATCAACAATAAACATCAATTGTACCCATAGTTAAGCTAAATTTTTGTCCAATGGAATTTCTTAGAATTAGGTAACATAAGAAGAATCTAATAGGTACTTTCTTAGCATTGATACAAGAAAGTATATATCCACATTACTCAATCCTAATGGCAAGGCTAGGCAATGTATCACTATGCTTACTTTGTTCAAGTTTTCAAAAGAGTCTATATACTAGAGCTTAACTTTTTTCTTCTTTCCAAACTCATTACCTCTTTCATTGGTTCATTGGTGAGTCCTTCAAGAATATGTGGTCACCAAATAATAATTTTTAATGCTCAACATTCATAGTTCTTATAGACTTTTGACCTGTATTAAGTTGTTTTTTTTTCATTCTATTTCACTTTATCAATGATATCTTACCATAAGTCTAACTCCCTTGAGCCATCAAACAAAAAGTTTGTAACACCTTTACTTCAAGAATTAAATCATCCAATAACACTTTATTATAAGCAAATTCTGTTAAGGGATCTCCCTCCAAACTCGAAGTCATACGCTTGAAGCATACCCTCTAAATTAACATCATCGATTTAGGTTAATCATATTCTATCTATTTCTTGATATTCCAAATTAGATTCAAAAAACTTAACCTTATTCAACTCATCCAACTATTAGGAGTCCTACGATGCTTAATGTAAAACCTCAAATAGTGCCATTTGTTTGTAAGGCCTAATAATTACTGATATGGACAAGTTCAACTAAGGATAAATGATTTTCTCCAAAAGTTTATCAAAATTATATAAAGATACCTAAAGCATAATTTCTAATGTATAAACACATCATTTAAATTTACTATCAGCTATACTATAATTTAGTTAAGATCCTAAGTTTCTTGATTAGCTCTCTTAAAACAATATATTCAATTCTTACTTGCTGACATACCAAACAACAAAAAATATTTCACTTGTATCTTCTTTTACCATTATACTAGTACAATTATTTCATATCTTAGTATATCCTTATTGTCTCGGGCTATCCATGTTCACAATCTATGACTTCCTCTGAAATCTCATTTCTCAACAATTGTTCACACGTGAATTTTCAATCTCAATATAATTCACATCCTAGGTACTAGACTCAACTTAGCATAGTATAAACCCTTAACACAAATACCTTGATTGCTTTACATTATTTTCGAATATGATTCTCAAATTATTCTCCTTTCCCTTCTCAACCACATTAGGTAAACTTAGGTGTTCTTCATACCTTAATACTCAATCAGTATATACTATAAACTCATTATTCTTTCTAATTTGCACATAGTCTGCCAACTTACACAGTTATACATACTTGATATAAATTTTTTTAATACATTTTTTGTTAGATAAATTCTTTCAAAATCTCCATATTTCCAAATTAAGAGTTCAAAGATTAATTTAAATCATACTTCCCATATTTTATTCCTTGAGAACTTCAACACCACTAATCCTCTTGATTAGATTCGTCAAAACACCATATGAGCATCATCCGTCCATTCCTTTCAAATTTTTCATTACTTTAACCTACTAACAACTTGGACACCATAATAATTGAGTTTCAAAGAAAATAAATTAACTTTTCTTGTAATGAGGGAAAAGAACTTTGCATTTAATGCAAAACATTAATAAGGGAGAATGCAGTAGAACAGACAAAAAGTATAGTAGAAAACGGTGCCAAATAGAAAGTCAAAAATTTGAACAAAACATTGAAAAAAAATTAATATCGATGGTCGTAATTCTTGAAAATCTGTAAACAAAATCTAGCTATTATTTCGGCAAAAATCAGTGACCGCAAATTTTGAATATATGTGCCAAAATCTACTTTAAAGCTGTTGATATTCGGTGGAAAAGAAACATTTATGAGCTTATAAAAGTTTGTGAAAATCAAAGAATATGTAGTTAACTGGTAGGATGTAGTTGATTGCTTCAAAATAGATATAATGAATCAACTGTAAAATAATCCGTCCAAATTACAATTTCTCAAAATAGCTAGTCGACTTAATAATACTGATAGTGAACTGACAAAAATATTGGAAAAACAAAATAAATAATTTGATTGTCCTTCTTCAACAATTAACTTGTTTACATTTTCACTCTTTTTTTTTATAATTACGCTTATCACCTACAACTTTCCTACAAGAATCAAGACATCAATACTTCATCAAGGACAACAAGGAAATTTCTGTTTTAGCAACCTATAAGTTATTACAAAAGATGTCAAGAATATTTGACAGTGGTGGGAGATGTTGATATGAAATGTACCAATGTAAATCAAGTTCCAATGGTTAGAGAATTTTCTAATGTAATTCTTGAGGATGAAATTAAATAAAAATAAATCTAAATATTTAATTAATAAATAATAATAATTATTATAAATGAAAAAAAGAGAAAAGGGGAAGGAGGAGACGGAATGCAGTGTGAAACAGAGGAAGAAGATGAATAGTGTGAATAGTGAATAGTACCTCCATATTTTCTCTCTAGATCTGGAGTGTCTACAGGCCTTCAATCTCAAAACTAATGATGCCAATGGATTCAGGACAAAGAGTACTACGATTTTGATAGAACAATTTCTCAAATCAACTGTTGAATTGCTGCAGATCGGAAGTAGAAAATCTCAAAAAAGGTAAACTCTGAAACTCTTACTTAAAGACCTCAAATTGAAAATTTGACATCGTAGATGGATTCAAGAGCTAGATAAACTTTAGGATATGAAATTTTTCAGCTATCTGACAACTTTTTATTTTTGGTAAATAGTATTTTTTAGCAGTGAATAGTATTTTCTGGTGATAAATAGTGACCAAGTTCTCGAAGTTCTTTTCTTGATTTTTAGACCCTCTGAACACGTTTTTGAGGTCATTTAGTCAAATTTGGATGGGAAAAGAACATTTTATGGTTGTCCAACCAGGAGCCCTACCTTGTGAACAGATAATTCTTTCTATGACTTACCCCATGCTCTTCTTGAACTATAAATGTATAATTGTTTATGTTTACAATTATTTATGCTATCATAAATTTCTGAAATGTATTAAAATATTTATTTTGCTTACGAACTGGTACATAGTTTAAGAGTATGGTTTTAGAAATAGATTTTGGAACTCATTGAATATGTGGTTCTAAATGTATTTATCATTATTTGATAAAGTAAATATTATGTGCATGATGCATTGATTTTTAAAGCTATATACTTGTGAAAATGATGCATGTCATATTATAAATGAGATTAAATGGAAAGCGTAAAGCTCATGGCGAGTTGCTTGGTTATTATGACAAGTGTAAAGCTCATGGCGAGTTGCTTGATAAATATGACAAGCGTAAAGCTTATGGCGAGTTGCTTAATAATTTTACATGTATTTATATGTATGGATGAATATCGATGGGTTGTATGACTTGTGACGGTACTGAATAGGGGATACCTTATTAGCCTGAGTGAACTGGGGGAGGGCCGCTCTAACCGGGTGACAGTGGTAATGTGGGGGGGGGGGGGACAGGAGGGTGATGTACTCACATTCCATGATCACTTATTATGACTGTAGTCGATCAGTCAATATGCGTATAACAAATGAGTTATGCTTTCATTGCATTGACCAGATCGTCGAGTGAGGTAGGTGCATTAAAAGTGATGATTTTACCTCCAAATCTTAATATTTTACTATAGCTTATATAGCTTAGCATAACAACATTTGTTTAAGGATCATATTGTGCTGCATATGGTTTTGGATATCTGAATATCCTTTGAATTGAGAATATTTAAAATACGAGTTCCATATGAATGTACTTCTGAACTGTATGATCTATGTGACAAATTTTAAAATATATGTACATCTATATACTGACCTAAGAGGTCATAGGAGGTATTATTTACTCACTGAGTTGTCAATCTCACTACACAATATTTTACATTTTTCAGATGAGAATACAGAGTCTGATCCTGCAGATAGGTGATCAGTTAGGTAACATATTCTGTGGGTGAATCTACATTGCTTCCAAGGCTCACAATTTTTGAATTATACTGTGTTTATATTCTATAGTGCTCTGAATGCTATATGCAGGATCCCCATTTCTGCTGTACTTTGATGTTTATAGACTTGGTCTGTATATTGTGTATACATGAGAGAAATGACAAAAAAATGAATTGTACATCTTTATGGAGACTATCTGATTGCGGAAAAAAATGTTTATTTTACGTGTTTGAAATTAAGGGCGTTACATTTCACGTGTCCTTAAATTAGGGGCATGACACTATATAGATTACCAATGTTAAAAAAAGTTCATAGAAGCACACTCTAGATGATATAAAGTTGCCCTACATGGACAATAAGGCAATAATATAATTGTGGTCTTTCTTGCTTTCTAATAAACTTACAACATGTGATGTAAAGCTTCATTAAGCAATGTAGGAAAATAGAATAGACCTGAGGCAGATCCCTTGTAATTCCGTAAGTTGACAGCACTCCTAAACTCTTGAAATTAGGAACTAGTTTGAAAGCTTCACTTATGAGCGATCTCACTGAAGGAATTCAAGTCTCCTAAACAGTCATCAGAAGCAGGCTTAGTTCAAAAAGCATATCTGTCTCTACAGATTCAAGAAAAAGAAACCCATCTCTCTTTCAAACAAAGAGCTCTAAACTTAAATAAAACTATCCGGGCATTCAATCTTCATGTTCAAAACACATCGAATAAGTTAAACCTACTAGGTAAATTGGCAATTAAAAAGAGAATCTAGGGTGCTCTTCTTGTCTTTCATATGCCCTTCCCCTTATTTAGTGGCCTTTTTGCCTTCCTCGGGTTGTTTGGCCTCGTTCTTTAAGAAAGAAAAGAGCAGGCGACTTCCCGGCGTTATACATGAGCCATCGTTGCTCGAATTGGACAACTCCCCAGGTAAGCTACTTTACTTCCTTTCATTTGCATAGGCTGCTTTGTCCTTGACTTAGGCCTAGATTGACTTAGGAACGAATACTAGAGTGTACTAAACAAACTGGGGATCGTTGTCAATTCATCAATATTAAAGCGTTCAAAATCTCTGGAATATTGACAAAAGATGTTGCCACGTCATATTCATCCTACGGAGCTGATGGGAATCACTATCGTCTAAGTTGGTATGTAATGGAATCACTTTTACAAGGATCAGAATCTTCTGTGCTTTCAAGCACCACGCTGTTAGGTGCTCAAAATGTATAGTTTTGATTTACTAAAACTTTTGTTTTGAGCATAACAAGTTATATCATATAAAATGTGTTTGATAAGTCAAATAAATTAATTTATAGTTTATTTGACTAACTTATAAATTTGTTTGATCACATTAGAGATGTTTGATAAATAAATTAATTTTAATAATTTAAAATAATTAAAAATTTATAAACTATATAATACCTAAAGTAGTGTATAATTTATATGCTTTCGATTAGTTATTTTTGTCAAATATAACCATTGTATCACGTCCATCAATCGACCGGTTTAGCGACCGGTAACTGCTGAATAAACTAACCAATAGACTGGTGGAAGCACAAAGTGAAGAAATCAGTGAACTGATATATCAGTGGGCTGATTACGGTTAAAAAAGAAAAAAAAATGATGCAAGCTCTTTGCCTATAGCTTGAAATTTGTACTAGCTTCATTTTCTATTCTATCTTTGGACTTGAGACTCTTGGGATCTTCAGCTCCTTTTGTGGGTACTTCTAATTTAATTGTTTGATTATTTCCTCAGTTCCACTAGTTTCATTTCTGTGAGTTTCCAATAGATCCATGTCCTGATTATTCTCTAAAAGAATTTGAAGCCACTTCTCCACATTTTTTTTTCCACATTCCTTCCTGCTTTCTTCATCTTCCTTAGTTTCTGCTTCTTGAAGAACTAGATATGAAGTGCCATAATTTTCCTTACCTTCCCTAATTTCTAGCTTCCGAAGTTTGTGCTCAATTGATTTTTGGTCCTCCAAGGCAACAAATGATATGTTATGCTCCTCAAGTTTCTCTTCTGTAATGTTATCAGCCAGTACTTCCAATTTCTCTTCTTTTTCATCTTGCTTTTGTTCTTCATTTGTAGATAAACCAGCTTCGGATGCTCCTTATGTAAAGGCATTCTTGGCCTGATTCCAAGTATGTAAAGAACATGTTTACTATCTCTTCAAAGGTTGAATCATCTACTATTTATCTCTTCTTCCCTCCCATTCAGGCTGTATCTATTTCTCTATAGCAAAGCCATATGAAAGGTTACGCGTCTGTTCCTTTTTCAAATTATTTTGTGGGCACTGTTTCTAATGGAACTTGTCACCCTTCACAATGGGTGCTACATTCAGTGAGCAATCGTTCATTTAAAACTTCTCTAAAACTTTATTGATATAGGTTTCTTACAATAAATCTAAAACATGTTGAGTTCTATCTCTATGAATCTTAATGCAATCGCATAAGATACCTCATCCATATCTTTTATGTCAAATGTTTTAGAGAGAAACTGTTTCATCTCATATAACAATCTCCTATCATTCGTTGCAAGTAGTATATCATTTATATACTGCACAAGGAAATAAATTTTTATTTCACTGACCTTTTAGTATATGTACTGATCCATGGTGTTCATTATAAAGCCAAATGAAGAGATAACATCATAAAACTTTAAGTACAATACGCAAGAGGCCTATTTCAATCTATATATGGATTTCTTAAACTTACATACTAAATGCTCACCGGTACTAAAGCAGAATCATTCATATTGTTTCATATATACCTCCACCTCTATATCACCATTGAGGAATGTCGTTTTCACATCCATCTTATACAATCTAGGTCAAAACATGTTACTAATGCCATTACAACACGAATAGAATCTTTTTTGGATATAGTAGAGAAGTATATGTATAATCGATTTTGAGCGAACACTTTAGCCATGAGTCTTGTCTTATATCTTTTAATGTTGCCTAATGTTTCCTTTTTGTCTTATAAACCTATTTGCATCCAATAGCCTTAAAACCATTAGGCAACTTGATGAGAACCCAAAAACTCTGTTAGACAATATGGAATCTACCTCTTCTTTCATTGTACCACAATTCAGATTGATTGCAATTGACAACTTGTGAAAACGTGTTAGGATCATTTTCAACACTAATGTTGTAGTTAGACATTTATAAGTACACAACATAATAACTAAGGATCATTAACCTCCTTATGTTAGTTGATCTTCTTAATGTTGGTTCAACATTCTCTTGTGGATCATGTTGCTCAACTAGTTGTTCAATATGTTCTGAAAATTGTTCAACAACCAAATCAACTTGGTCATGGTTAACATTTTGTTGATAGTCAATGATTAGTAGTTCAATACCTATTTGAACTTGAGGGGTATTGATAACAATCAGTATTTCCCTTAATGTTAAAGCCTTAGTACTAAGATGGTTATTTTCAAAATCTGACTTTTGAATTTGATCACTCCCACTAATCAAGTCATTTTCAAGAAACTTTGCATTTCTTAACTTCATAATTCTAATGCTACGAGATGGACAATACAACTTGTATCCCTTGGATATTTCAATATACCCAATAAAGAAGCTACTAATAGTCCTTATGTTCAATATCTTTTATTGTGGATTATAGATCCTTACTTTTGATGGGCATTCCCAGACATACATATGTCTTAATCTCTATTTCTAACATTTCTATGATTCAAATGGCATTTTTTAATAGTTTTAGTTGGAACTCGGTTAAGAATATACACATCTATCTTAAGATTTTTAGTCCACAAGAACTTAAGAAATTTGGAGCTACTCAACATACTTCATACCATGTCCAATAATATTCAGTTTCTTTTTTTTCTACACTATTTTATTCTAAAGAACAAGGCATGGTGTATTAGAAAAAAATTCCATAAGAAATTTAATATTAAGGGTATAAAAAAATGTACAGATAGATTATTGATTCAGCTAGAAATAATCTAGCAAAAATTGTTCAAGCATGACTCATAGATAACAAGACTGTAAAAGGATGACCATAAAAAAGTGAGCAGAATGATCCATCCACCATTTAGGTTGAATATGAGCTGTAGCACAAAGCCAATGACAGATAGTTAAAGAAATATCTCAAATTTTACATCAACTATCTCTCTCTCCAACCCCAGCTTTTGTGGAAAAGACAAAACCACATCCTAAAACATAAACATCTGAAAAACTCGATCAACCATAACATATTAGCAAGTTAAACTGAAAAAATGAAAGGGTTTTTACTATTAATGTTTTTTTGCACTTTTCCTTTTGTTTCATTACGATATTATTGATTGATTGTTTCGTCGGTGTATAAGTTCATTGTAACAAGTGTCATCAATTTGGGATTAGTCTATTAAGCTAGCTGTTTAGATTTTGGTATATGGTTAAAGTAATAGAGGCTAGATGAAGGCTTATAAATAATCTATTATGTAACTCTTTCATTTCCATGAATAAGACTAAGATTTCTTCTGCATATCAGTTTCTTTCATTCTTCTCACATGGTATCAAAGCTCATTTTAAGAAGTTCGATCCAACTTCATTGTTCCAAACCTTAGTTGCAAACCAAAAGAAGAAGATCATAACATTCGCTAATTCCATTTCCATCAATCTCAATGACTCAAATTTCTTATGGGGAAACAACATATCTGGGCCACCACCAAGGGTCTTCAACCTATGAGGTTTCTTAAAGGTACACAGATGATTCCATCAAAATTTAAGTCAACCAAAGATGTAGAGTGCCAGAGTAAGTGATGAGTTTACCAAATGGGAACTTCATGATTAGCTTTTATTGTATTAGATGCTCTCTAATTTTTTGATCAACATGCTCACTATAGTATTGAGCTGCGAACATGCCTATGAGGTATGGGACTGAATTCTTGTGTTTTGAGTCCTAAACACGTGCAAGAATCACACAACTCAAGATATAACTTTGATTCATTAGAAAAAATGATTTATTCATGACTGATTATCTACTGAAGATCAAAAGCTCAGTAGAATCACTTGAATATGTATTTGGTAGCCTTATTGAAGAATATGATTCATTCATCATGTCAATTGTATCCCATAGAGATGCATATATGATATGTGATATTGAATTGCTACTTTTAGTGTAAGAGGCTCGTATAGAAAACATACCAATGATTTCAATTAACTCATGTTCCTTAAGAAAAAGCCACTAAATGCCACTCACTAGTTTAGCTTTTGTGCTCTCTCAACCTTTATAATTAATTTATAGTGACCTTTGGGGGTCGACTCCAGTTACATAAGTCAATGAACATAAGTGCTACATCAATTTTATATATGCACAACCAAGACATATATGGATCTATTTCTTAAAGACAAAGTTGGAAGCATTTACTGTTTCTAAACAATTCAAAGAAATGGCCTAGTTACAATTCAACAACAAAATTAAAAGCAAACAAACAAATGAAGGAGGTGAATATTATGTCTTTACATAATTTCTACTAGTTGAAAGCATTTTACATAAAAAAAGATTGCACTCATACCCACGAACAGAATGAGGTTGTTGAAAGAAAGCATAAGCACATAGTGGAGACTAGTTTAACAATGTTAGTAGAGCACTACTACTTAAGTATTGGCATGAGGCTTTTACAATAGCCATTTACATCATTAATAGGTTACCTACCCCATTCCTTAACATTGTTAGTCCTTTTAAGAATTGAAATTTCAAAACTTTTGGTTGTAGTTGTTTTCCACTCTTGAGGCTTTACAATAGGCATAATTTCAATTTCAAATACGCAAAATGCACCTTTCTTCAGTATAGTTTACAAGATAAGGGGTATAAGTGTCTAAGTCTAAGTAGCAGGTTGTATATATCTCAGGATGTGATTTTTAATGAAGATAAATTTCCCTTTACCAAATATACTTTAGTTCCACCTTTAGTAACATCACATCAAAAAGTTGCACCTACAATGGCATCATTTGCATATTTACCGACGTTGATTTTTCCACAATTCATAGTCTCCTATCAATTGGAGTGAATCTTCAACATAGATAAGTCCAAATAAGTCCAATTATACCCTTTACTCTACCTACAACAATTGATCAACTAGTACCATTAGATGCAGTAATTACAGAAAATGAATTGTCTCAATCTCTAGACTGTCAACAAGCATCATATAGTTAGAAAAGCAAGAAATGGAATTTTCAAACAGAAAATATTCTATATAGAAGGTGAACCAACATTAGTGGCAGAAGCACTTTTCAATTCCAACTAGAAATGTGCCATAAAAGAAGAATTTAGTGCACTTATGAAGAATCAAACTTGGTCTTTAGTACCTTCACCAATAAGAAAGAATGCCAAAGGTTATAAGTATGTCTTCTAAGTGAAGAAAGTTCCAGATAGATCCCTCAACAAGTTAAAATCTCAGCTTGTGGCTAAAGGGTTTCAGCAACAAGAAGGCTTTAACTACAATAAAGTAATTAGTCCAATAGTCAAGCCAAAAACTATACAAATAATTGTTACACTAGCATTTTAGCTCATAATTGGAAAATACATCAAATTAATGTAAATAATGCCTTTGTCAATGGCATTCTTCAAAAAGAGGTCTTCACACACTAGGATTTCAAGCAAAAGATATGTCCTTGGTGTGTTGTTTATGCAAGTCTCTTATGGCTTGAAATAAGGCATATGTGGTTGATTTGAGAAGCTCATGCAACTTTACTTAATGTTGGTTGTGTCAAGTATGTGTGATCAATCTATTCATAAAGTCTTCACCTCGAGAAACCACTTACCTATTAGTGCATGTTGATGATATTCTTACCATCAATAGCCTATGTTGTTGTTTTAATTAAAAATTTCAAGTGCACGAATCTATTAGAGTATAAATTTAGTGGTATTCAAAGTCAATCCTATGAAGATTGTTGATTCAAATAAGGCTCTAATTTAGACTTAAAGAAATAATTTTAACCTATTTGACAGAATGTTTATTTTGTGAGAAGAACATTAAACTAAGTATATAAGAAGCTTACGTTCTCAATTGAAACTAGAATGTTTTCAAGTAAAGATGTATGCTAAAGTTAGGGGATCCACTTTAGGTATATTAAACAACGACAAACTCAACTCTTTATTATTCGAATGGAATCCTCTCATGAATAAGATTCCACTTAGAAGATATGTTATCTTAAACTCACTTTATTTATATATGAATCACATTTGCCTTATTTTTGTTTTATTACGGATTCTTAAGTCATTCTTGTAATAATGGATTCAAGTATATATTATGTCAATCATCATATTTTTTACAATAAATCAAGACTGATTCAAGCATTTATTATGTCAAAAAATGTCTACAATGGATCAAGATTTACACTTTACAAGATTAAAGATAACATGAAGTGAAAGGAAGAAGATTAATTAGCATAGCAAGAAATAGTTGGCAAAACTAACCATGAAAAATAAAAACATGAAGTAGGTGGCCAAGCCAGCCATTAAAAATAATAACATAATGTAGTTGGCAAAACCAATTATTAATACATAAGAAAATAAGGAGGTAATTACAACATCAAATATAAACATCGAATTCTTAATCAAAAGTTAAATAAATCATTAGTTTCTTACCAAGAACTTCACCCTTTCAACTTAACATATAAATACTAGTTATCCATACTTAAAGTAAGTAAATAAATTTGAATATGAACAAGCATAATGATATTATGAAAGAAACTAAGGATAAAAAAGAATATAAAGAAATAAGAACATTACAATCACTTAGAATCCAAAAACCTTCTCTCCTCCCTTCCCTTTAGCTCACATGCCTCTATTTATATTTATAATTAGGGGAGGAAGGATAATCTTCAATAATGATGGGTGACAAAGTCAATTCAGTCATTATTGACACTCTTGAAACTCTTCACATGCACCAAAAGTAATCCTTGAGTTACGCAATGAAATAAATCAAATTTGTTGCCAATGTGAAAACAAAATTGTATAACATTTTGTCAACTTTTCAGAATGGTATGACACATATGTATTATATATGTATTTTGTGAGTTATAATCCAAATACTATAGTAAGGTCAGACTGAACTGCAATAGTAAGCAAATTCTCTTCTGGTCTAATTTCGACCCTTTAACGTTAGAATTTCAAAATCACTATAAAATACAAGTTTAAAGCTGATTAATTCCTATTTTCACAAGATCAAGAATAACATTAATATGAATTTTGGATAGGAAGCTATGCCAATTTTTCTGACTGAAATTTGTATCCCTGATCCTTTAACATTGGATGTTCTGTCTTGAATATTTATATTTCCATTCTTTTGAAAATGTGGTCATAAATCAAGACTGGTTTGATACATATCTATTAGGATGCGTCTCAAGAGTCAGTGAGATAACATGTAATGACTCATTACTTAGTCATCCTTAATGAATTTATTTTATCTGTTTGATTTAGATATCATTCTCAAAGAACAACAAATTTGCTTTAATTTTTTTTCAATTGCATCCGCTTTCTATTCTTCTTTTCAACTGTAAAATATGCACAAAATTATAGACAAAAGGGAAATAAGTGCTTAAATATGGAAAAAAGAAAAACTGAAAGTATTTAATTTATGAGTATAAAACTCACTCATCAACCCAAATAATGCAATACCCTCATTGATTTCTTAATTAAATAGTGCATTCCCTTTCAATGATTTTGGACCTCTTAATTACTTTCTTGGGATTGAAGTACACAAGTTGCGAGAATACAAGCTCGTCTTATTACAAACTAAGTACATAATAGATTTATTAAATAAGGAAAATTTGCAAAATTCAAAACCTATTACTACACTTATGCGAGTTAAAGAAAAGATGCAAGGTGATGATAGTGAACCCTTCCAATATCCTTTTTTATACAACGGTGGTTGGAGGATTACAATACTTGATATTCACTAGGCCCAAGTTGTCATACAATGTAAGTGTGCCAACATATGCACAACCCCTTAAATCTTCACTGAAAAGTTTTAAAAGAGTATTAAGGTATCTAAACGGAACCACATACTATGGTTTGCTCATGCAAAAGTTCATAACCATAAAGCTTGTTAGGTTTTGCAACACTAATTAGGCCACATATCTAATTGAAAAAAGTTCGTTATTGGAGCATATATCTACCTTAGAGAGAATTTGATTTATTGGGCCTCCAAGAAATAGAGTATTGTCTCAGGTTCTAGTAAGAAGCAGAGTACCAAAGACTTGCTAACTCTATAGTTGAATTAACTTGGAAACAATCAATATTGAAGGAGCTTAAAGTGCAAGAAGCCTACACTCCAATTACATATCATGACAATCTCTCTACTATATTTATGACAACAAACTAAGGGTGATCATAAGTTCAGTTCGGTTAATTTTAAAGATTAAACTAAATCAAACCGATTACAAGACAGTGAAAAGAAAAAGGGACCTATTTAGTTTGGTTCAGGGCAGAACCAAACTAAACTTATAGAAAATTCGTTCAGTTTGGTTCAGTCCATCATTTTTTTATGGTTGGGGGTGCTAAACAAAGTTTGAGAGGCTGACATCAAATTATGCAGTCTTGTTATCATGATTGTAAACATATTTTTATATAGAAACTTATAAAAATAATAATCATGGCATACTAAGTCGATATTATTAATATAAATTTTTTTTTCAAAACACAGTATTATATTTATATATATATATATATATATATATATTAAATATAATTTTTTTTATTATGCTCTATTAGAGAAACTCAATTCTTTATGTCTTTGAACATAATTTGTCTTAAAAATAAAAATAAAACCTAGTTGGACATAGTTTATGCAGGTTTACATTTACTAGCTTCTAATCAAGGCATGAGTATTTATTCCAAGGATCACATTTTGCTTGATTTTAAAACAAAAAAAAAGAAGGAAAAAGAAGAAACAAAGTAATAACTGAAACAAATTTAAGATATTGTGTTCATCACTTTTTTACACAATTCATATTTTTAATTAATAACTGAAACAATAAAATTGATTAATTAACAATAATGCTTGTTGGAACTACTTATTGCCAAAAAAACTCCAAAAATCTTTAATTAGTTAAAATATTTAGTAAAAATGTATGAATGAATTTTAAAAAGTACTAGGAATAAAATAATTTAATGCCAATTTTTACCTTCGCTGTAGCAATGTGCTAATCACCTACTTCAAAACTCTATTGGTACTATTATCATTTGAAAGAAAATATGCTAAATTAAAACATAGAGTCCATTAAAATACAAAACTCCTACAAATAAAACACTTCAATATACAAATAAAAAATCTCAAAGTAGCTAAAATTCTCCATAACCTCATAAGTGGTAACCAGGTACATAGCCTATTAAAAAGTAGCAATAATTAAAAATAATTACTACAAGAATTTTTTTTACAATGTACTGATTAAAAATATATAAATAATTTATCTTATTAAATATAATACTCATACCACTTGGAAAATAGTCATTTACAAATATGGATCTAATATTGATCTAGTGAACGAACCAGTTTCATCTAACAATTAAATATTCATATTAAGTCAAGAAGAAAAAAAGATCATTATAGACTCTTTTTGGCATAAACAATTTATTATAAACAAAATTTACAATTTGAAACAAAAATAATATTACCTATCTTAGTTTTATCAAGAGATAAAGTTATAGACCGACACCAATTTTGTGCACAAATAAGAGCCTATACTATTCTTAGAGATAAAGAACTCTCGTATTGTTCAAGAACTCAACCTTCTGTATTAAAAGCTTATTCAAAAGCAATTGTTGACATTGTTAAAGTCAATACATCCCTTATAATTTGAGCAGGAGTAGAAAATTTAGTATAATTCACTTTTCACCAGCTAAGAATATCAAACTTTGCTAGCATCTTTTCTCGAGCATCCATTAAATATGTTTTCAATTTAGATTTGTTATTTAAAGTCTTATCTTTATTCATATCCATATCAAATTCTATAATAAATAAGTCTTTTCATCAATTGGAATTTCTATTTCTCTCCTTGAATAGGAAGATTGACCAACATTTTGTGACTTTTTAATACCATAAAAAGTTCTATGTTTATCATATATACCATTGAATACTTCTTTTACCTTTCCAATCATAAAACTAGCCAAGTCTTGATCATAGAGTTTTGAAATGCTCTACTCAACAAATTTCAACTTGTCTCTTAGATCAAGAACTATGGCAATGAAAATAAGCATATTCATGTTTTTCAAGTTCTCCCAATATTTGTCACATTTAGCCTTCATTCTTATAGAAATATTCTTTAATATCACTCTCAGACCAACATTTCAAAATCTTAAAAATAAGACAATACTCATAAAAATATTGAGTTGAAGTCACATGCAAAGAGCTTGAGACATTGTTAGTTGCAGCAAAACAAATCTTCAAGAACTTTACAAAAAGCCTTGCATTAAGAAAATCCTCTGTGTTTAGAGGACTAAGCCGAGAATCCAACAAAAATTGAGCATCCCACTCCTAACTTAAGAAATGTCTCTCGGAACTTCAAGGCACTCTCAAGCATAAGATATTTGGAGTTCCACCTTGTTGGAACATCCAATTGAACCATACTCTTATCTTGTATCTTAACAAGCTTTATGCATTTTTTAAATTTTTGCATATGTGCAGGTAAAGCATGGATATATTTACAAGCATCCCTAATTTTTCTTATTGAATCGTGTATTTCCTTTAACCATCACTAACAAAAAGATTCAATATGTGTGCACAACACCTAGCATACATGTATTCTCTATTCATCACACTTGCATTCCACTCATTTATTTGCCTCTGCAAGTATGTTATGGCAACATCATTTGAGCTACCATTATTAACTATTATGGTGAAAACTCGTTCAATTCTCTATTCAATTAGACACTTTTATATTGTTTGACCAATTACTTTTCCTTTATGACTAGCAATTTGACAAAAGTTTAAAATTTTTTTATGCAGCTGCTATTCATTATCAATAAAATGTGCAGTAAGACAAAAATAATTCAAATTTTGCATAGAAGTCCAACAATCAATAGTTAAACTAACACTTTGAGTTTTCATATATAGCACAATTTTTTAATTTTCTTTTCTCATTCAAGAAAAGTCTATAGCAATCCCCAACTAACAAATCATGAGATGGAATATGAAATTATGGCTAAATAGTGCTTATGAAATACCGAAACCCTTCACCCTCAACATGCTTGAAGGATAATTCACCAATAACAATCATTCTAGCTAGGGCATACCTACATGCATTAACATCAAAACTAACAACAGATAAGTTGCTTCCAATCTCTTTCCCTTGCTCTTTTTTTTATAGCTTGGAAAGAAAGCATGGTTTTTCTTTAGAAAATTTTTGACATTGGCTTTCTAAGTGATGAACCATGTTAAAAGTTCAATTTCTCTTTTTATAGGAGACATAGTCAGTCTCACACCAATTATATGAAACCCTGAGCCAATGTGAATCATAACCCTTAATATTAGTAAAATGCTGCCACACCCAAGATTCAAGTCTTGTGAGTTTCCTCTAACCTTCTTAAATGTCATCCTCCTCCTTATTTTTCTCCTTATATACTTTTCTCTTTCTAGACTTTGACATATTAATCTCTTCATTCTTTTCGGAAGGCATTGATGCACTCTCTTGCACATTTAGAGATCTTGATCCTATAGTAGCATCCTCAAGAATCTTCTATTGTACTTCTTCTAGTTCAGTCATATTTATCTTTAACTTTCTACAAAAAATTAAAGTTAAAATCATACATAATTAAATATATTGGCTTTTTTAATATCATACATCATTATTATAAAATATGCTTTGCATTTTGCACCATGAACTAATTATGATTTATCCTTTTATTCAACTGATTAAATATTATGGTCTAAAACTTACCAAAATTATCCAAAATGGTGGAGAATTTGTCTATTTTTAAAGTAACGATTCCGCTTGAGAGGTGACTTTCTTTTTTGAAAAATAGGATTGAATTGTAACGTCAACTGCATTTTAAAAAATTCATTTAAAAAACCTAAAGTCTATTAAACTAAATTTCAAAGTTTTGAATGCTCTAAACATACTCTGAACAAATTGAACAAAGACAAAAGAAAAAGTAACAAAGAAAACAAAAAAGAGAATAAGACATTAAGGGATACAACGTAGCAATTTTATATGAATTAGTTAGATTCATACTCATACACTATGAGCACATGATTACAATTTGACAATTTGTACTTAACTTCCATAGCAACAGAGCAATGATGCAAGATTTACATAGCAACAGAGCGATATTGCAATTTGACAATTCTAATTCCTTAGGTGCTAAAAAAAAGCATTAGTTGAAGTTATGTCTTTAAACTTGTTGCCCCATATTTGTATCCAAGATTTACATTACAATTTTTATTGTGGACTCAATCTTTGAAATTAATATTATGTAGGTTGAATGGCTAAGTCAACAAGAGTTCACACTTGGAACAGTTGAACACAATTACACTACACAGAATGATAGACTTTTACGTTCCTAATTTTTCAGAATTACATCTTTTGGCCTATGCTATATTATATAGAACCCAAAGGATTTCTAAGTACAGAGATGTTTCCATGCCTCATCAATGGGGGCAAATTACTCATCTGCCTTAGTAAGATAATAATATAAATTGAGTATATTAGCACCATACAAGCAACTTAACCTAGTTTGGACACATGCATCAATAATTTAAAACTGTTTATAAAGAAAAGGTAATCTAAAAGTAAAACTTCCACATAGATGTGCTAAAATACTGTAAGATATTAGATGTTAGGAAGGAACAACATTCTAATGAAAACATGACAGCATACCTTTCTAGATGCTAAATTATTCTAGTGGGAATTGGGAAGAGTCCTTAGGCTATAAAAGGAACCCTCCCCCTTAGTTATTATTCACACCAAAACTTAAGCCTTCTACCTCTTCTAAAGGCTTTGTTTTTCTTCTCTCTTTTGTATTCTTCTAGTAATATATTTATAGTAATGTCTAGGGACGTAGGCATAATTGGCCGAATATCATCAAATTCTGGTGCTCTCTTTATTTTATTTTTTGCTTCTTATTTATCATTGTCGAGCATCATTAAATTTGTTATTGGTAAAAAAAGCTCAAATTTTCACAACAATTGGTATCTTGGTTGCGATTTCTCTTGAAATTTTAGTATGCTCTATGGTTGCGGTTTTAACTGATTTTCCACATCATAAAAAATTTCTTAAGATTTTTTTGTAAGCTGGTGTTAAAATTTCTAGTAATATATTGTCTAATTAAGTGCATGTCTGGGAAAGTTCTGTCTAAGAAAACTTGTTTTTAAGTAGGACCGTGTGAACCCTCTAGTTTTTCCTGAGAATTTTCCTAGTGCATTTTTTTTCAGACTAAATTATTACTGGTAATTTTTACACTTCAGAGCTAAAATGGCATATGATAAGGAGCAGACTCAAAAAGCCACAGTTTCCACTACATCAACTTCGACAGCTTCTTCGTTTTCAATTTTGACGAGATTTGCTATGCCGAATGCAATATTTGTGGTGGAGATTTTTTTACGGTACAGGTCATTTCAGAATGTGGCAAGGTGAAGTTCTAGACGCTCTTTTCCAGCAAGGTCTAGACATTGCTATTGAAGAAGAGAAACTAGAAGAAATTGAAGAAAAAGAATGGAAGACCATCAATCGGTTGGGGTGTGGTACTATTCGATCATGTCTTTTCAGAGAGCGAAAAGATTCATTCTCAAAGGAAATTTCTGCAAGTAAGCTGTGGAAGGCACTGGAGGAGAAATTCCTAAATAAGATCGGTCACAATAAGCTCTGTATGAAGAAGTTGTTTCGGTTTAATTATCAACCGGGTACCACCATAAATGATTATATTACTGCTTTTAACAAAGCAGTAGCTGATTTGACGAACCTTGATGAAACTTTCAAAGAAGAAGATCTGGCATTGATATTGTTTTTTTCACTTCCTGAAAAATATGAATTTATAGAAGCTATGTTACTTCATGGGAAAGAGAAAATTTCCCTTAGTGAAATATGTAGTACTCTATATAGTCATGAATTGAGAAAAAAAGACAGGGAGGAAAGCAAGCAAGTAGAGGTGGTTCTAGAAGCATTGGTAGCTAGAGGTAGACCACAAGGCCAGAAGAAAGGAAGAAGAGGGAAATCTCAGTCGAGAGGCAGACCAAGTAAAAATAAATGTGCCTTTTGTATACAAAAAGGGCACTGGAAGAAAGATTGCCCGAAATTAAAAAATAAGGACAAAGTTGAAAAAGGCAAAGCTGTTGCAGAATCATGTGCTACTGAGTACAGTGATGAAGATTTAGATCTTTCACTAGTTGCAACAACCTCCACAAGGCGATTTAACAAATAGTTGTTTGACTCAGCGTGTAACCAACATCTTTGTCATATCCGGGAGTAGTTCTTTGAGTTTAAAGAAATAGACAGTGGAATTGTCTACATGGGCAACAACACATATTGTGAAACAATTGGGATTGATTTAATTTACTTAAAGAACCATGATGGATCAACTATAGCTTTAACAGTGGTTAGGTATGTACCTGACATAAAGAAGAATCTCATCTCTTTGGGAGTCCTAGAATCCAAAGGATTAACTGTGACAATGCGAAATGGAGTTTTGAAAAAAGTCTCTGGAGCTCTGGTGATGTTGAAAGGCACCCGGAAGAAGAATTTGTATTACTGTGATGGTAATACAATTGTTGGGGCAGCTACAATTGCAACTCTAGATGATGAAGGGTCAAATGCAACTAAGTTGTGGCACATGCAATTGGGGCACGCAGGTGAAAAATCCTTGCAAATTCTGGCAAAGCAAGGATTATTAAAAGATTAAAAAACCTGTAAGCTGAATTTCTGCAAGCATTGTGTGATAGGAAAGCAGAAAAGAGTGAAATTCGACACTACAATCCATGATACCAAGGGTATTCTGGATTATGTTCACTCTAATGTGTGGGTTCCTTCCAAGATAGCTTCTTTAGGAGAAAAACACTATTATGTTACTTTTGTTGATGACTCTCTCGAAGAGTGTAAGTGTACACTATGAAGTCAAAGGATGAAGTGTTAGATTTTTTCCTTAAGTGAAAAAAGATAATTGAAACTCAGACTAGTAAAAAGATCAAACGGCTTAGAACAGAAAATGGAGGTGAATATCGAAGTGATCAATTCGATAAAATTTGTTAAGATGAAGGTATCGTGAGACACTTTACAGTTCGAAATACACCACAATAGAACGAGTTGGCTAAACACATGAACCGAACATTCCTGAAGAAAGTTCGGTGTATGTTGTCTTATGCTGGGTTGGGCAGACAATTTTGGGCTGAGGCTGTGAGATATACAAGCCATCTTTTTAATCGTTTACCATCGACTGCAATTAGTGGTAAAACACCTGTGGAGGTTTGGTCTAGAAAACCTGTTACTGATTATGATTCCTTACGTGTGTTTGGTTCCACTACATACTATCATGTGAAGGAGTCGAAGTTGGATCCGAGAGGGGATAAGGCACTCTTTATGGGGATCACTATTGGTGTTAAAAGATACTACCTCTAGTGTCCTAAAACAAAGAAGATAATCTTTAACAGGGATGTCACCTTTGATGAATCTACCATGTTGAAGAAGGATGGCATTCAAAAGATCAATAGTGCTCCACAACAAGTGGAGTTTTAAGGAAAAATTGATCTAGTTATGTATAAAGATGGAAGAACTCCTATGGCAGAAGATGAGTCAAATGAAGAAGAGGTTCCAACTTAAGAACCTCTACACAACAAGAACCAATTGCATTAAGGAAGCCACAACAGGTAAGACCCAAACCTGCTTGATTTAGTGATATGGTGGCTTATGCATCTACAATAGTGAATGATGAAATTTCTACCACTTATCAAGAAGCAATTCAAAGTTCCGAAGATGAAGAGTGAAGGAATGCTATGAATGAAGAGATGCAGTCTCTTCATAAGAATCAGACATGGAAGCTAACAAGTCTGCCGAAGGGAAAGAAGGCTATTAGATGTAAATAAATATATGCAAAGAAAGAAGGATTTCCTGACAAGAAAAGCATTCGTTACAAAGTGAGATTGGTAGTTAAAGGCTATACTCAGATGGAAGGAATTGACTACAATGAAGTTTTTTCTCTAGTGGAGAAACATTCCTCCATCAGAATCTTATTGGCCTTGTAGCTCAATTGGATTTGGAACTAATTCAACTTGATGTAAAAATTGCATTTTTACATGGAGACTTGGAGGAGGAAATCTATATGAATTAGTCAGAAGGGTTCAAGGTTGCTGGAAAAGAAAATATGGTATGTAAACTTAAAAAATAATTGTACGGATTGAAGCAATCTCCAAGACAGTGGTACAAGCAATTTGACAAGTTTATGTTGGGGCAGAAGTACACAAGAAGCAAATACGATCATTGTGTGTATTTATGCAAGTTACAAGATGGATCTTTTATCTTTCTTCTTCTTTATGTTGATGATATGTTGATAGTTTTAAGGAATTCAGGATAAACTAACAAGTTGAAAGCTCAATTGAAGCAATAATTTGAGATGAAAGATTTAGGGGAAACTAAGAAGATTCTCGACATAGAGATAAATAGAGACAGACGATTAGGGCAACTTCATCTAACTTAAAAACAATATCTGAAAAAAGTGCTACAACATTTTAGCATAAATGCCAAGTCAAAACCTGTGAGTACTCTACTTGCTCCTCATATGAAACTTGGTGCTGATTTATCTCTGAAGAATGATGTTGAATGAGAATATATGGCAAAAGTTCCTTATGCAAATGCTATTGGTAGCTTGATGTATGCTATGGTGTGTACAAGACTTGACATTTCACAAGAAGTTAAGGTTGTGAGTAGGTACATGCATAATCCAAGTAAAGGACATTGGCAAGCTGTCAAATGGATTCTACGGTATATTCGGAACACCAAGGATGTTGGTTTATTATTTGAGCAGGATAAAAAGATTGGTCAATATATAGTTGAATATTGTGATTCTGACTATGCTGGTGATTTGCATAAACAGATATCAACTACCGGTTATCTATTTACACTTGCAAAGGCACCGATTAGTTGGAAGTCTACTTTGCAGTCAAGAGTTTCTTTGTCTACTACAGAGGCAGAGTATATGATTGTTACAGAGGCTGTTAAGGAGGCTATTTGGGTTCAAAGATTGCTGAAAGACTTGTGAGGTAGTTAGAAGCACACCAAGGTGCATTGTGACAGTCAGAGTGCTATTTGTTTAGCAAAGAACCAAGTTTATCACGCATGCACAAAGCATATAGATGTTCGATATCATTTTGTGAGGGAAATTCTCGAAGAAGGTGAAATACTACTTCAGAAGATCCATACAGCTGAAAATCCTGCATATATGATGACCAAAGTGGTAACATCGATCAAGTTTCAATATTGTTTGGACTTGATTAATATTATGAAGATTGTAGATGGATAGCACCATAGGTGCATTTGAAAACACTACTAGAGATAGTATTATTGTAAGAGAAGATTTTGTTTGGGACTTTATTTTCCAATGTAGAGATCTGTTGGTTTTGATTTTGGCTTCATAAGTCCCACATCGGATGGAAGTGGGAAATGGGAAGGGTCCTTAGGCTATAAAAGGAACCCTCCCCCTTAGTTATTCTTCACACTAAAACTTAAGCCTTCTACCTCTTTTAAAGGCTTAGTTTTTCTTCTCTCTTTTGTATTCTTCTAGTAATATATTTATAGTAGTGTCCGGGGACATAAGCATAATTGGCCAAACCTCGTCAAATTCTGGTGTTCTCTTTATTTGTTTTTCTGTTTCTTATTTATCATTGTCGAGCATCATTAAATTTTCTATTGGTGGAAAAATAGCCCGAATTTTCACAACAGTATGCAGTTCTAGCTCTGCCAAGTCATATAACATAAAAATAACAAACTGAATTGTTAGAAAATTATACAGAGGAAGATACACAGGAACGTAGATGAGCACGAGATGAGACTTTACAGACAACCTTCTGCCCTTTTTTTCTGTTTCTTATATATATATTGATTTGAGATTCAATATGGGGCCTTAAAATGCAGGATTGGCATCAAACTAAATCGATTTTTTTGTAAGTGTAAGAAACTGAATTGGCCTGTTGCTAGATTGATTTATAAAGAACCGACAAAAAAATGAATAATAGGGCAAAATCTTCATTCGAAAGAAAAGAAGACAATTAAATTAGTCAAGATACTGAATAAGGTTACGGAGCATTCCACTGAAGCGGTATAGCATCGGTTCTTGCGAATGAAACTACTGTTGGAAGAAAGCTATAGCTATAATTATAATAGTTAGGCATAATCCCAGACTGAATAGCATTGAGGGGTGTTCATTCTACTAAAACTTAAGCAAGTGCAAAGAGAAAAGAGAAAAGATGATATTTTATAGAAACAGTGAAGTAGTCGTCATCCTGTGCACAAATGGGCAAAGTAGAGACGAATAGAAATCTGGTGTGTGGCGAACTGATTGGAACTAGTTGCTACGGGTTGGTTAATGCCAGGAGCACAAGAAGGGCCGACAGCTCAGAGACAAGCGGAGACGGTATTGCACAAGAATAAATAATAGGGGATGGCACAAATGGGATTGGTTGGGACGAAGTAGAGTAAATGCATTAATCTTATAAATTGAATATATAGAACATAAATAATAGTACATAACAAATATATATATATATATATATATATATATATATATATATATATATATATATATATATATATATATATATAGAGGTTCCATTTAATTCGGTTAAAACTTTTTTTCAATAGACCGAATTGATCTATTTTAGTAGGAAAAAACTTATCTAAATCAAATTTAATGGTTTTTTTAGTTCAACTTGAATTTATTTTGCATACTTCTACAATAAAACCAATATAGGATTAAAGTACAAAACATACAGAGTTAGATTTACACTCATCAGGGGATAAAGCAATACAAAAAGAAATAGTAGTGAATCATATGCCTTCAGAAAATCAAATTGATGATAGGATGATTAAGCCCCTATTTCAAACTCAGTTTAAAGAGTTTTGAAACAAACTCAAGGGTGGTGAAGCTACCCACCCTGAGTTTGAAGGGGAGCCTTGACATATAAGTTTAGTTAGTGACAAGTGGCATCAATTGAGTGAGCTAGCTTAGTCTGTTGAGCTAGCCTATTAGATTCTGGTAGATGGTTAGAGTAGCAGAGGCTAGATAAAGGCTTATAAATAAGCAATTCTATAACTCTTTCATTTTGATGAATAAGAATGAGCTTTGTAGATCAATTTCTTTCATTCTCCTAACATGTTCAAGTTATGGGGAAGATTCCTTTTTTTCCTAAAAAAGAAAAAGAAAATTGTAATAGCCCTTAAGAAAAAGAGAAAATTCTAAATAAATGAAAAAAAAACTGTAAATTAAAGAAAATTTGAAATGTAAGTGAAGGTTTTAAAATGGAGATAAGAATCATTGGAAATATATTTACTTATTATATTATTTAAGGAATTATGAAGTTGATATGAGGATTTAAGTTTTAGGGCCAAAATACAATTTTCTAAAAGTTTAGGAGTCAAAATGCAAATAACGAAAATTGTAAGGACACTCCTCAACAATTGAAATTTTGCTAATAGGTCCCTCAGATGATTTTAAGAGAAACCAGATGCAGAACTAGCGTGAAAACTACTGTACCCTCTCTCTCTAAAAATCTTAAAATTTCTCTCTAGATTTCTAACACTTCTAAACCTCGGATTTCGACACCACTACCACTAACAGATTCAAAACAACAAGGACTTCAATTCTATTTGATTGGTTTTTGAAAATTTGGTCGAAAATCTGCCGAAAAGTGAATGAGAAACCCTAGAAAGATAAGTCCTAAAACTTTTACTTATAGTCCTCAAATTAAAAATCTGACACCATAGATGGATTCAAAAGGTGGAAAAACCTTAAGATATGAAATTTTAGTACCATCTAAGAACTTTTTATGCGTTGTGAACAGTAAATTCTGCCATTATGAATAGTAATTCTAGCAGTAAATAGTAATTTCGACTGTAAATAGTAACTCCACAGTTGACCAACGTTGACCAAGCTCCCGAAAGACAAATTTCGTGATTCTGGAGTTATTTCTTAAGTTTTCAAACCCTCCTGACTTGTTTTTGAGGTCTATGTCATCATATTTGACTTGAAAAAAATATGTTTTGGCCTATCCAACTTGGAATACTAATTTTGTGAGTAGATAATTCTTTCTATGACTTACCCTATACTCTTCTTGAATTTTAAATATATAATTACTTTTGTTTACAAGTTATTTATAATGTTATATGTCTCTAAAATAGATTAAATTACTTGATTTATTTGCTAACTAACATATTGTTCAAGAAGAATATGGTTTTGTATAATAATTCTAAAGCCATTAAACATGTGATTTTGCATATATTTCTCAATAGTATAGAAAGTGAACATTTTATACACGTGGCATTGATATGTAAAGCTATAAGATTGCCTTGAAAAAAGGGCATGTATATGTTATGAACCCTGACTAAAAAGTTTATGATAGATGAGTTATAATGAGACTAAAATTTTGTAATATGCTCAAAGCTTTGTTTTGAATGAAATGGCATATGTGTAAATGATAATTTTTGTAGAGGAATCATATTGGAAACATTGTTTACTAACAGCAGGTGATGTTAGCCTTGGTGCACCTTGATACCTCAGCTAACAAAGGTGGTGCTAACCTCATGTGACAGTTAACACACGAGATATAATATGTGAAGGAGAGCGGGATGCCTCCTATCTAGGCGAAATGCCAACTATATGATATGTGATCTGCCCTCCCTTACTGTGTGCTTGGGAAATTACCCATATTAGAGTCCCTTTGCATGTCCTCTTGATTGGTGGTAGGGTAAACCTTAGTTGGGATGCTGAGTTTAGGCAAATCATACACCACCAAAGTATGTAAGGGCTTGATCTCTGATATGGTAGTTCTGATATGTGATCCTTCTAATATTTTCATGAGAAATATTTTGATGCATAACAATATTTGATTAATGATCATACCATATTTCATATGATTTTGGATATATGAATGTGACTTGAATTGAGAATATTTGAAATACGGATCTCATATAGATGTATCTTTAAACTATAATTTTATATGTGATAAAATTTAACATATGAATACATCCATATGTTGACCTAAAAGGTCATAGGAGATATTATCTGCTCACTGAGTTCTCAAACTCACTACACGATATTTACATTTTTTTCAAACAAGGATACAGAGTTTGGTCCTACAGCTACGTGATCGACTAGGTGTCATATTCTCTGGGTGAACCTACGTTGCTTCTAAGACTCATAGTGTTTAAAATATTATGTATTTGTAATCTAGAGTATGCTCTAAATGCCAAAGGCAATATCCCTGCTTCTACTGTAATATTGATATGTGTAGACTTGGCATGTATATTTAGCTATATTGAAAACTTATGAACGTATGTTTTACATATGCTTGAAGCATGTATGCAATAAAATAAGGGTAAAGTTATCTGCTATTCGTGACAATCGCTTTTCTTTAAATTGGGGGCGTGACAAATTGGTATCAGAGTATTAGGTTTCCCTATGGCTAACAGAGCAAAGGATTCTTTAGTAAGACTTTTAGTATGGATGAGCCGGACATATTTATACTTCAGGTGCTGCTGAGCGATTCTATAGGATTTTACTTTCCTTTTTATTCCAAATTTGTTAAAGTTTCTAGTATAAGACTGATTGAATATTATGATATTTTAAAAAAAAAAGTATTTTGTTTTGTATAGCCTATGATGCTGCCAAGAACTAGAGCGGTTGTTAAAGAAGTTATAAATTGTGCACCCTCTACAAAAGAGTCTGTACAATGTGCAATTCTAGTACAAAAAGAAAGTGGTAAAGGCCAACCTAGAGGAAAGGGTAGAGGGCGTGCACAGGGTACGAGAACCCTAAGACATGATTAACAGGTCCATGTATCTAAAAGAGTCTCTTAAGAGATAATAGAACCCCCTCAGGAGCCACATGATAGAACATCTGATATGATTGCTGGCATACACAGGAGTTTAGATACATTGGCTAAATTTATAGTAGAATAGGGTAGAAGGATGGACACCTACCAGAAAATACTCATAAAGCGCAAGAACTAGAAATACCAGCAGAACAAGAGAACAAGTTTACAAAAATTAAGGTGACATTACCGCAATTCCTTAAGCTGAAGCCACTGACTTTTTCTGGGTCAGATATTCAAGAGGACCCACAGATATTCATTGATGTTGTAGAACAAATTATCAAAGCTTTGGAGTATTTTACTAGAAGATCTGTTGAACTAGTATCTTTTCAACTATCAGATATGGCACAGGTTTGGTTCTAGACTCTGGTACAAGGAAGAGCAGTTACGTTACCACCAATGGAGTATGATGAATTTACAGAACCATTTATGAATCATTTCTTGCCAATGAGTAAAAGGGACAAGAGGGCCAGAGAATTTGAAGAATTAATACAAATAGCAAACATGACAGTTTCTGAATATGACATTAGTTTTACTAGGTTGTCTAAATATGCACCATATCTGGTTCCTAATGAAAAAGATAGAATTAAGATATTTGTTTCAAGATTGATACGTCCATTGTTTAAATCGGTGGATTGTAACAACCATTTTATTATTATTATTATTATACAATATAGAGTTTACATACATGTCATTAATCAAAACATACATACAACATATCAAACACATAAAAATCTACATCTTATTTATTCTAGTTGACCAATTCTGGAGATACAGGTGCGGGTGGTTGCACCTTCACCGGGATCTAAGCCAACTCGACCACAAACATTTTATTTGCTTATGGGATCTGCCCAACATAAAGTACTCGATCTAACGTGCACTAAAAGCCAGAGCCATAGAAAAATCTGCATAACTAATTTTCTAAACATGATATGGAAATATAGTGAGAATTAAATCCCAGTAAGTTCAACAATAAATCATCATCAATATAGCTCATCACGTCATTTTCAGCTGTATTAACAACATCAAATATCTTTGGTCACATGAATGCACTATATCTATGCCCATGAGAATTGTACAATAATGACATGTATGACAGGATTAACTATTTTCAGAATATCATATGATGACTATCAATTTATTCTCATATCAAGCTACCTCGGTCAGGGTGAGTATTTTCTACTCTCTGGTACGGACTTTTCTCGCTCCGTCTGACATGGCCCACTTTCTCTTTCTTTTCTCATTAACATGATCATAACTGTTGGTAAGGCGTCTCCTACTGGTGCACCACACGGATTGCCATCTGACCGTGCTCATTTCTTTTCTTTTCATAATAATAGTCAAAAATATGATTTCAATAACAAATATGTTCATCAAAATATAATTATTACAAAAAATAATTGGTAATCATGCCATGAACATAACCATTTCAAATATCACTTTATAAAATATTTCCATGTCAAAATTTTACACTTAAGATGGTAAGAAGTTCATACAATGGCAATGGCTATAGCATATACTAGTCATTTATTATTTTCATTTATAAGATTCTTTTTTTTTTAAACATTAATTTTATTTCTTTATTTTCTTGATGCAGGTTTTCAACCTATCTGACCTTCTCTTACTAATCAGAGCATAACGCCCTCAATTTAACTCCGATGTAGGTGATCTTGGTGTCAATTTAAAGACAAAACTATTATCTAAAACTATTATGTTGAACATGTTAGCGAAATATTAAAAAATTAAGGTGATATTACTCCCTCAAAGTACATGTTATTTCTTCTCGGGTGGGTCCTGAACTCTACCTACTAATCTGTCCATATCTCCCTCATACGAATTCTAAATTAAGTGATTCCAGTGGCTAAAAATCCATGACACATATAGCAATAATGTTTATGTTAATAATTTATTTTAAATCCCTACAGAATGTTCCCAGAAATTAAAACACAGAAGCTATCGTAAAATATTCTTTCCTGATTAACCAATTTCTGACCACTGCATACTAATTAGACCATATCTACCTCATACGAACTCTAAATTGAGTGATTCAAGTGGTTAAAAATCCATGACACATATATCTATAATTTTTATGTTAACCATTTATTTTAATTCCCTACAGAAAGTTCCCAGAAATTAAAACACAAAAGCTATGCTAACATATTCTTCCCTGATTAACCATTTTCTAACCACTGCTTATTAATCGGACCATATCTACCTCATATGGACTCCAAATTGAGTGATTCCAGTGGCTAAAAATCCGTGACACATATAGTTATAATTCGTATGTTAACCATTTATTTTAAGTCCCTACCGATTCTTCCTAAAATTTTAAAAACAGAAGCTTAAAATTTGGCCACCCATAGCCATACCTATACAGAACTATCTACACCAGCCTAAGTATTCAAACATACACAATATGTAACATGATATAGCAACATCCATGACTAATCATCAAATTTCTAAGATTAAAATCTTATATAAATATTACAAGTTTCAAATCTTTTCTTCAAAAAGAAATATTGTTAAACTTACCTGGAGCACTTAGTCCTCTAGACTTCTCCTTCCTCTTTCTTCCTTTCTTCCTCTCCTTTCCTCACTCTACCTTGCTTCTATTTTTCCTCTCCCTCACTTGGACGAAAATTCTAATGTTGTAAGGGTGGGTTTTGCTTAAATAAAGCATCAAATAATTCACCTTTCATGATCATGGGTCTACCTTATCACAATTAGGATACACTTGGTTGAATTTTTGGAAAACAAACAACTTATGTTCTTGTCTTCCTCTTCCTTAGTCAAGATATGCATAGCAAAAGGAGATTTGTATTTTGAAAATTATGATAATATGTTTGTAAGATAAGGGACAAGGTCCCTTTGATTTAGGGATTCATTTCCTTTTTCTTTTGTCTTAATCAAGTATGATAGATTTGCCTTTTTAGGTGGCAAATTTCTAACCCTTGAATCTCTATTATTTGGTTGAAATTATTTATGTGGGATAGGAATATTTTGTCCTAATGCCATGTATTATCATACCACTTGCTAAAATTATGAGTGTAGGATATAGATGTTTTGTCCTAAAGCCTTGTATTATCATACCACTTGTTAAATTTTTGTCTTAATGCCATGTCACCTAATCTTGATTACACCATTATTTCATCACTTTACTTTTATTTTTATTTTTATTTTCCTCTTGGGTTTGAGCTCATTCTTGCCCATTTTCTTTACTTTGTTTAAAATTCTACTTTTCATAATGGGCTTGGTCACATTTTCAGGATTTTTGGGCTACCAGTCCGATTTCTATATCCTAGTCCAAGTCTATGTTTTATTTCTTCATTGGGCTATCCTATTGGCTTGCTAAAAATTTATGTGAAGTAGAAAAACTCTATATGAAGTGTCCTTATAGGTGAAAACCCGATTTATGGGTGAAGATACTAAACTTAGTAACTTTTGCTCTTAAATTAAGAAAAATTACCCTAATCCAATCTTCTTGAAATTTTAAGACCTTACTTCACAAAAATTTATCTTCCTTACCTAGGAATTTCACCTTTCTTTAGCATGTTTATTTCTAATATTTCCTCTTAGGTTTTCTTTCTTTACCTATTCCATTAATATTAGAACATTTCTATACATACACGTAAGGTGAAGGATTTCTAAGGATTATATTTCCTTAGATATCTAAAAATTGTTTAATAAATTTTATTTCCTTAATTAAATATTTATATACCTTTACCAATAAAAGAAATGAAATTATGGATGTTACTTTGAATACTTTTGTACTTTTATTAATACATGAAACGAAATTAAGGATGTTACATTTCTTTCCCCATAAAAGAAATTTTGTCCTCAAAATTTCAGAAATTACCTAATAAGAACAATTTTGGATATTTCTTCCTCATGACTTCTTCTAGCTCCCAAGTTGCTTCTTCCGGAGCTATGATACATGGAAAACATTATGCATGTTAGATAAATTAGGTGGGAGAGCAACTTGATATGCTATGTCCCTACTTTCTTCAGAATTTGGTAGGGTCCTAAAAATTGCGGAATTAGCTTTCTTGTTTTGAGAGACCTACCAACTCCAGTAGTCGGAGAAAGTTTTAGAAATACATGGTCTCCTTACTCAAACTCTAGAGGTCTATGTCTCTTATCGTAGTAACTCTTTTGCCGACTCTGTAAGTATTTTGTCTCATATCATCCTGATTTGTTCAGTGGTTTGTTGAACTAGATCAGGACTCAAAAAATTCTTTTCTCCTACCTCAAACCAACATAGTGGAGATCGGCACTTTCTACCGTATAAAACCTCATAGGGGGCCATCTTAATACTAGAGTGATAGCTATTATTATAAGCAAACTCTACTAAAGTTATGTACTTATCTCATCCTTTACCTTGCTCTATCACACAGGCCCTCAACATATCTTCTAAGGTTTGAATGGTTCGTTCTGTCTGTCCGTCAGTCTGAGGATGGTAGGCAGTACTGAACCGCAACTGAGTACCAAAAACTTCCTGCAATGCCTTCCAAAACCTCGATGTAAACCTCAAATCTCTATCAGAAACGATATTTAAGGAAATTCCATGCAGTTTAACTATTTCCTGGACGTACAATTGGGCTAATTTATCCAGTGAATAGTTAATTTTTATGGGCAAAAAGTGAGCAGATTTGGTTAATCTGTTAACTATTACCCAGATAGAGTCATGTCCAACAGAAGTCTTAGGTAAACCCACGACAAAGTCAATCGAAATACTATCATATTTCCATTTAGGGATCTCAAGAGATTGTAAAAGTCCTGCTGGCTTTTGATGTTCTACCTTCACCTTCTGAAAAATGAGACATTTCATCACAAACTCGACAATGTCCTTTTTTATCCCTAGCCACTAATACATCATCTTTAAATCCTGGTACATTTTAGTGCATCCGGGATGGACTGTGTATTTACTCTAATGCGCTTCCTGCAGGATCTTAGTCCTCAACTCTCGTTCTTAAGGGACACAAATCCTTCCCTGATACATGATTAATCCATCTTCCATGACAGAAAAATTACTTTGGTCTTTATGATCCTGTAAGTATTGGTTGTGAGCTTGAACCTCTTTGATCTAGGCTCTAAGGTCATACCCTATACTTAAACCATTAATGACTAGCTTTTTTGGAGTAAGAGTAGTGGCTAGTTTCAAATTTCAAAACTCCTCTAGCATCTGCATCTCATACACCATCATCTGACCCATGTGCAGAGATTTTCGACTCAAGGCATCTGCTATAACATTCATCTTTCTTGAATGATACTTTATCTCAAACTTGTAGTTATTGAGGAATTCTACCCATCTTCGTTGCCTTATATTTAACTCCATCTGATCAAAGAGGTGTTTAATATTCTTATGATCACAATATACTTCAAAGGTTGCCTCATACAAATAGTGTCGCCAAATCTTTAAGGATCCCCAGATGAACCATTTCACAACTTATTCAACGACTGTGGATTGTACTAAAATAATGAAAACACAAGAGCTAACAAACATAGAAGGTCTAAAGAAAAGAAAAAGAGATCGAGATAGTAATATCCAGACTAGTTATAATCCTAATGTAAGAGGACAAATATTTCAAAATCCATAGCGTTTGATTCAAGTAGGATCTGATAGCTCCAGCCAGACATCAGTCAATATCAATAAGTAAAGAATGATTCAAAGAAATATGAAACCCATTAGTCACCAGTATTCAAGATCAATTCCACTATGTCCCATTTACGACAAACCTTATACTGGACAGTGTCGTAGAGAAACTGGTGCATGTTTTAAGTGTGGACAAGTGGGTCATCTGATGAAGAATTGTCTACAATTACAAAATTTGAGTTAAGAATCAGTACAGCCAGCTTCACCCCCTGCATTTATACCAGCACGACTAGCTAGAGCAACTTCAGGTTAAGCAAGTAGTGGTGGTACTGATAAAGGATCAGAAAATCAAGGTCGAGAACAAACCCGAGTTTTTGTCTTGACACGACAGGATGCTTAGACCTCAAATGCAGTGATGATAGGTACATTATCAGTATGTTCCCATATAGCATATGTATTGTTCGATCCCAATTCTACTCATTCTTATATAACCTTGCTTTGCTAAGAAATTGGGTAGAGATCCTACTAGTTTACATTATTCTTTTATGGTTGCTACTCCATTGGGAGAATTCTTACTGATAAATGATGTGTATAAATCATGTGAAATTTCGATAGAAAATAAGGATACTCTTGTAGATTTGATAGTTCTAGATATGGTGGACTTTGATGTGATACTAAGAATGGATTAGTTGTCATCATGCCATGCCATGTTATACTATCACCTTAAGGTGATTAAGTTTAATATTTCTAGAAATTTTTCCTTCTTGATACAATGAGATCATAGTGAGGTACCCGGTAATTTAATCTCTACTCTAACAGCTCATAAGCTATTACAAAAAGGATGCTAGGGATATTTAGTAGTGGTCAAAGATGTTGATATGAAGTATACCAATGTAAAGTAGGTTCCAGTGGTTAGAAAATTTTCTAATGTGTTTTCTAAGAAGTTGGTAGGGTTACCCCCAAAACGAGAAATTAAGTTCGATATTGATTTACTTCCGAGAACCCAACCAATGTCTATACCTCCATATAGAATGGAACCGACCGAACTTAAAAAATTAAAAAATTAGTTACAAGACTTCTTAGACAAGGAATTTATACACCCTAGTACTTCTCCTTGGGGTGCTCTAGTCCTATTTGTGAAAAAGAAATATGGATCGTTACGGCTGTGAATTGATTACAGACAGTTCAATAAGGTGACAGTATGTAATAAGTATCCATTACCTCATATAGATGATTTATTTGACCAGTTACAAGGTGCCCAATATTTTTTGAAAATTGATTTGAGATTTGGGTATCATTAATTGAAGATAAGGAATGAGGACATTCTGAAAACTGCTTTCAGGACTCGGTATGGGCACTATGAGTTCTTAGTAATGCCATTTGGTTTTAAAAATTCCCTAGCTGCATTCATGGATTTGATGAATAAAGTATTTAAAAATTTCTTGTATCATTTTGTTATTGTATTCATAAATGATATCATGGTATATTCAAGAGTTCAGAGGAGCATGAGTGACATTTAAGGATAGCTTTGCAAACTCTAAAAGAACACCAGTTGTATGCTAAGTTTTCAAAATGTGAATTTTGGATTAGTAGTGTTACTTTCTTAGGGCGTGTGGTTACCAAGGATGGTATTTAAATTGATCCTAAAAAGGTAGAAGCGGTGCAACAATGGCCACGTCCTACCACAATTACAAAGATCCGTAGTTTTCTTAATTTAGCATGCTATTACTGCAAATTTGTTAAAGATTTTTCAAAAATAGCTACTCCTTTGACGAGGTTGACAAGGAAGAAAATAAAGTTTGACTGGTCAGATGAATGTGAAAGAAATTTTCAGAAACTCAAGGAATGTTTGACTACGTCGTCAGTACTGTCTATTCCTTTAGGTACCGAAGGATACATAGTATAATGTAATGCATCGAGAATTGGATTAGGGTGTTTGTTGATGCAACATGGTCGAGTCATTGCATATGCATCCAAACAGCTTAAGCTATATAAGTAAAATTATCCGACTCATGACTTGGAGATGACAACAGTGGTTTTTGCTCTCAAAATTATCTGTACGGTGAGACATACAAAATCTATACAAATCATAAAAGTCTCAAATATGTTTTTCAAAAAAAAGATCTTAACTTGAGACAAAGACGATAGATGGAATTATTTAAAGATTATAACTACACAATACTATATCATCCAGGTAAGGCCAATGTAGTGATTAATGCATTAAGTAGGAAGTTTATAAGTAGTTTGACTCATATCACAATGGTAAAGAATTTGTTGGTTAAAGAAATGCATGAGTTGGAATGTCATAGGGTAGTATTGGAAGTAAAAGAGCCTGAGATACTAGTGGCCCATATATAGTTTCAATCGTCTTTGGTTGAGCAAGTGAAAAAGACATAGGAAGAGGATGCCTATTTATGCAAGAAAATTGAAGAGATAAAGAATGACAATGATGTTGAATTTATTGTAGACTCTAAAAGAATCCTGAGATTGGGCAAGCGGTTGTGTGTACCTAATAAAGAAGAACTCAAGAAAGAGATTTTAAAGGAAGCCCATAAATCTATATATACCATTCATCCTAAGGTAACTAAAATGTATCAAGATCTAAAAGAAATGTATTGGTGGGATGGAATGAAAAAGGATATAGCTAATTATATTTCTCGATGTTTAACATGTCAACAAGTAAAAGCAGAATATCAAAGGCCTGTAGGATTACATCAGCAGATAGAGATACTTGAATGAAAATGGAAAAGAATAACTATAAATTTTGTTACAGGGGTACCGCAAACACCAAAAGAGTTTAATTCAATATGGGTGATTATTGATAGGTTAACTAAATCAACACATTTTCTACCAGTGAAAACCACATACAATGTAGCTCAGTATGCAAATTTGTATTTAAATGAGATAGTAAAGCTTCATGGAGTGCCAATATCGATTATTTATGATCGAGGACCACAATTCATAGCTCATTTTTAGATAGTTTTCTAAGAAACTTTAGGCATGAAGCTAAATCTCAGTATTGCTTTGCATCCTCAAACAAATGGATAGTCTGAGCGAACCATCCAAATATTGGAAGACATGCTTCGAGCGTTTGTGTTTGATTTTCAAGGTAGTTGAGAAAGATTCTTGCTCCAAGCAGAATTTGCTTATAACAATAGCTACCAATCCAGTATATAAATGGCCCCTTTGAGGCATTATACGATAGACGTTGCCGTTCTCCTATCGAATGGTTTGAGATGGGTGAAGTTAAGATTTTAGGGCCTGATTTGGTACAAGATGCACTTGACAAAGTAAAGTTGATTAATGAAAGGTCATTAGCAGCTTAGAGTAGATAAAAAACTTATGTTGATAATAGACATCGACCATTAGAATTTACTGTAGGTAAACATGTCTTCTTGAAGATATCTCCTATGAAAGGAGTAGTAAGATTTGGGAAGAAAGGAAAGTTAAGTCCATAGTATATAGGTCCATTTGAAATTCTTGATAGGATCGGCCTAGTAGCTTATTGTTTGGCTTTACCACTTAAATTGAGTAATGTCTATCCAGTCTTTCACATTTCTATGCTATAAAAGTATCTACTAGACCCAACGCATGCTATTCAATGTCAGGAGATTCAGTTAGACAAAGACTTGTCATATGAGAAAAAACTAGTGGCTATAGTAGAAAGACAAGTGAAGAAGTTGCGCTCAAAGAAAATACCTACAGTGAAAGTTATATGGCAAAATCACTCTTCGAAGGAAACTACTTGGAAAAGAGAGGAGGATATACGAGCTAGATACCTACATCTTTTTGAATCACAAGGTTAGTTTTATTTGTAAATATGGATGTGAAATTCGGGGACCAAATTTCTTAAAGGATGGGAGAATGTAATAGTCCTTAAAAAAGAGAAAATCCTAAATAAATGAAAAAAAAGTATAAATTAAAGAAAATTTGGAATGTAAGTGAAGGTTATAAAAAATGGAGATAAGAATAATTGAAAATGTATTTATTTATTATATTATTTGAGGAATTATGAAGGTAATATGAGGATTTAAGTTTTTGGGCCAAAATGTAATTTTCTAAAAATTTAGGAGTCAAAATGAAAATAACAAAAATTGCAAGGAAACTCCTCAACAATTGAAATTATGCTAATAGGTCCCTCAAATGATTTTAAGAGAAACCAAATGTAGAACTAGCGTGAAAACTTCTGCACCCTCTCTCTCCCCCCATTTTCTCTCTCTAAAAACCCAAAAACTTCTCTTTAGATTTCTAGCAATTTTGGACCTTGGATTTCTACACCACCACCACCAACAGATTTAGAACAACGAGGACTATGATTCTATTTGATTAGTTTCTAAAAATTTGGCCGAAAATCTATCGAAAAATAGAGGAGAAACCCTAGGAAGGTAAGTTCTAAAACTCCTATTTATAGTCTTCAAATTGAAAATCTGACACTATAGATAGATTCAAGAGGTGAAAAACCCTTAAGATATGAAATTTTGCTGATATCTGACAATTTTTTGTGTATCGTGAATAGTAAATCCAACCAACACAAATAGTAATTCCGTTGGTAAATAATAATTCTGACCATAAACAGTAACCACAGTTGACCAGCATTGACCAAGCTCTCGTACGTCAAATTTTGTGATTTTGGAGTCATGTCCTAGGTTTTCAGACCCTCCGAACTTGTTTTTGAGTTCCATTTGATCATATTTGCCTTGGGAAAATACATTTTGGGCTATCCAATTTGAAATACTAGTTTTGTGAGTAGATAATTCTTTCCATGACTTACCATATACTCTTCTTGAATTTTAAATGTATAATTAGTTATGTTTACAAGATATTTATTATGTTATATGTCTCTAAAATTGATTAAATTACTTGATTTATTTGCTAACCAGCATATTGTTCAAGAAGAGTATGGTTTTGTATAATGATTTTAAAGCCATTAAACATGTGATTTTGCATACATTTCTCAACAGTATAGAAAGTGAACATTTTATACATGTGGCATTGATATGTAAAGCTATAAGATTGCCTTGAAAAAAGGCATGTATATATGATGAACCATGTCTAGGAAGTTTATGACAGATGAGCTGTACTGAGACTGAAATTTTGTAATATGTTGAAAGCTCTATTTTGAATGATATGGCATATGTGTAAATGATAATTTCTATGGAGGAATCTTATTGGAAACATTGTTTGCTAATAACAGGTGATGTTAGCCTTGATGCACCTTGATACCTCAGCAAGCACAAGTGGTGGTAGCCTCGTGTGACAACCAACACACGGAATATGATATGTAAAGGAGAGCAAGATACCTCTTATTTAGGCGAAATGCCGACTATATAATATGTGATTTGCCCTCCCTTTTTTTGTGCTTGATAAATTGCTCATATTATAGTCCCTTCGCGTGTCCTCTTGAATAGTGGTAAGGCAAACCTTAGTTGGAATGCTGAGTTTAGACAAATCCTACACCACCAAAGTACAGAAGGGCTTAATCTCTAATATAGTGGTTCTGATATGGGATCCTTCTAATATTTTCATGAGAAATATTTTGATGCATAACAATATTTGATTAATGATCATATTGTATTTCATATGGTTTTGCATATATGAATGTGACTTAAATTGAGAATATTTAAAATACGGGTCCCATATAGATGTACCTCTGAGCTATAATTTTCTATATGATAAATTTTAATATATGAGTACATCCATATATTGACCTAAGAGGTCATAGGAGGTATTATCTGCTCACTGAGTTGTCAAACTCACTACACGATATTTACATTTTTTTTCAAATAAGAATACAGAGTTTGGTCCTACAGCTACATGATCAACTAGGTGTCATATTCTCTAGGTGAGCCTATGTTACTTCCAAGGCTCATAGTGTTTAAAACATTATGTATTTATAATCTAGAGTATACTCTAAATGCCACAGGTAGAATCCCTGCTTCTACTGTATGCAATAAAATAAGGGTAAAGTTATCAGCTATTCGTGACAATTGCGTTCCTTTAAATTGGGGGCATTACAAAATAGCCCTCAAGTTGCATTGCCTAAGCTCTCCATTCATGTTACTAATTGTTGGGTGCCAAAGGTTATATGTCAGTGCTCAGGATTGGTTGATTCAAATGCATATGGCATTGAAAATAAGGTTATGCCACATTCAGTTAACCCATTCACTGTTATGTGCAATTATCATGCCTCTTATAACTTTTTTACTGCATATGGCATTGAAAGCAAGATTTTGCTTCATGCATTTGACCCATTTACTAGAATGTGTACCATAAAACTTATCTTCGTTTTTATTTTTTTCGAGTAATCAATTATTTTGGCCAAAATGATGACCTAGCACTTTTCTTTTTCTATATTTATGTTTGACATGTGGTAGATTGCTGGACATTAATAGACGTACACTGCAAACAAATATCAACAACTTGCTTGAAGGCTGTAAATTGACTCTAGAGGATCTAAAAATGGACTATAACCATAACTTAATGCCATCTAAAATGAAATGTTATTAAGACACCAAAGGCCCATTTGTGATACGAATAGAATAAGAACGGATAGGATAACAAATTAGATAAAAGTAGGATAGGATGTGGGTCTAATAAGCTCTTTATCCTATCTAGTGTTTGATACGCATTAGGATAGGCATAATGCTATCATATCCTGTGTTTGGAGCAAACCAAATAATAGTAGGATATGATATAAATTATAAAAAATAAAAAAACTACCCTTATAATAGAGTTACATATATAATTATTTAAAATCAATTTTAATACAATTTTTTGATTACTTTATATATTGGTATAAATTTTAAATTAAAAATAAATAAATATAATTAAAAAAATAATATCCATAAATTAATATATCATATAATGCTCAACTACTTCACAACAATATAACCAAAATAACCATTTAGTTGCATGTTATTTGATTTAGTTGCAATATAACCATTTAGAAAGTTAAACAATATAAACAAGATTCATCAAATATAACAATATAACTTGATAAACATTATACATTCAAGTCATAAATATAAGTTCTCAATTTATTATCATCCATAAGTTTCATCAAATCAGAATATGCCATCATTCACATATATATCAAACCAAAATGGAAAACAAAGTCACCAAAAAGAGTAAGTTCCATGAGAACAACTATAGTAATGATTTTACAAATGCAAGACGACCAACATCATCAGCACCCTAAAAGATATGCAACCGATGTGTCACTGAGAGTATTTTTTTTACTGCAACAAAGCACTCTTGTTCTGTTAAATTTATTTTCTTTAACTCATTCAAAAGACTCATAGAATCATTAAATACATATTTGGAAACTTCAAGGTGATCTGCAACTTTACCTAGCCATTCTGAACTCTTTTCTAACCACATCCCAAAACTCTTCCCTAATTCATTTAGGCAATTAGCAATTATGTTTGCTCCTCTATTTCTTTTTGTTAAATGACTTTTCACATAATCATTCTTTCTCTTAGATTGTACCTGATTTACAAATGTTGATTGCATCAAATCTTTTTCAAGTTCATCGTCATCATTTTCTTCATGGTCTTTATCTAGTTGCTCAACAACATCAACAGGGATAACAGCTCCTTTACCAGTGGCACAATCTTTCCCAAAAGTAAGAGCAATCTTATCAAGCAGCAAGATTGGTGTATACCTGTAATCCTTTGCAGTTCGATGACTTTACAAAAAATGAAAACACTTGAATTTATCATAAGTAGAAAGTGAAACAAAATAATTCATGAGAGAAAAAAACAATAAACACTAACCTTTATATACTCAGTCCACACATCATCACTATCTACTTTAATTATTATTTTTTCCATAATCCCAACCAAATCTACTTTGGTTTAACATATCATAAACTATTGCATAAATAGTCATTAACTTCTTCATTACAGACTCAATATATGGTTTCACTTTGATTCTACATCCAAGAAACTTTTACTTTTTTTTTGTCTCAGTCATTTTCAAAGTATACGTCTTAAACTATCCATTGTCATATCTTTGGCCTTGGTTCACGGCTTCAATCAAGATGTCAAGAAAGGCTTCGTCCTCTTGATTAAAAAATTGTCTACGATCTCTCTTTTTATTGCTAGCTTGTTGCATGCTGCTCTCAGATTCCACTCCTATCTCATTACCAAAATATAAATCACAAATTTTTTATGCAATATATAAAGAAAACAACATAAACCAAATACAAATAATACGTGTGTCAAATCCAATAAACAAAAAATATAAAATTACACTTGAAGTATTTATTGAAATTATAAATTACAAACATTGTAGATGTTTCAAATCCTTTAAAGAAATACATAAAACAAACAACTAGACAATCTAAAATTACAAATAAAGAACCAGCACCTAAATAATCAACTCATGTATTTATTAGCAAGCCATTCATTCCACATTTGTATTGCTATGTTTTCCCTCGAAGCAAACCACTCATCACTTGTCTCAATTATGCTAATAAGATCAGCATGTGCCACATCCTCATTATGTAGTTGTACTTCCAATTCTGCATCTAATTGTTCTTCCATTGGGTCAGTAGACATTTCTCTTCTGATAAAATTGTGTAAGAGACAACAAGCAATTATAATGTGGTTTTGGGTTTTGATTGGAAAAAAAGACCAATTTCTAAGTATAACCCAACGCATTTTTAATAATCCAAAAGTTCTTTCTATCACATTTCTTGTCATAGAGTGTCTCATATTAAAAAGCTCTTCTTTATATGATGGAATGTATACACGTCTCCATTCACTGTGATGGTATCGATATCCTCTATATAGAGCAAGAAATCATTCACAGTTTGTAAACTTAGCATCCACGAGGTAATAATACCCTATAATAAAATAAAATTGTTAAGTTAACATATTAATAATTACTCATTCGTTACTATTAAAGAAATTTTACCATGTAAATCTTTTTTATCTGTTAGGATTCTTAAACTATTTTTCTTAGAAATGGCATCCCGCAATACCCTTGAGTCTGATGCTGATCCTTTCCATCCAGGTAACACATATAAAATTCATATCTCTTGAACGTACACCTAAGACATTGGTCGATATATCTCTTTTTTTATTATGATATATCGGTTTATCAATTGCTGGCACATTAACTTTGATATATACAAATACAAATAAAATGTTAATTTTTAATAAACTAGAATGCAATTGTTAATATATTTTAGAACACAATACACGAACATCATACCTTAAACTATTTTCATATCTCATCTAAGTAATCATGTAGAACAGGATTTGTTACTCTAAGGAGTGTTTCTTGTAATTGTAAGACACTATTTAACACTCTATTAAAGTACCTACTAATTGTTTCTCCAGACCTTCAAAACAAAAACTTAATGACTCGATTCTTAGAATGATGTGCCAATATGTGTAAGAACATAGCCACTTGTTCTTCAATACTTACCAGTCTATCCTTTTTAAATTTTCCTTCAGTATGAAGGAGAAAGCATAATGAACAAAATGACCTAATATCCATGCGAGGTTAATCAACAGATATAACATCATCTTGATTTATCAATCTCTCTAAAAGTTTTTCCCTTAAACCTTCTCTAACTCTTAGTTGTTGTCTAAAACTATGATTTTCATAAAACCACAATGTAGAAAAACTCACTGCAATAAAAATTGCAAAACAAAACCCAATCATCTCTAAAAACATTTCCTCCAAAATCAGATATGATATAATTTTAAGCTGGTCCTCTGAATTTATATTTACCTATACAAATAACAAGAAAAAATAAACAATTTAAATAAAGGCCATGAATGTGTGACAAGGAGAAATGTACATCTACAAAGCCTATTAGCAAAAACATATCATGTACAAAATGATTATGAGAATTATATGTGAGCATTGAAAAATACAGATTGGATAGGGGATAAGGTATCCTCCAAACTAGAAAACATAAACTAGCTAAAAGCAAAAACAGATACAGAATTCTATTCCATAACACATTAGCATCAACAAGCCTAGCTTGTCCCAAAGCATATATAAAATGAACATGGCCCTTACCTATCTCAAAACAACTAATATCACATCCAAAATTCTGAAGCCATATGCATATAAAATCCACAACAACAGAGGCTTTAGTTTTACATGGTCACCTAAGGCAAATCACAGTGCAAATCACAGCATGTAAATAAGCTAAAACAAGCAAAAACCAATGACAGAGATGTGAATCAGAGCAAATATGCAAATCACAGTGCACATAAAATTCTTGAAGCACCCGTGATTTACATATATAGACAGATATGTAAATTGCCTAAAACAAGCAGAAATCGATGACAGAGGTGAGCAAACATATACAAGCAAAAATTGATAACCAAATACAGACTCCCAAACTAGTAGAGCTTCTAAAACAAGCAAAGAAAGGGAAATCAGCTAAATACAGGCAGATAAACTAGGGTGAGCAATCGGCTAAAATAGAGGTGAAAAAGGGAAAAATGCATAGTGACGAAGAAAAAGTGAAAATGACATACCTCGGCATGAAAAAGAACGAAACTATATAGAGAGGGAGAAATCGATTCTTACCTCGGCTAAAGGAGAGTGACGATGGGAGGAAGAGTGTTCTTAGGATGACGAAGGAGGAAATTTCTCGAGGGTGAGGGAGGAGGACCGTTCTCAGGATGACGAAGGAGTAGCGTTCTTGACGATGAGGGAGGAGGCGCGTTCTTGGGGTGAGGGAGGAGGAGTATTCTCGAGGGTGAAGAAGATGATAGCATTTTTTTAGGGGCGATTTTTGGGTATGAGGGTGAGGTGAGCAAAATGTTATTTGGTCCCTAATCTAGGTAGTCCTACAGGATACAATTTTTAACTAAAGAGGTGGGATAGAATAACAAACTTGATACTATTATCCTATCTTACTGGCTCACCAAACGCAAAATAGCAACCGGATAAGATAAATTATCCTATCATATGTCCCTAATGACTGAGAAAAAATAAAAAAAAAAAAAAAAGGTTGGTGAACACTGTTCTTTCTATATATGCAAATATATCTCCCAATTAACATAACAATTGTCTAACAACGGTTGTTTCCCTGATTTCAATGCAAGGACTTCCTCAAAATGCATCTATAGATGATGTTGAGTGTTTCCTATATGGTTGTAGATATGATCAATCCTCTATCAATTTTTTTTGTAAGGTTAATTTTTATTTATCTATTTTTTGAATTTTTTTTTTAAATTACTTTAACGTCTTTTGATTCATATAATCAATTTTATTTAATAAAAAAAAATTTAATAATATTATTGTTAATTGTTTTTGCATGTTTCAGAACAAAAGGTCAGGATCCCATTAAAATGGCCCCAGTACGCGTTTCTCTTTTTTCTTTTCTTTTTTTGGACAAGTACGCGTTTCTCTTCAAATACCAAAGCAATGAATGCATTCATCAGAGAATGCCAAGTTTTGTCTTAATTAAGTTTCCATACTAGTTTTCCTGTGATGAGTCCATGCCTGTCTAGTGTTACATGAGTATTGCCTCAGGAGAGCTGGGTCTTTTAGCAGCCTGATTAAATTTGTATTGCTCAAGTGATTTGGGATTTCGCATCAAAGTCAAGTTCTGACTGAAATTTCTATTATCAATGTCTAGACCACTAAGCTTGTCATATTATCAACGAATGTCATTGGCGGAGCTCGTAAAGCTAAAATTCAAAGTGGGTGACGTTGATTCCCGAATTAGCTGCGCCACTATGGTATTTAACAAAACCTTAATTTCCTTTGACTTTTGCCTCTTCGAACTGAATTTTGCTTTAGGACAGGATCCATTTGCTAACTCAAAAACGTGACTTTTGCATAAGCTGGTAAAGTCAATACATTATCATATGACAGCCACACTGCAAGATACAACTAAGGTAGCCCAAAAAAAAAAATCCTTCCCCAATCCCCACAAAAAGTGTGGCATTGTTCATAGAAACAATTACACAGACGGGAGAATACTATAACATTTCTTGTTGACACTACTAAAATTTTTGTCATTCACTGGCTACTACACAAGACAACTAAAACATATTTACCCACGGACAAATTCCCTAATTACTCTTCTGCTTCTGCACAACATTATCAAAATCTGTTCATTTCAAGTTGAGAACTTGCTCCTGAAATGGTACCACATTTTACATACTTGAGACCACTAAACTATTGACGCATGCCCTATTATGCAAGTGTGGTCATCTTTCCTTTAGTTGCCACACGTTTCACTTGTGGATTTTGTGAATGAGCCACATTCCTCCCAGATTTATTGATAGGTTTCTTGCTTTTCCTAACAATCCTCTGTGCCAACGACTTGAGCGGAACTGTCACGTCCAAAGGCAGGAGAATCTCTTCCAACTCATGCCAATCAAGATCTTCAGAGTCACCATCTTCATAGAAAACCCTGTACCATCCAGTTTCTTTGTCATATTCTACTACTATACCTGAGTAGTATCGCCCCATAAACAACTTCCGAACTTCCCTCCCTTCCAACCATTCACCAAAACCTAAATGCCTTGATGTTTGAACAGTCCTTGAAGCCATATGGAGATCAGTAATGCTGACACCAGAGGTAATGTCAGGGACCCCATTAATCACAAAAGCAGGCTCTCCTGGTAACTCAAAAACTGCTGTTGCTGAAGCATTCTGCTGATTTCCTCCCCCCTCCATTTCAAAGGTTCTTTCTGGTATATCTACAGAAAAAGAGTAATATAAGAAATAATCAATTTATGTTTACAGATTTAGAAAGATTGAAGTTCTTATCATAAGTAATTAAAAAAGTATAATGTCAGACAAAATTAAACAACTAACTGAACAGATCATAAGATTATGTGAAATTTTGCACCCACTTGATATGTGAAAAGGGTCTACATAGAGCCATGTGGACAAAAGCCCATTGACAATTGCCCACAAACCTCAAACAAAGAATCCATACGATGCGCCTCATATCTTTATCTAACATCATCTATCTCCTATTCCTTTCCATCAACAACATCTTTGGGCTGCGTCCCGGTCATCCACATGGTACTGCCAAAAGGTGGGACCCACCCTGTGACAAGTCATCATGCAAAACAAAAAACTATCTTAGAAAACTCTTGGATTATGTCACATTAAAATGTTGCCATTATAAAAACTAATGGCAAATCCTAATAGCAAACACCTAAGTTACATGTCAATCATGTAATGCAGAGTTTGTTTTGTCTATTTTGTAATTATGTAACTGGACCGATTTACACTATGTAAACAAAGCATCTTCCTCTTTAGGCATCAGTAGATGAAGGCTTGAACTTGTCATGTGATCTATCAGACTCTCCATAAGCATGACAATTTCAGTCATTTTGCTGTTCGACTTATCTTCTGTTCCAAATCTATGGACTTGATTTTTAACTTCAATCCAACTACATCCCGGATTTATTTTCAACCCTCTATCTTTCATCAACTTTCGCACTCGTGCTACCTGATCCCATCGGCCAACACTGGCATACAGATTGGCCAGTTGTAGAAATGTTGCAGGGCACCCTGGTTCCAGCAATAACCTGCTCTCTGCTGCCTGGATCCCAATCCAAACACTTCCATGAAGCCTAGAGGAGGATAGTAGTGAACCCCATATCACAGCATTGGGATGAACAGGCATATTTTGGATGAAATCTTGAGCTTCTGAAAGCAAACCAGCCCGACCAAGATTATCAACAATGCATGAATAATGATCTAATTCTGGATTCAAACCATGTTCGGCCATTGAATTAAAGTACATCCGACCTTTTTCAACCAGTCCTGCATGCCGACATGAGGATAACACACCAAGGTAAGTAATGGCATCTGGATTAATGCCTTTCATTTTCATCTTCTCAAAAAGATCAATAGCCTCTTGCGCAAGCCCATGCTGTGCATACCCTGCTATCATGGAGTTCCATGTGACAACATCCTTACCTTCCATATGTTTAAATATGTACAAGGCCTCATGGATTGTTCCACATTTACAGTACATGGTGATGAGAGCATTAGCAATGTGGACATAAGAATAAAAGCCCATTTGAATTATTTGACAATGAGCACTTCTGCCGTGTCCAAGAGCTCCGCTGCCGGCACAAGCAGTTAGAAGACTGGTATATGTAAAATCATTTGGTTTCAATGCCAAACCCCTCATATGATGGAAAAGCTCCAAACACTTGTCGATTTGCCATTCTTGTGCAAACCCAGCAATAATTGCTGTCCATGACACCACATTTCTCATAGGTATTTCTTCAAAAGTTCGATATGCGTCTTCTGACATCGAACATTTACTATACAAACTTATTAAAGAACTTCCAACATAAACATTGGCAATATACCCAGTCTTTATTGCCATGCAGTGATATTGACTACCTCCACGAAGGTCATGCTTCGATCCACATATGCTCACAGCATGTGACAAGAAGTGTACATCAACTTCTAACCCTTGTTCCTGCTGATCAAGATGAATAGAAACTGAATCTTCAATCAGCAGAACAGAAGATTGGATCATTTTGTTGATTGGATCCGTGATTTTAGTTGTAGTCTTTGAATTAGTAGAATGAACACTCGCAAATTCTATTACTTTGCTTTCCAACATGCCCTCAATGAGCCAATGATGGCTTTGACAATCCTTAGTACCTCCTTTTCTGAGGTTTATAAGGTCTAGAACTCTTAGTGCATTAGCTAATTGTCTGTTTTCTTTTCTGGATGCAAATTTGTGGTAAGAGAAAGGTCTATGGAAAGGGAGATTTTGCATAACAGAACAAGTATTTTTCTTGAGACATTTTGGGACAAAGAGGAGAAACCTAATCATCCCTTGATCAGGGACCCTGACTGAAGCCAATGAAGCTAGTCAAGATAGCAGTAGTGCTAAAGAATCATGCATGATGCACACCAGTAATTACAATACCAGGCTCTCCCAGTAACTCAAAAACCTTTGTGGTTGAGCTGTTTAATTCTTGCTAATTTCCCATCCTTTCCATTTCAAAGGTTCTCTCTGATACAGAAAAAGGGTAAACAATTTATTAATATGAGATATTATCAATTTACGTTTGTAGTTTTAGTAAAGATTGAAGCTCAGATCATGAACAAGAGAACTAAAAAATTATCAGACATAATTAAATAAAGAAGTAAACAGATCATAGGTTATATGAAACTTGGAATCCAATTAGGATACAAAAAAAGCCTACATAGAGCCATGTGAACCAGCCAAACGCCACTCAAAACTAAAGCTTAGTCTTCTCTCCACATATTTTCATATTTATGTTTAAATTTTTACCAAAGGAGGGGTAACTAATGCTACTGGTATTTCAAAAACAAGGAGTCACAAAGAGATAGCAGCTTGAAGATTTTTCTTGAACAACAATTATGATGGTGCAACTAATTAAAATAATAGAAACACACAAAATGCAATTACAGCTTGCAAGTGAGCCAGTAAGAGATAGCAGGAAGGTGCGGACAATGGCAGCAGAGTCAACATCTTTTGGCACATAAGGTGTCACTAGGGAACTGTGTGTGGCCGTGAGCATCCACATTTATCACTTTGGTTTGGTTTCTCAATTTAAGAGCTAGGATTCCAACAGCCCATTATTTCAAAATCTTTGAAAAATAAAGGGCATGTTTGGTAACTGTTTTTAAAAACAGTTTTTAGATGTTTTCAAAATAAAAAAACTTGTTTGAAAATTTTTTGTTTGTTTCTGTTTTGGAAACAGGATCTGTAGACAATTTATTTTTAAAACAAAAAGACAAAAATAAGAGAGATTTGTTTTTGTTTTTTAGTTTTGTTCACAGAACACAGAGCAAAAAAAAAAAATATTTTTTAAACAGTTTATCAAACGGATTTTTTTTATTTTTGTTTTGTAGAACAATTTTTAAATATAATTTTCAAAAACAGTTGTTAAAAACAAGAAAACAAAAACAGAATCAAACAAGTCCAAATATTCTCCTTTTGTTAGTTAAGTCAAAATGTATTTTCTTAAAAAATCAAAATGAATAAAAAATTCTTTTAAGAAAAACCAAGAAGCAAAAAATGAGAGTGAGATAACGGGTAAATGAAGTATTTTAGAAATAAATTAAACCACTCACCTTAGGCTTCGTTTCACTTATTTCTCTCACAAAAAATATTTTTCTATTTAAAATTCAAATCAACACACCCCTATGTTTTTTCTATCCAAAACAAACTATATAGACTTTGATCTCTTTACTAGGTCCGAAAGCCTTAAATTCCTTTCTAGGTCAAGTGCATCTTTGTAAATGTTTTTCTTTTTCTATATTTTAAAATTTATTTTCTTTTATTTTTTCTCTTGTTTTTACTCGAATTTACCAAACATTAAAAGATTTAGTGTTGGCATCATTTCACTATTAACTACAGTTAAAAAAATGATTTGACCCATTAAGTGCCCATTTAATAAGTAAAGTCTAGCATAGCACAACACCTCAAGTTGTCAAGTCACCATTTCTTTTTTTTATAAAAAAAAATCCAAATTGCTAAAAATAAACATTAAAAATCCTCTAAAACTCCTTCACTTATAAAACATTGCCACTTATACACTAAACCCTAAATCATAAAAATTAAACCCTAAAACCCAAAACCAAAAGCCCTAAATAGTAAAGCCTAAATTTTAAACTTTAATCCATAAACTTTAAATCCTCAAATGAAGGGTAAAATAGTCTTTTCATTTTCACAAGGATTCCCACCTTCATAGGAATCTCCAATTCCCACCCCCTCCCAAGAATTCTTTTCGTGGGAATTCTCCCTAAAATTCTATTCCCAAGAATTGAAGTGTCCTGCAAATTATGTTATAAAATTTACTACCAAACAAGGGAATCTGATATTCCCAAATACACATTCCCATAAATAAAAAATAAATAAAAAATCCTTATACCAAACACACTCCAAAACCCTATACCCCAAAACCTTAAACCTCAAAACCCCAAAACTCTAGCCTAAAACCCTAAACCTTAAAGTCCCAAACTTTAAATCCTAAATCCCTAAACCCTAAACTCAAAACATCAAACTTCCAAAACTCAAAACCCTAAACCCCAAAAACAAAAGCCCAAATACCAAAAACTCATAACCCCTAACCCCAAACTCTAAAATCCCAATCTCTAAAACTCAAAACCACAAGCCCCTAAACCCTAAAATTCAAAGCCTAAATATCAAAACTCTAAACTCTAAACCTCAAAATCAAAAGCCCTAAACCGTATACCTCAAAACCCCAAAATCCAAAAATTTTAAATTCAAAACTCTAAACTCTAAAATCTAATCTCAAAAACCTTAAACCCCAAATATCAAATCCTCAAACTCCTAACACTTAACCCCAAAACTCCAAAACCCAAATCCCTAAACCATAAACCTCAAAACCCAAACCCCAAACCCAAACCTCAACCCTTAAAGCCTAAACATCACCTTGAAAATCTAAACCTTAACACCGCAAAACCCTAAGCCTTAAAACCTAGACCCCAAACTTCAAACCTTAAATTTCAAAACTCTAAGCTTCAGAACTCAAAGCTTTAAATCACAAAACCCTAAACACCAAATATTAAACCCCCAAACTCCAAACCACAAAACCCTAAAACCTAAACCTCAAAACTGATAACTTCAAATATTAAACCTCCAAACACCAAACGCCTAACCCCAAAACCTCAAACTACAAACCACAAAACCTTAAAACCTAATCCTCAAACCCCATAACTCCAAAACGCCAAATCATAAATCTCAAAATCCCAAAACCCAAAGTCCTAAACCCTAAGCATCAAACACCAAACTACAAAACCACAAACCTCAAAACACAAAACCTTAAACTCTAATCCTTAAAACCCTAAAACCCAAAACTCAAACCTCAAAGTTACAAATCTCAAACCCTAAAATACCAAACCTCAAAACGCTCAACCCTAATCACTAATCTCTAAAATTCTAAACCTTAACATTCATACAACAACAACAACCACCAACCAATCATTTTTACACTAAGTAGAGTCGATTACATAGATCAAACAACACCACAGTGGCCTATTATAAAAGAAATCAATAGATAGATTATTAATTGTTAAATTTTTCTTAATAGTTTCTCCTACTGTTTTCTTTGATCTTCCTCTATCTCTAATTATCGTGCTGCTCTCGATTTGATATACTCTTCTCAGTATGGTTTCTGCAAGTCTTCTCCACACATAGCCAAACCAACTTAAAACTTTTCAATTTAGGGTTTAGTGTTTTACATTTTAGTGTTTAGAGTTTGAGATTTATGATTTAGGATTTAATGTTTTAGGTTTTAAAGTTTTGAGACTTTCAATTTTGGGATTTGAGATTTTGAGTTTAATAGTTTAAGATTTGGGGTTTGGGCTATGAAGCACCGACACGGACACGGGACACGACACGGACACGGGACACGTAAATTTAAAAAAAATACAGGACACGACACGTGAATTAAAAAAAAATAAAAAAATATATGTATATACACACAATAACATAGAATGAAATATAATTTAACACAATAACATAGAATAAGTTATAATTCCTCTACACCCTTTCTTCTCTTAGTTCCAACTCCCAAATAAAATAAAATAAGGAATTGTGAGACATCCTAAATAAAATAAAATTAAAAAAAATTAGGAATCATATCACATAATCTAGTGTCTAATGCCTATTGTTTGTCATTTCCCAGCAGCCCACCACAGAACCCATTCCCAAAACATACACAATTACTTACAAAATCAGAAACAATTGGAATAGGAGTATGCAACAAAATCAGAAACAATTGGCATAGACAAAATCAGAAACAATTGGCATCTATATCAGCAACTAATCCCTATTTCTGGTCCTAATACATTTTCCAGCAAACCTGAACATAAAAAATAACAATGGAATACTAGAATCAAGGCAAATTGTTCTATGGCAAAAAAAAAAAAAACAAAAGCAGAAGCAGAGCATGAAGTTCAGAAGCATAGGCAGCAAGCAAACAACAGCACAGCAAACAACGAAGGATGAAGAGTTGAGAGCAGCAAACAATACATCATCCAGAGAAATATACCATCATCCCAGCAGCAAAAAAATAGTTGTTAACTAGCTATATATGACGCCACAAAGGAAAAATTATTCCAGGAAAAAACATCATCCCAGTTACCTGAAAGTTGAGCTTTCCCGCGTGAGAATGAAGCAGAGTTGAGGGATAGATGAGGCAGAGGGAAGCTGGCCGTGAGAATGAAGCAAAGGGACGCGAAAATGAGACAGAGCTGGCCGTGAAAACACTGGGCCTGCGTGAGAATGGAAGCTGGCAGTGACAGAGCTTGAAGGTCAGGGATTGCAGGAGAATGAGGCAGAGGGACGCGAAAATGTGAGGCACAGTGAGCAGAGGCAGAGGGACGCGAAAATTCGAGCAGCACCAGAGGCAGAGAACCGAGATGAGATGCAAAAATGGGAGGGAAGATTGGGTTCTGGGTATTAGGGTGAAGGCTGATTTTGAGAGGCAGGGAGACGCGAGGGAGACGCGATGAGATGCAAAAATGGGATGGAGAAGAGATCGGGTTCTGGGTATGGGTGAAGGCTGATGACCGGTGGGCTTGGGTTTTAGGTCTGTGAATAAAAAATGGGGGCTTGGGCTTTTTTGTGCCACAGCTATGTCGGACACGTCCAAAAATGTGTCCGACACATGTTTAATTTTTTTTTTTTTAAATCTGGACACGAGACACGTGTCCGAGGCGTGTCCATGTCCGAAGAGTGTCCGACACTCTGCCGCGCCCCCAAACGGAGTGTCCGTGCTTCCTAGGATTTGGGTTTCAAGATTTTGAAATTTACAATTTAGGATTTTGGTAATTAGGGATTTGAAATTTTGAGATTTGAAATTTGAAATTTTTGAGTTGGAGTTCAAAGTTTTGGGAATTTTGGTTTAGTTGTTTAGGGTTTGATGTTTACGGTTAGTGCTTTAGGTTTTAGAATTTTGAGCTTTGGGCTTGGAGTTTGGTATTTTGAGGTTGTGGCCTTTGGAGTTTTGATATTTAAGGTCTAAGGTTTTGTGATTTGCAGTTTTAAGGATTGGGTTTGAGTTTTGATGTTTAAGGCTTAAAATTTTGGAGTTTTGAGATTTATGATTTAAGGATTGGGATTTTAGGTTCTAAGGTTTGAGTGTTGCAGGTTTTGGTTTAAGGGGTTTAATCTTTGGTGTTTAAGGTTTTGGTTTTCTAGAGTTTGAGGTTTTGGAATTTGGAGTTTTGAATTTAGAGTTTAGAATTTGAGTTTTAAGTTTGGAGTTTAGAGATTTTGGATTTGCAGTTTGAGGTTTAAGGTTTTGAAGTTTTGGTAATTGGGTTTTAGGCTTTGGTGATTTAAGGTTTGGAGATTAAGGCTTTGGATTTTCGGTGTTTGATGTTTGTAGTTTAGAGATTGAGTTAGAGTTTAGGACTTAGAATTTAAAGTTTGAGATTCAGGATTTAGGGCTTAAGGTTTTAAGGTTTTGAGATCTGGGTTCTAACATTTTGAGGTTTCGGTTATAGGGTTTTGGAATTTGAATTTTTGGAATTTAGGGTCCAAGGTTTTGTGGTTTGCAAGTTTGAGATTTTAAAATTTAAAGTTTGGAGTTTGAATTTTTAAGGTTTTAATATTTGGATTTTGAGAGTTTGGCAATTTGGGTTTAAAGTTTGGCAATTTGAGATTTAAGATTCAGTGTTCAAGGCTTGGCGCTTGGGTTTGATATTTAAATTTTGAAATTTAGAACTTTGGGTGTTGGGTTTTGGCATGTTAGAATTCAAGGTCTTGGCTTTGGGATTTTAGATTTGGTGTCTATGGTTTAAGGTTTTGGAAATTAAATTTTGGAGTTTGAAATTTAATATTTTTTGATTAGGGCTTTGGGTTTTTTGGGTTTAGGGTTCTGAGAATTGGATTTTGGAGTTGAGGTTTAGATTTGAGGTTTTTAAGCTTTTTGTGGCAACTCAATTCAAAAAAGATTTTCAAAAAAGCAACTTTTCGAAAACCCTATAGCTATCAAGATTTCTTTACCAATTCGCTGATATCAGGTATGTCTCAAAGCAAACAGATAAGCCAGATTTATATAAACACCAGATCATACACAATTTCCCCAGATAAGAAAAATCAAACCTATTTTCTCATCTTCAAGAAGCTAGACCAAGCACTAAAATAAGAGCAACCCTGAGATTAAATCAATATGTAGAGTTGAATTTATAAGCATACTCACAGACAAAATGATAAGCATCGGGCAATCAAGAGGTGAAGATAATTAGCAGATTAAATATTTCACAATATCACAAAGATCCAAATTGGAACAAAGCTTCATGATTAGACCAAGCAAAGACCAAACTCAGCAACAACAGAACTTAGCAAGGAGGGGATATTACAATTTTACCTGTGCAAGAGACGAAATCGCGACATCCCAGTTCCTTCTCGTCACTTTCTTTCTCAATGTCGCTCTCTCTCTCTCTCTTCGATCGTTCTTAGCGTAATGGTGCTTCTTGCGTTCGGGTGTAGATCGCTTCTGCTCACTCTCTGCCTCCTGAATGCTTCTAATTCAAAACCCATTTTAAGGGGATAATCTGTTATTTCTTAATATTTAGAGAAATTAGGAAAAATTAAAATAATTTTAAACAATGTGTGGTAAATGTTACTTTAAAAGTATCTTATCTACGAGAAACTAAATTTTCATTCTTTTCCATCGAAACGATCGAAACGTTTCCATTTTCTGAGTTACCGACACGAAATGGAGTTATCGAAACAAAACGAGGTGTTTGTTAAAAAATTATGCTATTTCGATTAAAATTACTATGTTTCAAAATGTTTCGGTAAAAATATTCTTGTTTTAATGGAAATTTCGATAGAAATACTCTTATTTCGAATTATTTCGATAGAAATACTCTTGTTTCAATTTATTTCGATGGAAATACTCTTGTTTCGAATTATTTCGATAGAAATACTCTTGTTTCGAGTTGTTTCGATGAAAAAATACTAAACTAATTTGAAAAATAAAAAAAATTGACAATTTAAAAGTAAATAAAAATAGCATTATATCACATCTAACACTAAGTTATTTTTTCTCACAAGTCACAACATCTTTATTAACTTCATACTCTCCCCCTTTGTTCTCATGACATTATTTTCCTTCATTATCTTCATTTTAAAGAGGAAACTACAAAAATGATGAAAAGAGAGATTGAAAGGCAAAGAGAGAAGAATATACCTAAAGATAAATATAGAATCATGGTCGATAAAGAAAGAGACTTAAATATAAATGTCATAAAAGAATTAAAAAAAAAAGATAGAGAGATAGATGCAAGAAAGAGATTGTTGTTGAATGCTATTAAGATTTGAGTTGAAGTCCCTACTGTAGTAATATGTTTACTTACTATTCAATTATAGACATTAATTTTAATATAATTTTATATATTTATATCATTAATATTATGTTAAAATCTTTTAAAATTAAAAAAAATATTATTTGAAATTATTTGAAACGTTTCTTAAAAAATCTTTCATTTTCTCGAAATTTCCGAAACGTTTTGAAATGTTTTCATTTCTGCAGTCACCGAAACGGTACCTCGAAACGAAATTTAGTACATTGCTTATCCATGGAATAATCAATTTTATGACCCAAAAATACAGGATCAATAATCTAAAAATCAAAATTTAAAATTTATAAATTATGAATGTGAAATAACATGTTTGGTTGATTAAAATAAAAAAAGAATGGCGAATAGAATTTAAAATTTTATAATTTAATTAAATGGAATAGACATTCTATGGAATGTTATATTTTATTAAACAAATGTATTCTTTCAAAAAAAAATATTAAAATTTATATTTTATAGTTTTTATTTTTTTTATACTTGATTTAAATTTTTAATTTTTTTTGTTATAAAAAAACTTATGTTATAGTAATTTAATATAATTACTAAATTATATATTTTAGTATTTAAATTTTTATGATCTTTTAAATTAATTAAATAAAAAATTATTATATTTTATCAACAACAAAAAATCGTTTGTTTCTTTTAAAAAGAAAATAATTTACATTAAAATAAAAATCTTGTTCCAGTCAACGAAACAAACACTTTGGTAATAAATTTTCATCCTCTTTTCTATTCTCACTTTCTTTTATGTTTTCATTCTCATTAAAATTTATTTTACCCAACCAAATATATACTTCAAGTGTTTCTGAAATTGGTCGCCAATAGAATCATCCAACTATCACACATGCTCCGAATGTAAGATGCACGGTGGTTTTTAAAAGAAAATTCTTTTTTCAAATTTTTTTATTTAAAATAAATTTTGGCCAAGATGGGTGCGACCTTATCGAATGGCGACCCAAGAGCCAAGAGCCATATCTATGCTATAAAAATCTTATAATAGAATAATTTGTGCTCAGTTAACCCTTTTTTTCCATGTATTTGAAAAATAACGCATTTCCTACTCTGGGTTGTCAGAAGGTATACACTTCATCTAGCCTCTCTTAACAAGTCAGTCTCATTGTCTATCAACAATTTCTCAATGAATAGAATGGCGAGTACGCCACCTAAACTATACCTTGTTATTATCAACTTTGCACTATTGTTTTCCTTCAAAGCTTCCTTTAATACATTCCTAATGGCATAGTAGACATTTTCCTCCTTAGGACCGTCCCCTTTCTATAACCTTAAGGGCGTGTTTGATTGGTAAGAATAGAAAGAAATTTAAAATAAAAAGTAAAATTTTACTGTTTGATTTGATGGAACGAAGCATTCTATGAAATGCTCCCTTCTATCATATAATGGAAAATAGACTCATTCCCATAATAGATATAATCCAAGATTTCATCATAAAATAATGCTAACTTTATATTTTTTTATTAAAATAATTTAATTTAATTATTAAAAAAATTAATTTGTAGGAATTTTAAAAAAATATTTTTTTTAACTTTTTTTATTTAAAAAAATTAATTTAATTATTTTATTTATCTTATCTTTCTATTCTTTCAATTTATTTATTAATCAAATAATAAAATATCACATTACCTAATTTTTTCTATCGCATACCAAATAAGATAATGGCATTCCATTCTTTGTTTCATTTCTTCTTCCTTTCTTCTTTCCATTCCACTAAAATTTATTCCATCCAATCAAAAGAGCCCTAAGACTTTCATGAAGCCTACATGGACTTTGCCTTAGATTTTTTCATAGCATGAAGTCCCCAAGTGGAACACATGGGATGTCAAAGTCAATGCAACATTTGTGCTGTAACATCCCATAATTTTTATTTTTAAATAATAATATTTTGTTATAAACAAATATATTTTTATTTGTTTAAAAATGATTATGTTCTACTAAAAGTAAGTCTATTTTTAATTAAAATAATTATTATTTTGCTTGAAATAATTATATTGGTCTTTAATAAAAAGGTATAGAGTTACTGTGATGAGGTAAGTTAGAATTGTTAGACAAGTGCCAATGGTACATAATTATGGGATGTTACACTCTTCCCCCCTTAAAAAATTCGGTCCTCGAATTTTAGCCCATCCTACCATATGTATGGAATAAAATCACGGCATAATTCGGAGTTATCAACCCTATTACTCAAATAATTGGGGATATCTTTTCTATATAACTTCTTTACTTTTTAATGTCTCTTCATTTGAGTGATTCTGCCATATAACTTAACCATAGGGATTTCTTTCATCCATAAGTTCTTTATCGATCAACAATAAACATCAATTGTACCCATAGTTAAACCAAATTTTTGTCTAATTGAATTTCTTGGAATTAGGTAACATAAGAAGAATCTAATATGTACTTCTTTCCAAACCTCATTATCTCTTTCATTAGTGATTCCTTCAAAAATATGTGGTCACCAACTGATAATTTCTAGTGCTTAACATGCATGATTCCTTTAGACTTTTGGCCTGTATTGAATTATTTGTATTCATTTTCTAATCAATTTTATTTTATATCCTCAAGCTCGCATGGATTATCTATGGATCGATATTAAAAAACACACTCATAAAAAAACATATTCACATCTAATTGGGGTAACTATCTTTTCTTATTTCAGACTTCTATCAAGTCATCTTTGATTCACACATGTCAACATCTTCCCATGAATATCATATCTTAATCTATCATCTATTTTTATCCTAAAATCCATTAATCAATATGTTAAACATACGTAGCAATAAATCTACCACCATCACAAGCCATACAACCAGCCGATATTCATCAATACATATAAATACATGTAAAATTATCAAGCAACTCGCCATGAGCTTTATGCTTGTCATATTCATCAAGCAACTCGCCATGAACTTTACGCTTGCCATTCAATCTCATTTATAATATGACTTTAAGATTTGGAGATAAAATCATCACTTTTAATGCACCTGCCTCACTCGACAATCTGGTCAATGCAATGAAAATATAACTCATTTGCTATACGCATAGTGACCTCGACTCTAGTCACAATAAGTGATCAGGGAATGTGAGTACATCACCCTCCTACCTCCTCATATTACCACTGTCACCCGGTTGGAGCGGCCCTCTCCTGGCTCACTTAGGCTAATACGGCGTCCCCTATTCGGTACCGTCACAAGCCATACAACTAGCCGATATTTATTTTATGATTTTTTTATTAGGATTTTTATAAAGAAAAATCACGATTTAAGAGTTTAACTAAAGGTTTATGAGAATGTTAATTTTTAAAAATTTTTGGGATGTTTTAGGGTGAAAAACGGTATTTATATGAATATATATAAAATAAAATCCTATTATTCAATTATTAAATTATTATAAAAAAATAAAGACAACGGGGAAGGGGGGAGACTCGGCAAACTTTAGAAAAAAAATCGAGAAAAAGGAATAGTGAGTGAATAGTAACCTTCAACTTTTTCTCTAAATTTAGAGTGCCTATTGGCTTCCGATCTCAAAACTGAAGGAGCTACAGGATTCAGGACGAAGAATACTACGGTTTTTGCTGATCAATTTTTCAAATCAGCCGTTGATCTTGCCTGTAGCATTCAGAGCACTCTAGAATACAAACACAATATAAATCAAAAATTGTGAGTCTTGGAAGCAACGTAGACTCACCCAGAGAATATATCTCTTATCTGCCGAATCAGACTCTGATATTCTTATCTGAAAAATGTGAAAATATCGTGTAGTGAGTTTGACAACTCAGTGAGCAAATAATTCCTCCTATGACCTCTTAGGTCAGCATATGGATGTACTTATATTTTAAAATTTGTGAAGATATTAAGATTTGGAGATAAAATCATCACTTTTAATGCACCTGCCTCACTTGGCAATCTGGTCAATGCAATGAAAATATAACTCATTTGCTATACGCATAGTGACCTCGACCCTAATCACAATAAGTGATCAAAGAATGTGAGTACATCACCCTCCTGCCTCCTCACATTAACACATTTCAGAAATTTATGATAGTATAAATAATTGTAAACAAAAACAATTATATATTTATAATTCAAAAAGAGCACGGGGTAAGTTATAGAAAGAAATATCTACTCACACGGTAGGGCTCCTGATTGGACAGTCCTAAAATGTACTTTTCCAAGCTGAATTTGACTAATTAGACCTCAAAAACGTGTTCAGAAGGTCCAAAGATTTAGAAAATGACTCCGGGAGCTTGGTCACTATTCACCACCAAAAATTACTATTTACGACGAATAAAAAGTTGTCAGATAGCTAAAAAATTTCATATCCTAAGGTTTATCTAACTCCTGAATCCATTTACGGTGTCAGAATTTCAATTAGAGGTCTCTAAGTAAGAGTTTTAGAATTTACCTTTTTCTGAGATTTTCTACTTCAGATCTACGGCAATTCAACGGCTGATTTGAAAAATTGATCGGTCAAAACCGTAGTATTCTTCGTCCTGAATCTTGTAACACCTTCAGTTTTGAGATCGAAAGCCAATAGGCACTTCAAATTTAGAGAAAAGTTGAAGGTTACATAAGAGATCCTATATATATCTATTCCCATGATAAAGAATTGAATTATGTATCTTTATGGAAAATATCTGATTGCGGAAAATAAATAAATAAAGTGTTTATTCTACGTAACGTAAATTGAGGGCGTTACATGAGCACATTAAAAGGTTTGGTCCCTTGAACACAATGTAAATAGGGAAATTATTTGATGAATCAACAATAAATCAATATTTATACATACAGGAGATTAAAAGGTTAACATGTGTCTTTGATTCAGTTAAAAAAAAATTATTTAACCAAATAAATAATAACCTTTTAATTTCTCATTTATATAAATTTTGATCCACGAAGTAGCTATTTTATTATGTTGGAGGACACAAGCATCAGTTATGAACCTACTCATGTCTACCAAAACATAAAAATGGGATGAAGCATTATCCCATTAATGGCATCTAGTACCATATTGCTTATCTCATATTAATTCAAAAATGATGATAATTTGATTCATATTGAGAATACACTTATCCTCCGAAAAGCCATCCCATGAATTCCATCTATTCAAGAACTCAAACATTTTAAGTAAAAATTAATTAGCAATGCCATGATTGCATTAATTTAGTCTGGTGTTAAAAATAAAAAAGATGTTGGCTTTCACATCTCTAGATTACCTTGGACTTCAATTTTAATGCATTCTATATTCTTGTAGGATGCTTCGCAAGCCATTGCAATTAGTGTCGCACTGTACTTTCTATCATCATCAAGCTAAATGTTAATATCAAACTTCACTCCCTTTTCATTCACTTGTTTTGTTCACTGTGTGTGCATTTTTAATCTTAATAATTCATGTTTTAGGATTCTCCCATTTAAGTGTAATGAGCAAATTAATATTCTTCTTTGTGGAAAGCTAGCTAAAAATGGAAAAGGTATTGCAGAACACTCAAAACAAAATACAAATTAGGTGAACTTCTCTAGGCCAACCTATCTATACTTATAAGTCTCTTGCCCCATGGGACAAATTTCAAAAGCTTATGCACTTTGATATTTTGTTCAATAAAAATGATGTCTCTTTTGGTTTCTCCTCGCAATCTGCGCATAATTGATGTTTTGGTTTAATAAAAAAAATTCTCATTAACTCTTCTTTCTTATTCATAACATGTGGTATTTTTTTAGTAAATAAAGAAGCAACAGCAAAACTAGTAAGCTATCTAGGAAAGTAAAGACCTCGCATGTCCTCTAAAACCACATCAACACAAAACACTAACAATTCAAAAAATACATGCTCCTCCATTGACATGTGATGAAACTTATTTGCCAAAAAATTGGCCGCTCGGTTTCTTGCCCTATAGGTGTGCATAAGTTTAATTTCCTAACTCCTTCCAAAAAGACTCTTGATGCTATCAACCAAACTTGATAAAATGTGTCTTCCCAACTCCTTCTAGGTTGACTCTTAATGCTATCAACCAAACTTAATAAAATGTGTCATGCCTCACAACCTTTTTGAGCATTTTTGATAGCTATGAATTAGTTTCAACTCTCAATCTCCTCATTCCTTTTTGCCAAGCTATTGTCAAACCAATAAACAAATGCCAAATCTTAATAGTGAGAAAGTTGACAAAGCCAAGGTTTCTAGCAAAACTCATCACTCAATCTCTATTAGTGTCCTAAATAAGGATAGGAACATCCTTATTCTTTTGAGCGTTGCAGAGGACTCCTTGTAGCACCATGAAAAACTCCCAGAAAAGTGTCACAAGGAGGGGGCTACCATGATAGCCCCATCCATCCTCCTCTTCCTCTTCCTTCTTCTTTTCTTCATGCTTCTTTTATCTTTCTCTCATTAGGAGAATTTTTCCTTTCATTAGGGGAGTTTTCTCTTTCCAGTATGGAAGTTTTTTTCCTCTTTCTTTAGAAGAGGTACAAAGCTTGAATAATCTACATCTTTTTTGTTTAGATCTAAAATATTAAGTTTAGATATGTACTTTTGAGCTCATATATGAGTGATAAAAGACCATATCTACAATATTGTTCTTACAAGAAGTAGAAGAATCTTAAAGAGAGTTAACCTTCAGAGAAAGTTAAGAAGTGTGTTGCCTCTCTAATGATACATCTCTTTTTTTTTCTTTTTTCGTATGGTGTAATAGCCGTATTTTAAAATATTGAGATGTAATATTTGGTAAATTAAGATTTGAGAGGTTTGTTGCTTATGAATTTTCTAGTCATAGTACTAATTTATTTGTATTTTTTGTCTTCAAAAATTATAAGATTTGTTTATCCTACCATTGTCTTCTGTTTGCTAATCATTGTGCCTGTATTAATGTATGTATGGTGGTATTCCACTTGTCCAAAAAAAAAAAAATAATGCCACCACATCCTATGGAAACACCTCAGCTTTAATAAGAGCTATCAATTTTTAGCTTCCACAAGTTTTATGCCGAGAAATTCCATCTTATCAACTGATCAATCCTTGTTTCTTTTACACCATCATGCAGGTTCTAAATTAACACATTATAATCCATCTCCTTAGTGAAAATCTCGCCCTATCCTACATTTGAGTCTTTCCTTCATTCATTTGATAGGTTCATGGAAAGCCACAACTTCAAATCCATGGAGAAGAAACATTGACATTTGTTCTATTGCACCAAACTTTCCCATAGTAGAGCCACTACTAGACACTCTCTCAAGGCATGCATAGTTGATTCACTATGTATTCCACATATTAAACACTTATAATCATGAGCAATCCTCCTTACTAGCCTATTTTCATTTGTGAAGATTCTGTCATGTTGCATTGACCAGAGAAAAACTCAGATTCTCTAGGTCTATGCCATTTCCAGACTTTCCTTTAAGTATGACCATCCTTCACTCTAACCTCTCCCATCAATGAATGACAAGTTGATTTTATGGAAAAAATTTCATCTGATGTCAAGCTCCATATTACTCTATTTGGTCTCAACTCTTACGAGGGGAAAACTACAGCAATTCAAATAAGTGCTTCCTTATGTAAGCAGTGGTCAAACATATGCCATTTCCAATTCCCTATTGCATACACCAAATCCTTCACCTTTCTGCCACATTGGTTTTGTGAAATAGGGGTAAGGGAAATTACAGATAGGCAAGAAACACTTGAAATCCATGTATCCTCCCAGAATCTCACCTTTACTCCATCTCTAATGCTTCAATAAGTATGAACTAGTACCTTACAGCATACTCCATTAACCCCTTTTCCAAAGGTTGGAGGCTGCAACCTAGTATTTTACCTCAAGGATTGATCCAGAGCCATATATATATGCTTTTTTTTAAGCACTAAAACCCACAAGCCTCCTCTTCCCTAATAAGGCCTCCTCTTATTTTCATAAGAAATCTTCATTAACTTCCCTTAATCTTTTAATTCCTAAGCCTCCATCATTTTAAGAAGGCAAATATTAACCATGCCAACAAATAGGGCTTCAGTTTTTCATTACTATATCTCTCCCAGATGAAACCCCTTTTCATTTTCTCAATTTCTTTGTAAAGTTCAAGGATAAGCAGATATGTTTGCATGCTGTACATTCAGATAGAAGGCACCATCGAAGAGGCTAGTGTGATTTTACCTACTAAAGACATCATTTTCTCTTTCTAAGCATTTTACCAAAGCTTCACTTTATCTACAATAGACAAAAAAGAATGATTAGAAGGTCTTTGGTGGTGTAAAGTGATGCCTAGATATCTTCCCAAGTTATTAGTTAAAGAGAAGCCTAGTTCCTCACTTAATTGCATAGCTCAATTGTTATTAACATTCTGTGAACAAAAAAAAACTTTCATTTTCTCCTTAATAATTCTTTGGCCAGAACAATTGTGAAACATATTAAGACAAGCTTTTATGATTTCCACCTAATTCATAGCTGCTTTACAAAAAAAGAATAAGCAAAAAATAAATGGGTAATAGGGAGACTATTCTTTGCTAATCTAATAAGCTTTCATAAAACTCTTTCCACCACCACCTCAATTCCATAGCTAGACACTCAATACAAAGAATAAATATATATGGTGATAACATATGACCTTGCCTCAATACTCTAGCCAGATTAAAAATATCAGTCATATCCTCATTCCATAAAATTTGCATAGAGCAAGTGGAAACAAAACACATAATTAAATTAATAATATACCTCAAAATTCCTACAACTAGAAAAGTGTCATAGAGAGAGCCCTAATTCAATTTACCATATAGCTTTTTAAGATCAATTTTAATGGCCATCATACATTTCTTTCCCTTCTTATTTCTCATCATATCAATAACCTCCTAAGTCACAATAATGTTGTCAGCACTCTATCTACCAAAAGCAAAACTTCCCTAGTTAGAGGAGATTAAATTTCCCATACATTACTTAAGCCTAGATGCAATTATCCTAGTAATTGCTTTGCAGATAACATTGCATACTCTTATGGGTCTAAATCGTTTGATTAATGCTTTACTTAGATTTTCAAAAACTTCATTGATCAGGTTGCAAACAAACATACCAATAATCTCCAATTAAGTCTAAAAAAATAAAGCTTAAAGGCCATTTTCCCGTGGTGCTTTTAAAGGGCCTATACTAAAAGTGGCATTCTAATTTTCCTCATTCATTACCATAGGCTTAAAAGTTTCTATTGCATCCCTCTCAAGCACTAAAAATATTCTCTCAAAGGAAAATTAGGTAAGGAATTATTGTTACAAGAATAAATATTCATAAAATAATCTCTTACCATTTGTTTTAATTTTGCATCATTAGAAATCCAATCTCGAACTTCATTTGTTTTAATCCCTCGCATTTTTATCTCCATGCAAAAGCCAATTCTATCTAGATTTTTTGTACCATATCAACTCCTCTTAATTAAGAATATTCTCATACTCCTTCCAAAGCTTAACCTTGAGTTCTTATAGAAAGCCACATGGGCTTCTTCAAAGCCTCTTCTCTATCCCTTCAAGTATTCTCACAAGCACTTTTTTCTTATAAAAAATATTTACAAAATTTTTTTTATTCCAATTATTCATATTAGTAGCAAAATTAGTTAAAGCTAGCACCAAACTACTATTACTTCCCTAAGCATCCTTAACTATATCAATCAAATAGTTATTAGCCGTCCAAGCGACTTCAAAGTGGAAAGGTTGCTTACTAGTTATCCTTCTCGGTTTTGCGTATAAACTGAGCAAGATAGGATAGTGATAAGATGTTATGGAAGGAAAGACTTGGATAAATGCTTTAAGGAAACTATGACACAAATCCAAGGACTTCATTGCTTTATCTAGACAATCCATAGCCCTATTCTACTGCCAAGTATATTTTTACCCACTAAAACCAAGATCAACAAGCCACAACATCTAATAAACATAGAAAACCACTACATTTGACTACCTGTATACCCACTATCTCCATGTTTTCCATTACAAGAAGTATAACTATTGAAGTCACCTATAATAACCCAAAGAAACATAACATTGCTAGCTAATTTTTCCAGAGCTTTCTAGCAAAATTTTCTAAGACTTAGATTTGGGCTTGCATACACAAAAGTAACTAGGATCTCCTTCTTATTCCCTCTATTCCTTATTTTGCAATGAATGAATAGGAAATTTGTTTAAATAACATCCACATCTACATAATAATAATAATTCCATATCAACCAAATTCCTCTTGAATAGCCATCAGCCTCTGCTCTAATGAAATGAGAACACTCACACTACTTGATAATTTTATCAACTTTTTTGCCACTAGTTATTATTTCTAACAAGGCCAGAGCATTTACCTCATAGATTCTAAAAATGTTACACACCAATCTTAGAAATATTTTCATACCAATACCTCGATAATTCTAAGATGTAATATTCATTAAAATAGATTGAAAGCTGTGCGAAGAGTCTTTCCTTCAAGATGGGTTCTGCATGAAAGTCTTCTTTGTCTTACAATGGGTATTTTGTGTAGAATGGGAAGAGGCTTTTGTGTTTTTTTTAAAAAAAAAACTTAGGTCAATGTTTCTCTCTTGCCTTTTTTTTTCTTGTTTTTTTTTTTTTGGATTGGCTATTGGTAAAGAAACATATAAGACCCAGTAGGCCCAATCCACAAGAGCAACAAGGGCCTGGGGTTACCTAATCCAGCTCTGTAAACAAACAGATTAAATGCCAGCCGAAGCATTACACTTTGAGAAAAAAAGAAAGAGAAAAACCGAAGCTTTCGTTCCTCAAACATGAATCAGTGAATCATTTATACACTACATAGCTTTCAGATCCATAACACCAATCATGAAACATTCACCTACCACTTACTCAAACAAAACCCCATATAAAAATAGCATAAAAAAGTCGTCACCGCCACACCCGATAGTCCCTTGTTTCTTCTCAGTTTTCGCCATTACTGCCTTTTTTTGTCACCATTTTTTTCAACATCATCGGTAGGCAAAACGGCCAATGTCATCTTAACCTTAAATTGGCTTAGTGATGCAACAATATGGGCTACCATATTAAAAATCCTTGGGACCTATTTGAACTAGATATTTAGCCCCTATCAGATAATATCTTCCCTTAAACTTCTCATACGATTTAGATTCCATGCATGAGTTTTTTTATTACATTCATCCATTAAAATTTTGTAATCAAACTCGAAAACAATATAATTTAATTATAAATTGCTTGCGAGGACAAGTGCTTCTTCTAACGCTCTGGCTTCTACTTCCAATGTCGAAAGGGCAAGACTCTTCTTCAAGGACCCTGTGAGCATTCTTCCATCTTCATCTCTCACTACCGCTGCCAAGGAGCACTCCAATGAAGAATCTAAAAAAGCTACATCTATATTAATTTTCATCCACCCAGATGGAGGTAAGTTCCACTTTTCTTCCTGCTCTCTGTTTTTTGCATTTCTGAGATATACTGGATTGCTTTACTGTTGTTAAATTGAGCTAAGTGTAGAGATTAAAATTTACACTTCGTTGATGACTCTGATTGGATTTACTTGGATGCTTTCAAACACTTGATTATTTCTTTCTTTCCACATGCACCAGCGTATACTGAAAATCTTAGTTGTAGATTCCTTATGATACACTCCTTACTTTTTTAGCTTTTTAATCTATTCCAAAGCTAGTTTGCCATCCTCTTTGTCCCATGAGCATTCTCTATACATTATATATTAACCCCAAACCAAGTTGGTCTTACCCAATAACATTCTAGAAACAAATGTTATAATGTTTCATCTGATCTTCCACAGATTAGGCACAAGGTTTCCTAGATCATTTTCCTTATGTAGAAATTAGCTCTAGCAAGTAGAGCATAGTTATGTATTCTCCAAATACCTTGGTTTTGAGGGGGATAAGACTTCCAAACTTTAATCCATATAAAGGGATTGATACAGGCCGAGGGGGAAGTTTTAATCTATCTATTTCCTCTTCCTGCTTCTTAAGGAGCTCATGCCCATCCTTTACCTTATATATACCATCAATAGACATGGGCCCAATGATTCTATCCTTTTTATTGGAGAGGGGAATAGGCATTGCCAGCACTTCTTTGCATACATGATAGGGCAAAATCTCCCTTATCACACTTAGATTCCACTCTTTAGTAGTGTGATTTATTAGAGATGAAACTTTAACCATACTGCTATTAAATATGTTATCTATAATAATTCCACTTCTAATCCATTTATCCTCCCATATTCTAATTTTTCCCTTTTGTCGACTCTTCATCTACACAATTTGGCACAACAAATTTTAGAGAAAAGAATAATAGGAATAGCATAAGTAGGAATTGCTTGGATAACAACTTTAATGAAAGCTTCCTTAACTACTTGAGATATAGCTTGTTGTCCCAGCTTGCTAGTTTTTGTGTCGCTCTATCCCAAATCCATCTTAGGGCTTCTTTTTTGGATCTTCCCCAAACATTAGGCATCCCCAAGTACTTTCCAAGGTTCTCCCAAATTGGTATATTCATCTCAATTTGAATTTCCTCCTTAAGGTTATTAGGAGTGGCTTTACTAAAAGTAATCCTTGACTTTTCTAAGTTCTCCATCTTCCTGAAAGCCTTAGAGTAAGTCTCTAGCAACTCTAGAATTCTTTAAACTTGATTTATGTTGGCACTAGCAAACAAAATTGAGTCATCAATAAATAGGAGGTGGGATAGCTCTAGGGCATTCCTAGCTAGCTTTATCCCACAAAGATCTCCCTCCCTTTGGCTTTAGTGATTCCCAATCTTTGTTGCAAGAATAAAGAGATATGGAAACAGGGCGTCTCCTTGTCTGAGTCCTCTTTATGGGGTGATAATCTAACCCAACACTCCATTTATCTTGACCTAGTAAGAATCCTTTGTCACACAAGCCATAAAGAGTTTTATCCATTTTTTTGCATACCCAAAATCCCTCATGCCATCTTTGAGAAAATACTACTTTAGCTTATCATAGACCTTATTCATGTCTAGCTTTATGGCCATTGAGTGCTTTCTTTTATTTTTGTTGTGCTTGGAGTAGTGAAAAGATTCCTGCACCTAAAAAGTTTTGTCTTACTTTAATCTTATGCTTATAAAAGAACTTTGATTTTGAGAAATAAAGTCATTCATGTGACTTTTCATCTGGTTAACCATTACTTTTGCAATAAATTTATAACTGTAATTACTGCAACTTATGGGTCTAAATTGCCCTACATTTTTTGGGTTTTGTATCTTAGGAATGAAGAAGATACAAGTTTTATTAACTTCTTTAGGAAGCTACCCTTCCTTAAAAAGATTATTGACAGTAGTACGTAATCTTCTTTAGTAATATTCCAGGAGCTTTGGTAGAATACCCCACCAATCCCATCAATCCTAGAGCTTTCATTGCACCTAGATCAAAAATAGCTTTCTCAATTTCTTCATTAAAAACTTTCTTTAAAAGCTTCTCATTAATTTCTTGAGTGATGTTCGAAGGAATAACATCTTCAAGCTCTGGGTAAGAATCCAGGTTTGAAGTGCTAACAATCTCCTTGTAAAAGTTTTGAAACACCTCTTGGATATCCCCGTGTTCCTCCTTCTAAATTTTTGCCTCATATTTGATCCTATGAATGTTGTTTTTCCTTCTTTTCTTTAAAGTGGTGTGGTGGACAAATTTCATAAATTTATCGACACAATCCAGCCATTTAACCCTTACTCTTTGGGCCTAATAATTCTCCTCTTATCTCCATAACCTGTTGATTTCATGTTGGATCCTTTTTGCCTTAATAACATTGTTGCTTTCTAGGTTTCGGTTTTGCAAATTTTAGAGTTCTGATTTGAGCTTACTAATCTATAAATAAGCCTTTCTAATATTCTTTTTTTCACCTATCCAGCCTATTTATTTCTGTTTTAAGCCTTTTGGCAACCCTTTACATGTTATTCGTGTAGGGGCTATCTTTCTAGCCTTGATTGACTACTTCATTGAAGTCTTCTTGCTCCTCCTGGTAAGCCTCAAACTTGAAGGATTTTTCCTTTCTTCTTTTGTTTGGGTTTAGCTTTAACAAAAGAGGGCTATAGTCAAACCTTACGACAAGTAGGACTATCACCTTAGCATCTTTATATATATTATTCCATGCTCTATTAGCAATATGCCTATCAATTTTTTATTTAATCCCTCCAATATCTCTCATATTACAAGTGAACCTACACTCTTTTAAGGGGTGTTTAAGAGGTCATTATCAAGAAGCCAATCCCTAGATAACTCTATTTTCTTTTTACTATGGGGTTTTCTTCCTTCATTTTCATGGTGGAATAATATTTCATTAAAATCCCCAAAGCATTACAATGGAACATTCTTACCCAAATTGAGAGCTACAAAGTTGTGCCAAAAATGCCCTCTTAGCCTAGTTTTAGGATGGCCATAGACATAGGTGTTCAAGGATGCTTGGCTCTCACCTTCAAAATTCACCCAAACATGTATGTAATTGTGAATTTTTTTTTCATAATTCTAACATCTACATCTTTCTTCCACATTAAACTCAAACCACCTGCTCTTCAATCTGGATATACCACCTCCAAGCATTGAAACCTAACTTCCTCTTCAAATTCAACATCTTTTTCTCTTTTGCTTTTGTCTCTATTAAAAATAGGAAGGTTTATTTTTGAGATATAAGCCTCTTAATTCTTGAATTGTCAAGGCTAACCCACCCCTCAATAGTTCTAACTTAAAGTTGTCATGGTGAGGGGTGGGGCTTCATAAGGCCCACCTCCTCAATCACCAAAATTTCTTGCTCTACCCTTCCTTATCTTTATATTTCCTTTAACACTTTTATTTTTTGTTGCCTTCTTCCTCCTCTCTAGCTGACTTTTCATTTTCTCCTTTTTTTTGTTTCATTCTCTCCTTCACTCCATTATGCCTTTCCTCTTATCATTTTCTTCTTTTTCTCTTTTCAATTTTGACCTTTGCTAATAGCTTTGGCTAATTCATGCTCTATAATGGCCAAACTTCCATATATTTCCCCTTCACTTCCTTCCTCCTCATCACTTGGTGTCTTAGCAAAGTAAACTTATCCACAAATAGTAATTCTCCTTTTAATTCTCCTATAGTTTTTTTTCCTCCTTTCCCTCCTTTCCCTCCTATCTTCCCTGGTATTTTTTTAGTTTTTCCTGCTTCCTGAATTTTTGGGTAGCAGCTCTACTCTTATGCAATTATTTTAGGCTTTGAGTAAGTTAAGAGTCCATACTTCCCTCCCGCATAATTTTGGGCCATGTACTATTGTTTTGGGCCTAATTTTTAAAGAATTATATCTTGTTCTTTTAGCCCAGTACTTTCTTCCTCCATATGTAGCTCACTTATTATTTTTGGGACCAGCCTATTTTGACTCTTCTAGGATTTTAAATTAATTTTGATCTACGCTAATTTTTCTTTTTCTACAACTTTACTCCTTTGGCTTCTCTTTTTTACGCACTTTTCCATCACTTTTGTAGGTCTGTCTTCCTCCAAAATGTCATCCCTTCTTCATAGCTATCAAGCTGCCCTCTTCTGCTATAGCATTCTTTTCCTATGTTTTGCTCTAACCACATTTGCTCCCCTTGTATTCCATAGGATCAAATCCAATAAAAAAGCTTTTTTTCTTCTTCTTCTTTTTTCCCCTTCCTCTTTCTTTTCAGCCTACAAACACCTTCAACTTTTCGATTGGTATCTTTTGCCCAGGTAGCTATTGCCTTAGCTGGTGATTCACCCAATCCTGGCACATATTTTTGGCCTGTCACCCTCTTGTTCTACTTTTGGTTGCTAGAACCTATAACTCTTCTGCTCATGCCTAATTCTACCACGCTAGTAGCAATACTTCTACAACTTCTCTTACTTTAGTTTTACCCATGCTCTGGAAAGGTTCTTCCTTGGTGTCCAGAAACCTGTGGTGAAAGGTTCCTTTCTGTTTATTAGAACCTTTAACCCTAGAATGTTTCCAATCAGTTGATAATTAACAATCTGATTCTCCATCTCTAACACCTTACCTAACCTTTCTCTAATCTGCTTCCATTTCTGGCATTCATACTCTCCAAAGGCAGCCCATGGATTTAGACCCAAATGGTAATTAGAGTGAAATCCATCTTATGTAAGGCCATATATGGATCCTAATAACATAGGTTCAAAATATGCCCCATAATATTCCAAGGTGCTTCATCTATAGCCTTCCTTGCTATTCTTTCCTCTTCAAAGTTGAAGAGAAAAGTATTGACATCTAAGTCTACAATCTCTAACCCTGTGGGTCTCCCTATCCTTTTCTAATAATAGCATTAATAGATTTTTTATTAAGCTATTTTTCCACCAAAAATTGCCTATAAGGCTCCTTTTGGTAAGCTTTATAGTTTATTGTTCCTCAACCTCTAAGAAGACAATATCTCTTTCCAATCTTTTGTTTCCATCTCCACCTTTTCCTTCTTATTCAATTGTTTATAGAGCTCTCACACCTTTTTCCTTCTTCAAGAACTAAAACTGTAGGACTCACCAAGCTTAATAACCTCTATTTCAACCTTTCTTCGCGGTACAGTAGAATAAAAAAAGATTGGTAAGCAACACTCCTGTCCTTTTAAAGGTCAAAATTCCAATCAAATATTTTTTATTTTATTTTATTTGGTTTTATTTAATTTAATTTTTCTTTATCTTTTTGTTTAATTTTTATTTTTATTTTGACTTTAAAATATTTAAATGGAGGTTAAGGTTTCTTCTTCTGTATAAGAGAGTTGGAGCTTAATGATTCATGATCCAAGGGATGTGGTAAGGTTTACTAAAACTCAATAGATTTAGAAAGATATACCTAGATCATTTTAAAAAGTAGTCTATAATGTGAAATTAAGTGACTAAAAAAGAAAAGGAAATTAACATACTCAAAGACCGAAGAGAAAAATAAAAATGACTTAACGTAGCACTAAAAATTAAAACTAAAAATAAGAAAAAATTAAAAAAAGATTAAAAGAAAATTAAAATAACAACCTTGACACTACATTCAAAGTGATGATTTAAATTAAGGACTTGAGACAAAAAAATAACTCCGCCAAATACAATTTTTTTGTTGACATTTTCTCTTATTTATTTATTTTTTATTTTATATATCATTAAAAAGGGACTCAGAAAAAAATATTATATTTACAACTTCAAAACTTAAAAAACTAAACCCTTAAACTTAAAACCAAAAACCCCAACATGTATTTTATCTTTATCTCATTTTTTTAATATACACATTAAGGTTTAGGATTTAGGATTTGGAGTTTGAGATTTTGAAGATTGATGTTTAGGGGTCTGGTATTTAAATTTAGGGTTTGGGGTTTGGGGTTTGAGGTTGAAAGTTTGAAGGTTTGAGATTTAAGATTTAGAGTTTTGCAGTTTTAGGTTTGGGGTGTTAGGTTTTAGGCTTTGGAATTTAAGATTTGGGATTTGAGATTTTCGATTTTGAGGTTTAGGGTTTAAAACTTAGAGGTTTAGATTTTAAGGTTCAGTGTTTTGGTGTTTTAAGATTTAGGCTATGCCATTTTAAGGTTAGGGGTTTGAGGTCTAGAAGTTTGATATTTGAAGTTTAGGGTTTAAGATTTTGAATTGTGAGGTTTTGAGATTTAGGGTTTAGACTTTGAAATTTAGAGTGTGTGCTTTTAATGTTTTGGGGTTTGAATTTTAGACTTTGAGGTTTAAGATTTAGGACTTGGGAGTTTTGGGTTTTCAAGGTTTAGTTTTTAGAGTTTGAGGTTTTGAGTATAGGGTTTTTGGTTTGGGAGTTTTTGAGTTTAGGGTTTAGGGTTTAGGGTATTGGATTTTAAGGTTTAAGGTTTCACTACTGAAAAATTAGATTTAAAGACGAAATAATTCTGTCTCTAAATAGAAAATTTTCTATCTCTAATAGTGTTAAAGATAGAATCAAAGACAAAATTTAATGTCTCTAATTTTGTCGTCGTTAAACTTTTAAAGATGGAATTTAAATCCTGTCTCTAATTAGAGACATAATTTTTTTGCTTCTAAATTTTAAAATTTTTGTCTTTGACATTTAATCCTCTTTTGAATAGATTTTTTCTTTGTAAAGACTAATTTTTTTTTATCTCTAATATTTAGAGACAGAATTTATTTTTGTCTCTGAAATTAGAGACAAAATTAGTTTCCGTCATTGAATTTGGAGACTGAAAAGACAGGATTGGTTTCTTTGTTCAATTTAACTGATTTTTTTTTAATTTTTTTTAATTATCTGAAACCAATAACTATCTTGTAAATGATTAGATAACATTAAAAGTATAAATATCAAGAAAAGTCAAACAATTTTGCATTGGAAATGTATCAATTATATTAATACGTAACACAAAATCATTCATGAATAATATAAAATGTCCTCTTTATGGTATGATCTATCAATGTCATCACTAATTTATTCATTGTCATCATCCTCTCCTTCTCCAAGTGTAGGTGTTAGCATTCTTATATTACTATCTATCATGAGACGTCTAAACATCCGATCACATTCTTCAACCTTTTGCTTTAACATCAAATTTTCATCTTTATTTTGTTAAAGTCGATTAGATAAAATCTTAATTTTTTTATTCATATCGGTAACTTATTCTTTTGAGATGCCAGCAGGAGTGAAAGACTTAAAAGAAAAATCTACTACTAATACATTATGAACTTGAGATCTTAGCCCAAATATCTGTTCTTTATTGTTCATGCCTCCAACCATATTCAAGCAAACAACGTTGTTTGAATGTTAAGTGGAGTACTGGCTAGAACCCTTGTTACTCTAAGATTGAGACTGCCTCTCAGCTAGTTTTGTTCAATACATTTTCTAAAAAAATAAAGTTGTTAAACGAAGTTAATATTTGTAAAGAGATAGAAATAAAAGAGTAACGACTACATACAACAATTCTTCATTGATGCTTGTTGAACTACTCCAACGGTTTCCCTTTAGGCTTGTGAAGCCGCTCATACAACTCAAAATATGTCAGTTTTTTGTTCATTTGCACTCTAGAAAAATAAAAAGTTAAGTAATATAAGAGTAAAATCTTAATCACTATAATTTTGATAGAAATTACTCACCATTGTTTGGCATGCTCTCAAAGGTGAATGCTTTTGAATGCTCCATACAAATTGAGCAAGCGAGTTTTTCCATTGTCATTAAACCTGAAACATCCCATATGTAGGAAGCTCATTAATGGTCTAAAGCAAGCAAGTTTTCATAGCAAAGTTATGTTTCAGTGAGACATCATAGGTCATGACACCAGTATTCCACAAAAATTTAAGATCATTTATAAGTAGTTACAGGTACACATCAATTTTATTATTTGGATTTGAAAGGTAAAGGATTATGATGATCAACAACAAGAACACTCTCTCTTCTCATGCACATTCAAGAAGAAAAATTGTACGGGATAACAATAACTAACCAGTACGAATAAGTTAAACCTATTTTATCAAATGGAACAAATCTATCAACACACAAATCTAACCTCACATTCTGAGGGTCCATTGCAAATTTAAGATACATTTCATCGAATATTTTCAAGTCTCACCATCAGATAGATATGACAAAGAGCCTGTCAGCCTCACAATCTCTCGATGCCATTTTATTTGACTTGTAGTTTACATTGAGGAATAAGTCTTTATAGTTTTGGAATAAATAGGAAATACCACAAATTTTTCACTAGAATTTCTCTTACTATACAATTTCTAATGATCTTTTTGTAAAGCTCTTCACCAAAAAATTTACAATGACAGCTCATTATTTAGAGGACTATAATAAATCATGTATTTGCTTTAACAACAGTAAATTTTTATACAACTTAATTCTAACTGCTTCATTGATTTTTCATTTTCTAATAACCCTTTTGTAAAGCTCTTCACCATAAAATTTATAATGACAAAGCTCATTATCAAGACGACTATGATAAATCATGCATCTGTTTCAACAACAGTAAATTTTTATATAACTTAATCCTAATTTCTCCATTGATTTCTTTGCACGGTAGAGTCTTTTAGGCATACGATTATCGTTTGAAAAATATTTCCCATAAATTGTGCCTATCGATTGAAACAATTCTCAGAGATGTTGAAATCCGACTTGATACCTAAAACTTCCACTACAGCTAACAATTTAGAATAATTTTCACAACCGTCATACAAAGGAGCATGCATAGTTGCTAACATATTAAAAAAAACTATTGACTTCTGGATTAGTATCTTTATCCCTTTGTTTACAATGACTAAAACTTTATTGCTCTATATAATTACCAATAGATGGTCCAATAGCATCCATTAATATATGTTCCCGATCATCAAAGTATGCTTGAAAATCATTGCTTACATAATATGAGTTTCTTGAAAAAATTGAAGGAAATAGAGGTCTTGGTTCATCATGGTTAGTCCAATAATAGTAATTACTCATAAACCCCTTTATACAAATGTGGGTTTTCACTTCAACTGAAGGATACTTCTGAACTTGTATTTTCTAAAATGGCACATCAACTTTTCTACTCTTTTAAAATAATCTTGACTACAAGCGAACTCTACAAACTCAACAACTTTTGCCATAAACTCATTTGTAACTGTTCTCTTATCAATACCTACCCTATTATTCATCTATTTACGATGATCAAGATCTTCCATTTTATTTTTAGGTACACGTGAATCAAAGCAAACATTTCAATTTAATAAAGCACTAATTATAATAACATATTGAAACAAAACCAACATCAAAGGCATAATGTGCATAGAAATCAATTTTTCAGTTGACATATGATTTTATAGATTTTTCTAGTCTTTTTCTTGGCTACATGACATGGTTTCCTCTGCTCTAACATGCCTTAACATATCTTTATTTTTTATTTCATGTTTTTTTTTGCTGAAAATGGCTGTTTTTGGGCAAAAAAAAAGCATTATGTGCATGGAAATTTTTTTTTAGTTCAAATAAATTTTTATTAATTTTTATTCACTTCTTAAATTAATACACTTTTTCTTGGCAGAAATGACATAGTTCTCTCTTCTCAACATGTCTATATACATACCTCAACATGTCATATTTTTTCCTTTCATGTTTGCTTTCAAAAAGTGGTGTTTTAAGGCTAAAAAGGTACTAGGTGCATGGAAATTTGTTTCTCTATTCACATGTTTTTATGGATTTTTCTACACTTGTTATTGGCCTCTATGGCACCAGTTTCTATTCTCTAGTATGCCACTATGCATGCCTCAACATGTCCTAATTTTTTGTTTTATTTTTGTATTAAAAAATGTGTTTTTTTTGGCTTTATCTAGAAAACTAATGAAAAGAAAAATAATGGAATAGGCATAACTTTTAGTTTGAGTGGAGTTACGGAGTCTAATACTTGTTATTTTGAAATTTGTTTAGAGTTTAACAACATGACAATCTGGGTTAACCCAGTTGTGGCTATTTTAAGTCCAAAAAATCTTTAAAAATATATGTTTCAAGTTGTTTTTCTATTTTTACTTTATTTTTAAGAATTTCTTTCCCATTGTCATATTTAATGAGGGTGTTTTTGTCATGAAGAATATTAGTTTTTTGCTCCTATTTAATTTTTGCTTCAAAGGAAAAACTCTTAGTTCTTATTTCCCCTTCACAATTAAAAAAAAATTATGCTATTGTTTAAATATCAACTTTTGTACTAGTGAAATAGTCATAAAAGTTTTTTTAAATGAATAATTATTTTTAAAAAATAAATTAGACGAACCATGATCTCAGTCTTTAAAATTGGAAGAATCGTACTATTTTTATAAGTATAACTTTTTTTATTAATAAGAATCTAATATTACAAAAAATAGACAACTAAAGAGGGCTAACATGTTTAATAAGATATTTTATTTTATTTTTTGTCTAAAAAGTGAAATCGATCTAACAATTTAAAAAAATCTTAGTTTTTCAAAACAAAAGCTATTGAATTTAAGTTTAGTTTAAAAAAATTTATGTTATTTTTTTATGTACTTTTTAAAACCCATAATTATTTTTTAAAAGTATCGTAATAGACGCTTTAAATTTAGAAGCAATTATTGTAAATTTAGACAGTGTAAAATTTTCATGTTTTAAAAAAATTTTAAATATAATATTTTATTTATTTAAGATAATACATGAAGAGAAGAGTGGAGAATTAAAGCTGCATGTATTAGGATAATTGATTGTTATAGTTGAAGAAATACTATTTGAAACAAAACTCTTGGACCTATTAAATTTTTTATATCCTCATTATATTCCTATTAAATTTTTTATCCAATGTACCAAAAAATTTTTATATTATTATACACATACATAAATACATATATTTTCTATTTTTTTTTCATTATATTTTATCATCACAATACAAATTATTATCATATTTTTGTATGAACAAGGAATGTAATGCTATCATAATCATGTACACAAATTTCACATAGCTCTTTCAAACTTTATTAAATGATGCATGAAATTAATTTTTAACTAAATATAATACTAAATAAATGTGATTTAAACAAAAAAAAGGCCAAATTGAGCTTTGACGGCAGAAAAAATAAATTGCCTCATTTTGACCTACGCAATCCATTTTTTTATATTTTCACCCAACCCATTTTTTACGCCCTCCATTTCATTTTTCCCTCTCCTGGCCATTCACCTACGTGGGACAAATTGGTGTTCAATCTCAGGCGGACTTTTTTCATCCCTGGCAGCTTCTCGGTGTCGGTGTGCATTGTTCCTTTAACAACTCAGCCTTAACAGCAGCAAACAAAGACCCCTGTAGCAGAAAAAACGAAGGGACTGTTCACCATGTATAATTCTTGAATTTTTTTCACATTTTTTATGTTTTTAGGAGCTTTTGACCATAGATTATTGTTGTTCAATCTCAAGCGGACTTTTTTCATCCCAGGCAACTTCTCGGTGTGCATTGTTCCTTCAACAACTCAGCCTTAACAGCAGCAAACAAAAACCCCAGCAGCAACTCAGCCTTAACAGCAGCAAACAAGGACCCCTGTAGCAGAAAAAACGAAGGTACTGTTCACCAGGTATAATTCTTGAATTTTTTTCACATTTTTTATGTTCTTAGGAGCTTTTGACCATAGATTATTGTTTAGGAGATAGGATAACATATCTAGGAGAATTTTTATGGCCATATAACATGATTTTTGAGCTGAAATCTATGGATTTTGCTTGAATGAATAGTGAGTTGAATGATGATTTTAGTTTGTATCTCCTTGATTATCGTCTTACCTTATTCCACTAACCATCTCCATCTCCATGGTAACATTATATATATGACTTTGTACTGGTTTATATCCTCCTAATCTATTTATTTTAAGTTCAGTGTAGCTAATTTAATTTCCTATAGCCAGTTAATAACGATTCCAACACTAATTAATCTTTTCTTAACTAGCTAGCTCAATCTACTCTTATAACATTAAGTGATTCCAATTTCCCACATAAATAAATATATTATCTCGAGCAGTTGTTTATTAAAGTTCCTTGGCTCCTTTTGTAATGATTGATGTATAACAATTAACAAATCATCAACTTATAGAGCAGAAGCCATGCAAAGGAATCCATTGTCCACAACTTCTTCTCCCCTATATATGAGTATCTTCATTCTTTCTGGGCCTCATTGTTTTGAGATAACTAGCTTTTTCATATTTTATTTCCTTGCTTTTGTAGGTTAGTCTTAACCAACGCCCAACCACTCTTCCAAATTCTAATACTAAGAGATGAACGAGGGCCTTGTAGAATATAAAAGGAACCACCGAAAAATACGCAAAAGGGGCTGGTTGTGTAACAAATTCAAATTTAATTTGAAGGGTTATCTTCCAACCAAGCAGGAGAAAAGATGGAACAGAACAATAAATGTAAGTCGGCCATTTTTCTTGTTATGCATATTCTGCTTTTTAAGGTGTAGCTAGCTAGTTTCTTAGCGGTAGTTTTTAATAGCCACTACATAAGAAAAATTTGTATGTGATTAAATTTTTAATTAAAGCCTGTTCACAACTTCCATTGAGCGTAGACTCATGTCCATATTGACAAGTACCGTGAAGTATCTATATATGTAAAGAGGCAAATAAAAATAAAGAAAATTAATGATATTGGGTTATTTATTAACCAAGAAAACAAAGAACAAATCAATATGTAAAGGAAAAAGTGCATAATCTGCAATTTCAGGAGAATTTATCACCTTGGTAAGAACCTTAACTGCAATAGGGGGATTATTTTTAACTAGTTCTTGATAAATAGAAATGAGTAAAACAAAATCAAGACTAACTATTGTCATGATTTGTTAGAAAAATTATAGAAACACATCAGCTTTTTCATTGTATTTTATTTAAATTCAATTTGTTTGCACATATCAAGTTTAATTGTCATTAGAATTTAGTGAGTTGTATTGTTGATTCTATGTCTCACTTGAGTTCCTGGTTGTTACAAACTAAAGAAAAAACAATTTGGATTAGATGAACATAACATGATCTAACAGCAATGGCATGTAATGATGTTTGTACTTTATTAGTGTATCGAGCTCCAATAGAGTGGGTTCTGATTATTAATAATTGGTTGTAAATTTGGTGCTGATGTGGTTTCATGTATGAAAGTACAGATAATTTAAAAGTAATATAATGTAATAAGGCTATTCTTGTATCTTTTAGGTTGTCGTATGTTGTTCTATTTTCACTGAAAAAGGGGTTTGGTTATATTGTGTTTTGAGATCCCCTGTTATGTGCTAATTTATTTGAAACACATTACATAACACTACAAGAAATTCGACTTTCGGTGGCGACTTTTTTCGCCACTAAAAGTCAAAAAATCGCCACTAATACCTTTTAGTGGCGACAATTCGCCACCAAAACATCGCCACCACTCCGACCGTCACTAAAGGGTTTCTGTGGCGACAAAAACGAGTCGCCACCAAAAATTATATCTTCAGTGGCGACGATATTATGCGCTACAGAAATTGTATTATCAGTGGCGAAATAAGTCACCGCTAAAAGAAAAAATTAACATCAAAACATAAAAAATCGCTACTAAAAACGGGTAATAAGGTGGCGATTTGTGAATTTTGGAGATTCACTGGCGACTTAGGTCGTCACCGAAGGGTTTCAGTGGCGACCTTTCTATGTCGCCACTGAAGGGTTTTCTGTGGCGACCTATTACGTTGCCACTGAAAACCCTTCAGTGGCGACTTTTTCATGTCGCCACCGAAAGACATTATGTAGCGACATTTCCAAGTCGCCGCTGAAAGATGGATTTTAGTTGCAATATTTGTCGCCACGAAAAATGATTTTTTGATGACAACAGAAATTGTGGTCGCCAGTAAAGCCATTTTTTTTATTTTTTAAATTTGTACAATTTTAAAATTGACAGTATAAAATTATATTTATTTTTTTATTTTATATTTGTACTATATTTTATCATAAAAATCTGATAATATGTAACAAAATCAAAAGAAAAGTAAAAATTAATAAAATATTCTTCTTTAACATTTATGTATAGATATAAAAGATCTTTTTATATAAAATAAAGTGAGTATAGATACACCCTGAATTACATAAAGAGCACAAAACAAAAAAAATTATCATACTTGCCAGGAATATGGCTGTAGCATAGATAAAATCAAGATCAAATATAGTTTAAATACAATAGACACGCAATACATGAAAGTTCCGTAAAAATAAAACAAGAGACTAAATCTAATACAAATTTCATATATACAATGCATTTACAAAACTAAAGGTTTCTACATATTCCTTCTCTTCACTAATAAAGTTGCAACTCTGTAGTATTATGTACAAATCACTTGCTATTGGTGCTGTTGTCAATATCTTCTGGGACATGATAAGTTGAGAGAACAAATGTGTCATGAATTTTTTATAGGAACCTACATCACAAGATAGATAGTGTAAGACATGAGACCCTAATTATAACAATATTAAATATGAAAAAAAATATTTAGCTTAATAAATCAACATGCTAATGTGCAAACAATTTTGAGAAACACAAGTAAATTAAAAATTGACCACATAACCATCAAACCCATATGTGATTGATTGCAAACTATCTCAAAAGTTAGAACATAGCAAGAGTGGCTATATAAAGAAAAGTGGGTGACAACATATAATAGTAGAATAGTTTCTCACCCTTTTTAGATACGTTTAGATCATACAAATGATGGTAGAGGTGAATTTAGATTATAACTTCTGTTTTAGGCTCAAATTCAGATTTGGTTGGAGCATACTCTCAATCATTTTCTCAAAATGAAAAAAATTTAACTTCTCAGGAAACATACCGGTTAGTATCTCCTTCCCTAAAATCCATACTCATAAGTTATGTTTAAGAAAACTCTAAAATTTCAGCATTTCATAAATAAAACCAAACATCTGAACTTCAAAATACAAGGTCAAGGAGACACAACATACCTCACTTCTCACTACAACTCTTTCCACAGCCTCATACAAACCATCTATTTCCTGAGCACAACATTGCATGGTCAGCGACATTTGCACTGATCACAGATTCCTGTCATAAAAGATATAATAACAATGTTCCTTAATAATCTAGAAGCTCAATTCTTATGACTTTTTATTTTACTAAAATTAAACTTAAGATATTACAAACACAAACAACAGCAGTACAGCACAAATGCCTCTATCAGATAAACCCTTCTCAATAATAAACAATGAAAGTAGTTGAAGATACAATATTGAAAAGATCTCCAAGGAACAATACATGCCATAAAACACTTTATAAGTAGTAGTGTACCTCCACTAGCCATCCATCCACCACAAATACATCAAGGGAGTAGCCATCAGTTATGGAAAAAACATGTACTTCTTGAATGTTAAGCCCAATATCAAACAGCAAAGCAGACAGCTAAAACAAAATAATTATTTGTCAGAAGAAATCAATCATAAACCAATAACCAAAATTCAAATTACATAAAACTTCCCCTTTGTACAAAACCGTAATATTTATAATTTAACAAGGAACCAAACATGACTCCTAATCTTCCTAATTTATATAACAAAACCGTAATGTTACAATTTCCAAGAGCAACATCAGTAGAAGCAAGTGCCTACACCTAGAAGGTTAATCAACAACTCCAAACAATTAGATTACAACATAATTGCTCATACAATAAATATATGGTAGCTAATATCATGCAATACATGGTGAAAAAATACCTAATACCAATTGTTGCTTGTAAAATTTTTCTGTCACCAAATATATCAAAAAGAAAAAGATTAACAATAGATTCCATAAAAACAAACACCTAGTTGGTAGACCAGGTGCAGTTATGACTAAATTAGTTTCAAATATACGAATGAGTTACTCTCCTGCAATGCCGTAGCTTGTTGTTCATCTTCTTCCACCTCCATTCCCACTAGTGTCTTAACTTTCTCGAAGGCTTTGTTCATATTTTCCAATATTTTCCCTTTCTTTGTCAAGAAAATTGACATATAAAAGATCTATAAGAAATACGATAATAAAACTTAGGTTCAATTTTCAAAAATATTACAAACATAGACAAGACAATGTCTCTCTACTTTAGTATACATTAACATGATTTCAAATCTAACAAATGTTTGAGACAAATACCGTCTGTAAATAAAAACCAACACACATAACAATAAAGTGACATGAACCAATCAAGTTGGTGGTTCTCTTGAAGATGTTTGTGTTGTATTAGCTGTAGATCCCGGTGCAGCACTACCAATAAGACTTAATAGAATTTGCCCCTATTCATAGACAATAAAATTATTTAAGCGAATTAGGATAAAAAAAAATTATTTATAATACTGTGAAAGCATACATAAAGATGGATTCAGTTGAACCAACAAGTTTAAAACTACATTTATGCAGAAATACAATCACTAGAATATAATTGATTCATCAATTTCAAACTTTCCAGCTTAGCAACAGTAGCACAAAAAGGTTAGAAGTGATAATAATATAATTAAGGTTATATTGCTAAATCAATACTTGTAAGCAGTTACAAACAAGGAAATAATCGAGATAATAGAAAAAGGAGCTAATAATACAATAAAATAGTTAAATCAAGTTTGGCGAGTATATAAATGATTTGAGTTTAATTTATAAGCATATTTGATTTACAGTTTGTAGTTAAAATTACATAATGTAATTGAACCAAACAAATCTTATCAAGAAATACCTGTTGGAGAGATATGATAAGAGAAGCCATCTGCGATTGTAGCTTTTCTTCAAACTGTGCTTGCAACCTCTCTTCTCGAACTCTCATCTCTTCACGTACCTCCGCAACAACTTCACGTAATTTCCTTTTCTGCTCTTGAATTTCTCGAGGTGTGATTCGATCAGTGACTCTCTTAGAGGGAGGTTTCACACCGTATCCTTTACCGCGAAAGAACCCTGACCTTTGACTAAGTACTTGAGTCAATATTCCATCATTGCTTAAACGTGTCGTGGCATCTTCTTGAGATTGCTTGACTATAATCTCTTGAAGTTGACCCTACAATTAAACAAAGCATACATTTGAAATAAAAATACAAATATAAATTACAATTTCTAAATAGTAATAAATGTTGTAGTAATTATACATAAACTTCTTAAGATTTTGCACCGGACCATACAACATTGCCTTCTTTAGTCTTACGTGTATGTTGCAGCTCCCATATTTGATCAATTGGTGTCTTCTCTCCAGTTTCAGGATTTCTCTATTATAAAACATTATTGTTACTCATCATGCACATAAATGTATACATGAAAGTACATTACTCTAAAATTTCACCGTTGATTCCTCAACTTCTGCAAATGACCGAGAACCGCACATATGCTTTGTTGTTTGCTTAGCCCTATTTTGTGCATTTGTTGAGCTTTTGTCCTGCGTTTAACATAAAATGAGCTTAGTGCATTTGTCATTGTACGTGCTACTAAAATGTGTTAATACAAACTACCTTAAATTCATCTGAGTCAAAATAACTTATCAAATGCCTTCAATCATCATCGTGGACTCCAGGAGGAAGATTCGCAAGTCTTTGTTCGTTAGTATCGTACAAAGAGTAGCGCTCATGCAAGTTTGTCCTCTGAGGTCTGTAAGACCTTTGTGCAGTGGCATGAATAAATGCATCAAATCGTCGCTCTGGAGTTCTTCTGACCTCAAATTTTTCCTATAATAATAAACCCAAAGGTGATAAATCTATGAAATGTATACTAACAATAGTATGATAGACAAATATACTAGTTGTTACCTTCACTCTAATCAAAATCTCTGCTCCATAACCTTCCCAAATATCGATCCACTTTCTCACTTTCAATGGACATGTGCATCGTGTGATATACCCAATATAGTTGACGATATCCCTCGATCCTTCTCCTACGGCTCGAAGGATCTCATCGGAGATTTCAACTACAATTTTATGTCCATTTTTTGTCTTTTCATCCACAGTAAGGCATTTATAACTTCTCCTAACCTTTTTAAATGCACTGCAAGAAGCTGTTAATCAAGTGATGCTTGTTATTATCTTTACAATTATCAATCTTAAGTAACACGTGTTGAGTATTCTATATCTATACCTGCACTACTAATCGGACATCGAGAAGTTGGTGTGGCGGGCAGTGCCTGGGTCTCTTCATTGTGTGACTGTATAGATAGCTGTGGGGGATCTTCATTTAAAGGGCCTTGTGTGGCTACTTTATGTCCACGACCACTTCGTCCACCTCTTCCTCTTCTCACCATCATCAAACCCACCTGTTGCATATAAATAGAACATGTTGTTAGTTCCACACTTAAATATGACATAAATGATTACAAAAATAATAACTGCATGCAAATAATATAAAACAACGAGAAATTAAGCATATGTAAACATTTTACACTACATGACGTTTCACATTGAGTCTCCAGATAAAAATTCTCCTTCATCGTGTTAGCAACTCCATATGCATCGTGTATCATTTCAGTTATATCATCCTCTTCAACATTATTACCATGAGGGAGAGTTGAAGTTGTCACTAAGGCTTCTCCGTGAAGATCCCACACCTTGTAAGACTGCCAAAAACCATTTTGCAACAAGTCAAACCGCACTTCGTGTCTCACTTTGAATAATGTGTTTCTACATTTTTTGCATGGGCACCTAAGTTTGCTACCAGCTCTTAACTTATTGTATGCCCACTCAAGAAAATTATCCACCCCTTGTATATATCTTCGATCAGCTCTATTTCCAACATTCAACCAACTTTTATCCATAATATTTCCTACAAAATTGATTGAAGTGAAAGTGAGCAATTGAAATAAAGAGTGAACAATGTATTTGGACAAGATAAAGTGCAATTGTCAATATTGGATCTTCTTATTAGAAAAATGATTTTGTTGCCTATGCAGCAACCAACCAAGCCAAAGTTGACTTATATCGAGTCCAGCATGAACCTACTGTCATTCTAGTAAATAACAAATTTTTCATTCCTATGACTAAAAATCCAACGCAGCATGGGAACAAATCATATTAATGTTAAGTTTCATACCATCAGGAAAGCTGAAAACAAAGGAGAAGTGCAGCTCAAAATGGATATGATGCTAATTCTGGGATTGGTGCTACACATGCAAGCCCTTGAAAGTTCTTTTCTCAGGTATTTCATTCCATTTACTCTCATTTTTCTCATCATGTTGGCATTGGAAATTGGTTGAGGTTTTGGGAGGACCATTGGATTGGTGATGCTACGTTTAATGAAATTTTTTCTAGATTTTATCAATTATCCTCTTTGCATCAGGCTCCAATTTCATATTTCTTAATTTTACAATCTACTAGGTTTTCTTGGAAGTTTCACTTTTCTAGGCAACTTGGTGGTAGATTTGTTGATGATCTTGTTGTGTTGTTGGATACATTGATCCTTTTTGTCTTTCTTCTTTACTTGATACAAGGATTTGGGGTTTAGATTGTTTAGATTCATACACTTGTCTTTCTTTTTCATTTACACTCCAAATGCTCAAAACTTTTCTTTGCCGATGGATTATAATGATGATTATAGAGGTACCATGATCAGGGTAGGACATGATGATTATAGAGGTTAGGTAAATGGATTTGCAAATGGTAAACATCATCAGGGTAGGAAAATCATGGGTCCAAAAGCCAAGAAGCTTCTTCCACTTTTTGATGCAATTGATGCAGAAACAGAAGATGGGATGTTGAATGGAGATGAGAATGGGCTACATTTTGATTCCTTGCAAAATGGTTCAGTAGACAAGGTTGAATTGGAGAAGGAGATGCTTGCTATAGAAGAAGAATTGGATCATGTTTATGAGAGACTCTAAGGGCTTGAAGCAGACAGGGAGTTTCTTAAGCACTGTGTTAGCTCTTTAAGAAAAGCGGATAAAGGATTAGACCTTGTCCAAGAAATTTTACAACATCTTCATGATCTGAGAAATGTGGACCTCAGAGTTAGGAACATGAGTGATCTTGCTGCATAAGAAGTTTATGGTCAACTATACCAAAGAGTTAAAAAACCAAAAAAGGCAAGATGCTCCTTCCTTACCATAGAACAGCATTTTACTCTTAATTCTCTATTGGGCTAGAACTTGTTGATTTATTAAGTTTTTATTAAATGCAGATTTGTTTATATTGGAGTTGATCTGCATGCTGCAAATCAAGCATACATGAGAAAGGACATGGATGCATCACTTCAATTTTTAAGAAAATGTCAGTGGATGTTCCCTGGTGGAGAAGGGAGAATCCTGGTACGATCTGTTTGATATAATGGTGGACAACAAAAATGAAGCCTGCCATTTTTCTTCTGCTTTGTCCTGTTAGCCCAAATTTTTGTGGGTTGTGTCAAAAAATTCTTAGATAAACCCAGTATACCAAAAAATAAGTAGATTAAGTTAATCATAAACAAATACAGAAGTTTGTCAGATAGATTTAAGACTTAGCTCTGACATGCTTATATGTCTATTTATGATTGGCTTTACCTACTTTTCTTTTTCTTTAATAGACCGAGTCTATTTAAGAATCTTTTGAGTGTGTCCATCATCACCTTCATGGGAAAGGAGGATGGTGAGTGTATGTGGGTGTAGGCTAAATGAGGTGAAGCCACCCTGTAACTCGTATTTTGTGAGGGAAAGGCCTGGCTTGCAAAGCTGGAGTGATCCAACAGAGGTTCCAGTGCCAGGTAGATAGCCATTAGTTTATTAGAGACAGAATTAGGAGCCACAAGTTTTTGTCATTTTTCAAATCTTTTGGGGAAGAGGGAAGAGAGAGGTAAGTAGCCTCTTCCTTGTCTCTTTTTCTCATCTTTCGCATTATTGGATCATATGAGAGTTTGTTTATTTTTAGGGGGAAAATTGAGCTGAGTCACTTGTATACTACATGTATTCATTTTGTAATTATATAAAAGAGTGAGTGTTTATTTATGCTATTTGGAAGTACTTTGGGTACTGTAATCTTTAAGGCTAAGTAGAATGTTGAATGTTCCAAAACAAGGTATATGTTTTTGGTTTGACATTCAAATAGTAAGCAGAACATTGAGAGAGCTTGACTTATCCATGTAAAAATTCTGTCAAGATGAAGAAGTGCAAATGTAGAAATTCAGAACTCTAGAATTACTCAAGAGCTGTTTGATATAATGTCGTTGTGGGTCTTTGGATTGCCCTCCTTTCAAGCATAAATATTATTATGCTATCAGGACTGGACTTAGTTCAAATAATTAATAGCTATATATGAGAACAAGGTATATGTTTTAGATTTAAGTTGTGGCAATGATTATAAATTCACAAGAAAAAAAATTTCTAAATAAACTTAAAAAAAACACATAGGAAAATAGGAGGCCAAAAATTCTGGAGACAATATTTACTTTTTAGAAAGTTTGTTGGAGTATTATAACTTTTTTAGTACTATATATAGGTGCCGATTTCAAATTCTGCCTATAGAATTTGAAAATAATCTAATGCATGCACCAATCCAATAATGAAAAGAACTGATAAAAATCTCACACAACAACATGCATGTATTTAGTAAAACAATGTGGCATCAATTACATTCTTTTAATAACCTTCCATTGCGCTACCACATAAGGACATTAGTCCTTTCTGTAACCAAAAACTCAAAACATATTCATTTTTCTAAATTAACTTTAAAATTAGGAAACTCAGACACTAACACAACTAATTGAGATTTGAGGATACAGTACAGATTTTCATAGGTTCATCCCATCTCATGGAAAAATTTCTTATTTTGGTATGCCTAAGACTTTCAAAAAGGAGAAGAGAAAAAAAATTCCAAAGAACTTACAGATGTGGAACACATGATATGAGAAAGTTGTGCATTGAATAATTACTCTCAGTTTCATTTGAAAAAGGATACATCATCTTAACAAAATGTGACACGAAGGCAGCATTTAACATAAATGAAGGCAATGATCAAACAACTTACTTTCTCCATTACTATGATAAAGCACCATAATGTTTTCATACAGCTACACAATTCAGAACTGTCCCAAGCATATACATGTCTGACATTTGAGAACAGAAAACATCTTACAACAATTACTTCCACAATCTGGGCTAGAATTTCAGCATATCCACACTGGTTCATTGCTACACTGGTTTAATTCCACGAGCAAATTTATTAACATCTGACTTATCTGTATTATATGGGGTGCTATTATGTTTTCCACTCGGAAGAACTAAGATGATAACAAAATGTAGCCACAGATGTACAACATATAATGAAAATCAAAGTGTCATTTTCACCCCTGTAACCACCAGATTTGTCCCAAACGAAAACATATCTTAAAATGGGTATGAAAATGAAAACAAGTAAAAGTGGATTCTTAGCTATTTAAGATCTCATTCTCACTAAAGCTTAAAAACATCATCTTCAAGAGAAAACTAATCAGCCCAAAATGATGGAACACCACAAAGGAGAAGAAAGCTGGAGAGATATATAAAGAACAAGAAAACCAAAAATATGGCACGGAGATTCGAGCTCAAATGCTGAGCAAGAAAACCAAAAACATCAATCCCCCAACCGGAATTTCAAAACCCCCAAACTGATTAAATAGAAGGTAAAAAATGAAGGAGCATTTGCGCACTACCTTAGATGCTTCAAGATGAAATCTCCAGCAATGTACCCCACGAAGCTGCAGATTCCAGCTCCTTTCACCCGCGATGCTGCTGCTTTGAGGACTTGTCACTAGGAACCAAAAATGGCATGAAGAGTTGAGCGCAAGAAAGCAAAGGAAGAAGTCGCTCTGTTTTTTTGTTTGAACGGGACACAATTTGCCAAAAATAAGCTCAGTTTATTTTACTTTTTAGTCACTGAAATATTGTGAGAAATGGAAAGCAGAAGGAGCTCAGCTTTTATTTTTGGATAAAGAGCTGTTGGGTCAAATCCTGGTCACATCTTTTCTTTTTTCGATGTCCCACATCCACCTATTTCAGTCTTCACTTCACCATCCTATTTATCTATAACATAGGCCGTACTACCCCTTCTTAACGTTCACAAATCTCCACTCGAAGTAACTCATTTTCCGGCCCCAATTTGGTTTGAGGTGTAATAATTCAAGAAAGGAAAAAAAATGCATTACTTTCTAGTAAATGGTCTTTTTTTTTCCTGTAAAACATATGCAATTTTAAAAAAAAATCTATAATCAATCCATATTTTTTTTTCTAGATACATTCTTTAATTTGTTTTTCTTTTAGGAATTCCACTTCTTGCAGGAAATTCTTTGAAAAAATATAAATATAAATATAAAAACTTCTACTTACGTATACAAAACATATAACAAATTATCATTTGTTTTTCCTTTAATTTTTATTAAAATTACAATAAAAAGGTTCAAATTTACACTCTATTTCATTGATTTTATTTTTTTATTTAAAAATAAATTTTTTTTCTTATGTAGCAATTAAGATATCTTTGAACTAAACTCCAAATTAAATCTCATAATATATTAAATATAAATTTTTTTATATTGATTTAATATATTTAAAATTTATTTTTTAAAATACATTTTAAGGGAATCAATTCTATGTTGACAAGAATTAATCTCATTTTATCAAAACTTTTAATATTTAGAAAGATTTCAAATGCAATTATTTCCCCAATATTATTTGAAGTACAACTGTATTCTATTTTATTTTTTTCAATAGATTATTTTATTTTTCCAACAAATTATTCCCATATTTTATTTTTAAAAAAAATTATCTAAAAAATTATTATCTCCTAAAAACTATTCCCACTTTTGATTTTTTGACAAATTTTTAAATTTTTTCAACAAAAAATTTAAGATAAAATTATTTTAAACTAATTATATTTTTAAATGTTATTGTGACTTGGGATAAGCTCTTGCGCACAATGGCTTTCCCTAAAGTTGACACTCTATGTTCTATAAAATTAAAATGGATATTTATGGCCTTTGATCATCAATTAATAATATTGCCTTTATCTAGCATTCAGTTGGGAGAGTGATAATTTATTGTAATTTATTGATTGAAAATAAAAATCATGCTAAACAGGTTATTATTCATGTTTTTTATTATATTCCTTTGACTTAGCTAATAGATAGAATAATAATTTGCATCCATGCTAATTTATTTATTGTAATTAATTTGCATTCAGTTGGCCCTGTCCATAGGTGAAAAATTACAAGGAGAAAACAGAGAAACTCAGAGAAGCTGCTTGTGTTAAACTATGATGACTCCAAGCTCTGATGACTAGCTAATGAGGAGAAGAAAATTTTGCGAAAGATGGGTTTCATGCAATCGTGTCTGATGACTCGCTAATGAGGAGAAGAAAATTTTTGGAAAAGTTGTCTCAGGCAAGTGACGTTAGGGGTTTAATTTAAGAAATGTGAAAGATTGGGAAAACAGTGACATTGGGGAAAAGAGGGAACTTTGCCGCAGAGAAGGAGAATTCATGTATCCGTTGTTGTGTTGAGTCTAATTGTAGCTAGCTTCATTTGTCCCATCAAGTCAGACATTTTCAGTGTAATAACCGTAAAAATTTAACAAAAATTCCAATTAAAGGAAATTTAGAATAAAAGAGAGAATTTTGAAAATGGAGATAAGAACCATAGAAAATATATATATTTATTACATGGATTAAAAAATTACAAAAGAAATACGAGAATTTATGTTTTGGCACGCTATAAGCAAATATATTTTTATTTGTTTAAAAATGATTATGTTTTGCTAAAAGTAAGTAGACTTTTAAGTAAAAGAAGTATTGTATTGTTTAAAATAATTATACCGGCCTTTATTGAATTTTTATGGTATTTTTAGAAATATTCTTTCTTTTAATATGAATTAAGATATTTGTTTTGAAATTTATTTTATTATGATTTTTATCAAGAAAAATCATGATTTAAGAGTTTAACTAAAAATTTATGAGAATGGAAATTTTTAAGAATTTTTGGTATATTTTATGATGAAAAATGGAATTTATATGAATTTATATAAAAGAAAATCCTATTATTAATTATTTAATTACTATTATTATATTTAAAAAAAAAAACAAAACCTCATAAACCATAAAACGAAACCGGGGGTGACTGCATATCAAATTCGAAAAAAAATCGAAAAAAAATGAATAGTAATAAATAGTAACATCCAACATTTTCTTTCGATTTGAAGTACCGATTGTCTTCTGATTTCAAAACTGAAAGTGTTACTGGATTCAGGACGAAAAGTACTTCAGTTTTGATCGATCAGTTTTTCAAATCAACCGTTGAATCGCCGTAGATCTGAAGTAGAAAATCTCGATAAAAGGTAAGTTCTGAAAAACCTTACTTAGGGACTTCTAATTAGAAATCTGACTCCGTAGATGGATTCAGAAACTAGATAAATATTAGGATATGAAAATATTTTGTTGATTCGGTAAAATTTTTGTGACAGTGAATAGTGTTTTTCGGCGATAAATAGTGGCGGTGAATAGTATTTTTCGGCGGTAAACAGTAACCAAGCTCATTTAAGGTTTTTGGACCTTCCGGACTCGATTTTGGGGTCTGTTTTACCGAATTCAGACCAGGAACTAGGATTTTAGGGCTGTCCAATTTGGAGCCCTTACCTGTGAGTGGATTTTTCATACTATAGCGCATGTTCTATGAATTCGGTTTATAACTCTCTCTCGTATGATTTTAACTAGTTGGAATGTATGCTAAATTGTTTTACCGCTTTGAAAACCAATATGTTCCAACCATGTTAGAAATTATAAATTTAAATCCTAGTTGAACTCTAGGTATGCAGGGCAAGCATCTAGGCTGATAATTCTCCATTTGAGCTAGATTTATAGAAATGCGAACTTAGTCATAGAAATGAACTAAGTTAGCCATGAAATGATTTGATGCATGATGAGCATCTATGTGACGTCTACGGACGATCTATGTTTAAAAAGGAAAGTTTATGATTATAAAGGTCTCCATGGGAATTCATGGATGAGATATATTTTAGAACGAAATTTTATGCATGAAAAGAGCTAAATAGAGAATTATAGCTTTATTGTAATGTTATTGAAATGTTTTACTTTAAACTGTTTGAATAGCATATTTCAAATGTTTTCTATTGGAGGGACCCTTTTAGATCACTGACCTTTAATTTAACTTATATCCACCAATCACTCACATAGCTGTTCTAATAATATCCGGCCTATTTGCATAGCTATTATAAATATGTTCTTCTCTGAGTTCAATAAATACTTACATTAGTATCTTTGTCTATACTCAAAGTTAAGGTAAGAACAATTATGGAGGGAACATCATTCCTTCAGTTTCGAAATATCTGTGTCTTTTGTGGTTCCAGTCTTGGAAAAGATGGGGAATATGTGAAAGCAGCACAAAACTTGGGTATGGTGCTGGCCAGAAGAAAACTTCATCTAGTCTATGGTGGAGGTAACTGTGGGTTAATGGAGTGTGTGGCTACAGCTGCACATGTAAGAGGATGCCAAGTTCTAGGTATTATTCCTACAGCTCTAGCTGCATCCAGCAACATAGGGAAAAAAATTGGGGAAGAATATAGAGTAGCTTCCATGCATGAACACATGGCTAGAATGATGAGTAATGCTGACGCCTTCATTGCCTTACCAGGTGGTTTTGGTACTTTAGAGGAGATTTTCCAAATAATCTCTTGGGCATAACTGAATATGCATCACAAACCAATAGGTTTGTTAAATGTTAATCACTTCTTTGATGGTTTGTTGTCTTTTCTAGATCAAGCTATGGAACAGAAGTTTATCCCACACTCAGCACGACGAATTCTCATCTCGGCTTCAAATGCTGAGGAGTTGATTGATGCCTTACAAGCATATGTTCATGTACCTGATCCAATCACAGCTCAAATAGAATGGACAACAGACCATAGCAGAAAGCGCAAATTGGACTTGGATCTTCATCTGTAACTGTAGCAAGATGTGGACATTGCTGTACCACTTTTACTGTCTTAGGGTTATCTTGGATACCATCTTGTTAGCCATATACCTTAAGAAAGTACTATTACTAAGTCAAAATTCATATTTTATGAACTTAGCATATAGCTGATACCCCCTTGGAGTTTGTAATACTATCTTTAAATGTCACTTATAATTCTCTGAACTCTTGAAATATTTTAGTATATTATCAATAATTATAATAACAAATTAATCCAGGGATGCCTTCAATACTTTATTATTATTATTATTTTATTTTTATTTTTTTAATCAAGTCCATGAATGCAACTGGGCATTTGTCAGACTAAATGACATAACTATAAACTCATAATGTCCATGCCGAATCCTGAAAGCAAATTTTTTTTTAATATCCTCTTCTCTTATCCTTAATTGATAATATCTAAATATCAAATCAAGTTAAATTTTTAAAAAATGTTGAGCACTTTCTAACTGATCAAATAGATCATCTATACGAGGTAATGAGTATTTATTCCACATTGTCACTTTATTCAACTATCTATAATCTATGTATAATCATAGTGATCCATATACCGGAGCACTCCAAGTAAAAGTACTAGGGTTTTAAATCCCTTGTCTAACATGTCTTATAACTATTTTTTTTCAGTTCTTTAAGTTCAGTGGGTGCCATTCTATATGGAAATATAGACGCTGGCCAGGAAATAAATCAAAACCAAATTCTATTTATTATTTCGGGGTAATCCTGGCAATTCTTCAGGAATTATATCAGAAAATTCTCTAATCACTGGAACTTGATTTACACTGATATACTTTATATCAGCATCTCTCACCACTGCCAACTATTCTTGGCACCTTTTTGTAATCACTTATGGACTGCTAAAGCAGAGATTAGGTTACTGGGTATCTCACTAAGATTTCTTTGTATCAAGAGAGAAAATTCACCAAGAATATTGAATTTAATCACCTTCTAATGACATTTCAAAATGACATGACATAATGCAAACAAATTTATTCTCAATATCACATCACAATCTACCATATCTAGACAATCGGGTATAATGGATGTCACATTCAGAAATCATCATACCAGAGTTTGACCCCTTCCGTACCTTGGTGGTATAGGATTTGCCTAAACTCAGCATTCCGCTGAGGTTTGCCCTACTACCATTCAAGAGGACACGCGAAGAGACTCTGTATGGGTCTTTTCCCAAGCAAACAATAAGGGAAGGCATATAACATCTCATATAACTGGCATCTCGCTATAAAATAGAGATAGCCCAACTGTCACTTAACCATGCCAACATACCATACTATAAACTGACTTACTTGAACAAAAGGACAACATCCTATCGAACCCCTTTAGCAGCACCGTGAGTATAAGCATGTCCAGATTCATACCCATACTCAAAGTCCTACCTAAAGGTCCGTTATTCCATGAACACAGGAAAACCTAAAGCTCTGATACCACTCTGTCACGGCGCCAAATGATGGAACATATGACCAGTACGACATAAGGGTTTCCCCCTAGCCGCAAGCCTAACACATAGCATGCACAAACATCCAGCATACAATTCAGAGTACATAATAAATATAACTGGCCACATATGCCACATCCAATATAAAAAAATACTGTATATATATTTATATATATATATATATATATATATATATATATATATATATATATATATATATATATCTCATGAATCCAACATATGTGATTCAACTTGGCCTATGGCCTCATAATACAAATATCGTTGTAAAACATAAAACCATTTTTCCAAACAACACATCAAAATACGCAAGAAGCGAGAATCCTGCATGTATGTTCATGGAGGTACACTAGACATAAACTAAACTAAACAGTACAAAAGAGCCTTGTCCAAACTGGGGCTTACCAACGCTATCTTCAGCCTCCTACGAAGCTGTAGCTGGATCAAAGTCTCTTTGACTATCTGTGGGGTAGAAACAGAAGAGGGGTGAGATCACCACATCTCAGTGAATGGATAAATCACACTATAACAGAAACAGGGCAAACCAAGCACGAATGTTTTGCAATGAGTTTAATAATTGAAATCAAAGTGTAAAGATAATAATAGAAACATTAAGCATTTAACCATAATTTATTGAAAGAAAAGCTAAACAGTTCAAATGTATGTTCAAAAGATAAAACAGGATTAAATCAGTAACAGTAGAGCAAATTGATTATGCATGGTAATCTACTAATAAGTTGAACACCATAATAATTGACTTCCATAGATTAGAAATTAACCCTCCTTATAGTAAGGAAAAAGAATCTTGCATGTAATGCCAAATATTAATGTAGGACAATGTAGCAGAAAATACGAAACACGTAATAGAGCATGGTGCCAAAATAGGAAGTAAAAAATTTGGACAAAAATATCGACAGGAAATTAAAATCGGTGGCCGTATTTCTTGAAAATCTGTAAACAAAATCTAGCTACTATTTCGACGAAAATCGGTGGCCGCAAATTTTGAATATATGTGCCAAAATTTAGTTCAAAGATATTGTTATTCAGCGGAAGCATATCATATGGAAAAGAAATATTTCTGAGCCTATAAAGTCTATGAATAACAAGAGCACATAGTTAACTAGTAGGATGCAGTTGGTTGCTTCAAAATATATATAATCAATCAACTGTAAATAACCAGTCCAAATTAAAATTTCTCAAAATAGCTAGTCGACTTATAAACCAATAATCGACTGGTAAAAACATTGAGAAAACAAAATAAACCATTTGATTGTTCTTCTTCAACAATTAATTGGTTTGCATTTTCACTTTTTTTTTTTACAATGACGGCTATCACCTACAATCTTTCAAGACATCAATGCTTCATCAAAGACAACAAGAAAAAAAAATAGATTTCTGGTGATATCTTATCTTATGCTCTTTATGTGCTTAATATGGGTCACAGTCATAACTACTGTACATATACATGCTTGCCATTTTTGTGCTAGCCCTGGTGCACCATGGTCATGCGAAGGCTTCGACCTAGGATACTGTGATGGGCATATGACTGCCTAAGACACAGGGATTTAGGGTGGACTTATGTCTACGCCTACAGTGATTACCATACCCTTGCTGTGTGCTTGGGGGATTTAGGGTGGACTTATGTCTACGCCTACAGTGATTACCCTACCCTTGCTGTGTGCTTGGGGGAGATGATAGATCTGTTAAGAAAGACCTCCAATAAACTAGTGTATTTTTCTTAAAGATTAAATATTTTTAAACAATCTCATTCATCATTGTTATTGCATAAATAAGGAGAATATTTTGAAAATCATCTCCGAAAATAATGTAAGTAATCAAGATATTTGTGTTAAAGGTTTAAATCGAATTTAGTATTTAATATGTGAATTATGTTGAGATTGGAAATTCACGTATGAATAATTGTTGAGAAAAGAGATTTCAGAAGAAGCCATAGATTGTAAATATGGATAAACCGAGGTAATAAGGATATACTGAGATATAAAAAAAATGGTACTGGTATAATGGTAAAAAGAAGATACAAGTGAAATTTTTCATTAGTAGGTATGATGGCAAATACGAATTAAATATATTATCTCAAGAGAGTTAGTCAGGAAGTCTAAAAATCTTTATTAGATTATAGTATGACTGATACTAAATTTAAATGATGTGTTTATACATTAGAAGTTATGTTTTAAGTATCTTTATATTATTGTGGTGAAAGTTGGGAGAAATTAATTGTCTTTAGTTGAACTTGCTCATAGCAGTAATTATCATGCCAATATACAATGGCATCATTTGAAGTTTTACATGAACATCATAGGTTTCATAATATGTGACTGAATTGAGAAAAGTTAAACTTTGAAAATCTAATTTGGAATAACATGCAATAGATAAAATATGACTTATCTAAATTGATGATGCTAGCTTGGAGAGCATGCTTCAAGCATATGTTTTTGAGATTGGTAGGAGATTTCTTAGCAGAATTTGTCTATAATAAAATGATATTAGAAGATTTAAGCCTTATGTAAGAGGTGTTACAAATGTTCTGTTAAATGACTCAGTGGAGTTATATTTATTATAAGATGACATTGATAAAGTGAAATTGATTAGAAAAAGAATACTGGAAACTCAATACAAGTCAAAATTTTACAAGGACTATGAATGTTGGGCACTAGGAATTTTCAGTTGGTGACCATATATTCTTTAATGACTCACCAATGAAAGAGGTAATGAGATTTGGAAAGAAAGGGAAGTTACACCCTTGGTATATAGAACCATTTGAAATTCTTGATAGAAGCAGTTCAGTGGCTTATTGTTTGGCTTTACCTCTTAAATTGGGTAATGTCCATCCAGTTTTTTATATGTCTATGTTAAGGAAATATTTACCGGATTCTACACATATTATACAGTGTCCATAGATTTAGTTATAGAAAGATTTAACTTATGAGGAACAACCAGTAGCAATAGTGGACAGAAAAGTAAAGAAGTTACGGTTAAAAGAAATACATATAGTAAAGGTGATATGGAAAAATCACTTTTTTGAGGAAACTACTTGGGGAAAGAGAGGAGGATATACGCGCCAGATATCTGTACTTGTTTGAACAATGAGGTTAGTGTTTATCTGCAATTGTGGTAATGAAATTCGGGGACCGAATTTCTTTAAGGGGGGAAGAATGTAATAACCGTAAAAATTTAACAAAAATTCCAATTAAAGGAAATTTAGAATAAAAGAGAGAATTTTGAAAATGGAGATAAGAACCATAGAAAATATGTATATTTATTACATGGATTAAAGAATTACAAAAGAAATATAAGAATTTATGTTTTGGCACGCTATAAGCAAATATATTTTTATTTGTTTAAAAATGATTATGTTTTGCTAAAAGTAAGTAGACTTTTAAGTAAAAGAAGTATTGTATTGCTTAAAATAATTATACCGGCCTCTATTGAATTTTTATGGTATTTTTAGAAATATTCTTTCTTTTAATATGAATTAAGATATTTGTTTTGAAATTTATTTTATTATGATTTTTATCAAGAAAAATCATGATTTAAGAGTTTAACTAAAGATTTATGAGAATGGAAATTTTTAAGAATTTTTGGGATATTTTATGATGAAAAATGGAATTTATATGAATTTTTATAAAATAAAATCCTATTATTAATTATGTAATAATTATTATTATATTTAAAAAAAAACCTCATAAACCATATAACAAAACCGGGGGCGACTGCGTATCGAATTCGAAAAAAAAATCGGAAAAAAAGAATAGTGTATGAATAGTAACATCCAACATTTTCTTTCGATTTGGAATACCGATTAGCTTCTGATTTCAAAACTGAAAGTGTTACTGGATTCAGGACAAAAAGTACTTTAGTTTTGACCGAGCAGTTTTTCAAATCAACCGTTGAATCGCCGTAGATCTGAAGTAAAAAATCTCGGTAAAAGGTAAGTTATGAAAAACCTTACTTAGGGACTTCTAATTAGAAATCTGACTCCGTAGATGGATTCAGAAACTAGAAAATATTAGGATATGAAAATATTTTGTTGATTCGGTAAAATTTTTGTGACAGTGAATAGTATTTTTCGGCGATGAATAGTGGCGGTGAATAGTATTTTTCGCGCGGTGAACAGTAATCAAGCTCATTTAAGGTTTTTGGTCCTTCCGGACTCGATTTTGGGATCTATTTTACCGAATTCAGACCAGGAACTAGGATTGTAGGGCTGTCCAATCTAGAGTCCTTACCTGTGAGTGGGTTTTTCATACTATAGCGCATGTTTTATGAATTCGGTTTATAACTCTCTCTCGTATGATTTTAACTAGTTGGAATGTATGTTAAATTGTTTTACCGCTTTGAAAACCAATATGTTCCAACCATGTTAAAAATTATAAATTTAAATCCTAGTTGAACTCTAGGTATACAGGGCAAGCATCTAGGCTGATAATTCTCCATTTGAGCTAGATTTATAGAAATGCGAACTTAGTCATAGAAATGAACTAAGTTAGCCATGAAATGATTTGATGCATGATGAGCATCTATGTGACGTCTACGGACGATCTATGCTTAAAAAGCAAAGTTTATGATTATAAAGGTCTCCATGGGAATTCATGGATGAGATATATTTTAGAACGAAATTTTATGCATGAAAAGAGCTAAATGGAGAATTATAGCTTTATTGTAATGTTATTGAAATGTTTTACTTTAAACTCTTTGAATAGTATATTTCAAATATTTTCTATTGGAGGGACCTTTTTAGATCACTATTAGCTAGCCGCAGGGAGTGCTAGCCCTGGTGCACCATGTTCATGCGAAAGCTTCGGCCTAAGATACTGTGACGGGCATATGACTACCTAAGACACAGGGATTTAGGGTGGACTTATATCTACGCCTACAGTGATTACCATACCCTTGCTGTGTGCTTGGGGGATTTATGGTGGACTTATGTCTACGCCTACAGTGATTACCCTACCCTTACTGTATGCTTGGGGGAGATGATAGATCTGTTAGGAAAGACCTCCAATAAACTAGTGCATTTTTCTTAAAGATTAAATATTTCTAAACAATCTCATTCATCATTGTTATTGCATAAATAACTTCATTTATTACTTACCATGCATAATTGATTTGTTTTACTGTTACTGATTTAATCATGTTTTATCTTTTGAACATACATTTGAACTGTTTAGCTTTTCTTTCAATAAATTATGGTTAAATTCTTAATGTTTCTATTATTATCTTTACACTTTGATTTCAATTATTAAACTCATTGCAAAACATTCGTGCTTGGTTTGCCCTGTTTCTGTTATAGTGTGATTTATCCATTCACTGAGATGTGGTGATCTCACCCCTCTTCTGTTTCCACCCCACAGATAGTCAAAGAGACTTTGATCCAGCTACAGCTTCGTAGGAGGCTGAAGATAGCGTTGGTGAGCCCCAGTTTGGGCAAGGCTCTTTTGTACTGTTTAGTTTAGTTTATGTCTAGTGTACCTCCATGAACATACAGGCAGGATCCTCGCTTCTTGCATATTTTGATGTGTTGTTTGGAAAAATGGTTTTATGTTTTACAACGATATTTGTATTATGAGGCCATGGGCCAAATTGAATCACATATGTTGGATTCATAAGATATATATATATATATATATATATATATATATATATATATATATATATATATATATATATACAGTATTTTCTTATATTGGATGTGGCATAAGTGGCCAGTTATATTTATTATGTACTCTGAATTGTATGCTGGATATTTGTGCATGCTATGTGTTAGGCTTGCGGCTAAGGGGAAACCCTTATGCCGTGCCAGTCATGTGTTCCATCATTTGGGGCCGTGTCATTCAGTTTGCAACACAACATAAAAATACACAATTTTTGCCGTTGGAAAAGTTGAGAGAAACGAATAAATTTTTGGATTATGGGGCTCTATTTATATATAATTAAATAAATAAATAATAATTTAATTTATATAATAATAAATTTTAAATATATATAATTTAACATATATATAATTTGTCCCATATATATATATATATATATATATATATATATATATGATTTGTCCTATCTGAAAAGCATTTTTCACGTGAAGTCAATACTTAGATTGCAAAATATGAAAATAAGTTTTTATAGCTGAAAGAGAAAAAAAAAATTGAAGAGAAGCTAATAAAAATTTTAACTACTTTACGTGACTCTATGTATATATAATTAAATAAGTAAATAATAATTTAATTTATATATTAATAAATAATTAAATATTTATAGTTTAACATATATATATATATATATATATAGTGCTAACATAATTAATTAACTAATTTATTGCTAACATAATTAATTAACTAATTTAACATAATGTATTCTATAATTATATTCTAATGAAAATTATAAATCAACAGTACTTCAATTTTTTTAAAAAAGTTAAAAATATTATAAAAAAATTATTCTTTTTTTTGTATATAAAAAAGGTTATTATTCAATGTATAAAAAAATTAAAATCATAAAAATTGTTTACCAATGTTGACCATATATATACAAAATAGACAGATTCATTATTCATATGATAAATGGAAGAACTCAGTTAATGTAATAATAAAAAATTAAATTTTTTATTACACAATAATTTTTTTTATTTTCTATATTACAATTAATTTGATTCGAAGTATTAAAATTATTTATCTCTAAAAATATTTTTAGTAAATTTTGACTATTTATATTACAAAAATCTTTCAATCATAGAATTTTTATTTATTTATACTTTAAACCATAAGTTTATAAATATTGAATAATAATATGTTTACTACTTTCACTTATTTGTATGTATTTTATAATTTCCTTTTAATTTTTTTTTAAAATAACTGATGCACTGTGTTTGGCCCCACTTAATATTTATAAAACAATAAGATTATATTGGTGAGTAAGGTATTGAATAGACATTCATTATCTCCGATGTCTGATAGCAATTTAATATAATTTTTTAAAATTATTGTGTGTTCTACATAATAATCTGTTAGCACCAAGCGCATGATAACTATCAAATTTCTTTAAAGATATTTGAGGAGTGAAAATTGTACTTAGAGGGTGCTCTGTTCTAAAACACTTCATTTTTGCTGAATTTTGAATTTTGAATTTTTTAATATATTTTTAAAAATTAAGTTTTTCAATAAATTATTTAAAATTATAGTGTAAGGACATATTCCAATTTTGTTTTTTGGAGATATAGTGTAAAGATGATTGATTTATTATACATTTTTTTTTCATTTTAGTTACGATTATTTTAATTGTTCCATAGTATATATTATGTGAAATTGGTAATGGGCTTGACATTGAGTTGCAGGCAAATTACTGTTTAAATTTCTCCAATTCTATTACATCCTCTATATATGAGATGATCTTAAGTTCATAATTCTATCATTTTATAATATTTTTTTATTATATTTCTTCTACATGTTTTCTAGAGATTGAAGACATGATCTTGTATAATCAAAATAAATTTGTATGATTTTAATTTGTTTTTTTCTTGTAGGAGGTTGGTATGCGACTTAAAACAGAAATTAGAAGAAACTCAAAGAAAAAAAAAACAAAAAATAAATAAATGACTAGTTAAAAGCCATACAACAAGACTATATGTAAAAGTGGCTTATTATATTTAGCCAGTTATGTTAGTAGAATGTTTATATATTCTTCCTAGCAACTTTTTTACATGTATGTACTATTGTACATAACACATTATATTCCTTCTTTACATGTCTTATATGTTGTACCTTCATGTATTTATACCATGCCTTTAAGTTTTACACAATCATTATTTACAAAAAAAAGAATTAGAAATCATAGTTGAAATTTTAGAATGAGCAACAACAATTTCTATTAAGGCTGCGCTAGTGGTATTATCTATTAGAATTTTTAATAAAAATTTTACGAAAAAAGATTGCCATCTTTTCATGACAATTGATATCTTGTATTTAATACATGAACTATTTTAAATTTTTGTAATTATTAAAGAAAAAAAGGAAATCTATTCTTAAAATATATTAATGGATAATCAAAATATAGGTTTTGCATATTTCATATATATATTCAACTTTATTTTCTAAAATTTACCTTCATCAATTTAATCTTTTAAGAACTAATTAAATTAAAAAATGTCTTCAAATTTATTTTATTTGTAAATACTTAAAAACTTTTTATAATTAAAGCAAAGCTAAAGTTTAGTTAAAATTTCATTTTAATTAGTTACAAAAATTTATTCAATTTCTATTAATATAGTTAACGCACAATTATTTATACAAGGAAAATAATTTTATAACTAATATGTTTAAAAATTAAACTTCAAAAAAATTAAATTCAAAATAAATTTTTAATAGATTAAAATCACAAAATGATCTTTTAACTTTAAAGTTTTAAATTTTGAAAATTTTTGATGATTAATTAAAATTGAAACAAACCCTTTGTTATTAAAATAAATTAAAATAACAAAAAAAAAGATAGAACGTGACACATATTTTCTTACTTAGTATAAATAAGAATTTATATAGTTGAAATAAATATATAATTATATTAAATTTTTCTCTATATTAATCAAAAAAAATTTTAACACTCTCAACAAAAAAATCTTTTAAAAAATATAAATTTTTATATAATTTATATAAAAATTTTAAATTTTATGCATATATTAAAAATAAATTAAAGATAATTTTTTAAAAAAATTAATTTTACCTTTCAGTGGCGATTTAATTTAAATCGCCACTAAAATCTTTCGGTGGCGATAAAGAGTCGCCACTGAAGCCAAGATTCAGTGGCGACTTCACATGTCGCCATCGAAAGTTTACTTTTAGTGGCGATTTAATTTAAATCGCCACTAAAACCTTTTCGGTGGTGACATCAAATGTTGCCACCGAAAGTGCACCTTTTGCCGAAAAAGAATTATAAATCACTTTTTACTCCCATTTTTAGTGGCGACATTATTCAAGTCGCCACTAAAAGTGTGATTTTTTGTGGCGACATGCTTGTGTCGCCACTAAAATCATAACTTTCAGTGGTGACCCTAAATGTCACCACTGAAAGTAGCTTTTAGTGACGAATTTAAAAGTCGCTACTAAAAAGTCGCCACGAAAAATTAAATTTCTTGTAGTGTAAGTTTGGGTAATTAATTTTTTTTTATGGAACAACATATGACAAAAGAATTGAAGCTACTAGAACAACCTGATTAAATATATTACTCTAGCTTTAGAAACTCTACTTATTATTTTCTATGCTTTTTTTAGGTATTATTTTGTATTTAGAAAGCGAAGCATTGTCTTTTTTATTCTCAAATTGATTGAGGTAATTCAAATTAAATTGTGTATATAGCTTTCCTTTGGTGCTTTGCACATGAGTTTTTTTTTAATCCAAATAATTTATTTATTATAAAAGTATCTAAAATAAGACTCCACCGTGTTAATCTACATATTTTTAAAAATCCAAAATAGCCAAAAGTCTTGCAATTATTACTTTCACGATTGGAAGCCTAACATTCTACAAAAGATTTGCAAACTCACTCTAGAGTTAAAACTCTCTAATTGCTAGTGATTTTTTAATAAAAGATAATAGCACCAACATTTCTAAGAATTCCAATGAGTTACCATCAAAGAGAATACTATTTTTTTCCTTTTTTGGTTTGGGACTCTAGAATTTCACTTGATGTGGATAAACATGGATTAATCTTTCAGTGTAGACAACTTTTGAAGGTGTAGATGTTAGTACATGTCAGTGAAAATAGTTGAATATACAATATATTTAAGCAAATAATTTGATTATAAATTGAACCAGAAGCTATAGAGTTATATATATTTGTTACTAATATTAAATTATGGTCTAAATTTCATTTATTTTCTAACTTGTCTCTTCACTCCATAAGCTTGCATATATGCACACATTGACGCCCTCATTAACATGCACATATTCACCTTTCACTCTATGAGCATTTTTTTTTCATTAAACAAGATTTTGTTTAGGGAAAGTTGAAATTGTAATGCAATCATAGCTAATTTAGGTATGGGTGCTTTGTTGATAATGTCTTTGTTAAATATTGAATTGAGATGCCTTTTTTGATTCGCATGCCTAGAAATTAGATGAAAGTTCCTGAACATCGTAAGTGAATGGACAATAGGGTGGCTCTTGATAAGAAAACATTTACAAATGAGTTTATGATAGGATTTGTTGAGTTTGTAGAGTTTGTTTATAGTTAAGATCATTTTAAAAGAGTAAAAAAATTGAGGTGTCTTTATAAAAAACGCAAGTGTCAGAAGTATCTTTTAGTTGATGAAGTGAAAACTTGCCTTTGTATGAAGGGGTTCATAAATAATTACTATTATTGGACCAACCATAATGAATCAAGACATTTCTTTCCATCAATGGTTTCAAGAAACTCATATTTTGAAAGTAATAATTTTTGGGTATTGTGTGATGATTGAGAACATATGGTAATGGATGCTACTAGACCATCTATTGGTAATTATTTTGGTCATGGTGAAGAGAGGGATGAATATCATAACTCATAAGCCACAAAAGTTTTTAATATGTTAGCAGCTACACATGTTCCTTTGTATGATAGTTGTGAAAACTATCATGAATTGTTAGTTGCAGTGAAAGCTTTAGGTATCAAGTTAGACTTCAATATTTCTGAGAATTGTTTCAATTGGTGGGTATAATATATGAAAAATGTATTGTGAAATGATAATTATATATCTAAAAACCTTTACTGTGCAAAGAAATCAGTTGAGCAATTAGGATTAAGTTCTGTAAAAATTCACTGTTGTCGAAAAGGATGTATGATTTATCATAGTCCTCTTGATAAGGAGTTTCGTCATTGTAAATTTTATGGTGAAGAGCGTTACAAAAAGGTCATTAAAAATGGCAAAACAAAAGAAATTCTTGTGAAAAAAATGTGGTATTTCTCACTTATTCTAAAGTTTCAAAGACTTTATTTCTCAATGCAAACTACAAGTCAAATGAGATGGCATCAAAAGACTGTGAGGGTGACAAGCTCTTTGTCTTATCCATCTAATGGTAAGGCTGGGAAAATATTCGATAAAAAGTATCTTGAATTTGTCATGGACCCTCGAAATGTAAGGTTAGGTTTGTGTGCCGATGAATTTGCTTTATTTGATAAAATAGATCGAACTTATTCTTATTGGCTAGTTATTGTTACCCCTTACAATCTCCCTCTTTGGATGTACATGAGAAGAGAGTTTTTGTTCTTGACAATCATAACCCCCGGCCCTTTCAATCTAAATAATAGAATTGATGTGCATTTGTAGCCACTTATAGATAATATCAAACTTTTGTGGAATACTGGTGTTGTGACTTATGATGTCTCACTGAAGCAAAACTTTGTTATGAAAGCTTGCTTGCTTTGGACCATTAATGACTTTCCTTACATATGGAATGCTTTCAGGTTAGAAGATAATGAAAAAACTTACTTGCCCAATTTGTATGGAGCAATCAAAAGCATTCATCCTTCGACATAGTCGGAAGATGTCCTTTTTTATTGTCATCGACAATTCTTACCACTTGATCATTGTTATGGAAGGAATAAAAATACTTTTCTAAAGAAACATAATAAGACATCTTTACTTCCACCTCAGTTAACAGGTGAAGAAATGTGGAAAAAGGTAAGACATATACCTATATTTTGGGAACTACCATATTAGAAAATAAATCTTCTCTCGCACAATTTAGATGTCACGCATATTGAAAAAAATGTCTTCTTGGATATCTTGTACACAGTTATGGACACTAAAAATAAGACAAAAGACAATTTTAATTCAAGATTAGACTTAGCAGAGATTTGTAGACGGATTGATTAAAGCTGCAGGATGGTAGAGATGAAAAAATAGTTAAACGTAAAGCAAAATACATATTAACTAAGCAATAAAGATTAGCTATGTGTAAATGGGTCAAAAAATTGAAACTGGCAGACAGGTATGCGTCTACCTTTTCAAAGTGCGTTGACATGAGAGAAGTAAAGTTGTTTAGTATGAAACGGCATTATTGTCATGTGTTCATGCAACGTTTACTCCCAATTGCATTCAAAGTATTATCAAAGCCTATCTAGAACACACTCAAAAAGTTCAGTTAGTTCTTTCAAGAATTGATTTCGCCATTGCTGCGAGATGATACTTTACGTGAAATAAAGCAAAGCATTCCAATTATTCTTTGCAAATTAGAAAAAAAAATTCTCTAAATTTCTTTGATTCGATGGAGCACTTTCCAATCCATTTTCCATACGAAACAAGGGTTGGAGGTCCAATGTGATATCGATGTATGTATCCATTTGAAAAGTGTAGTCATGTATCCTTTTTGTCTTCTTATAAATTATAACATTGTATTAAATGTACTAAATGTGTCAATTAAGTATGTTAGGTTTATCTGTACATTAAAAAACAAGGTGACAAACACTTATGCAGTTGAAGGTTCCATTTGTGAAGTTTATATTATAGAGGAGACTTCTACATTTGCATCTTACTATTATTCATCTGATGTTCCATGTAGAAGGATTAAAGTACCATGAAATGATGATGGAGGCAAAAGTTGTCTAATTAGACTGCCACTCTCTATTTTTAATTATCCTGGCCATCCTTTTGGAAGATGCACATATTTCATGTTGGAAGAAAGAGATTTGCAAACTGCACATTTACATGTTCTTCTAAATTGTCTTAAGGTGGAGCCACTTTTAACGTAAGTTTATAAGTTACTCATTCAAATGCATATATATATATATATATATATATATATATATATATATATATATATATATATATATAATTGATCTAACATATTTTCTTAATGTAGCACATATACTAATATGCTACAAGAACATGGAATTGGTGACTCAAAAGTGGACAGACAAATCTCCAAAATGCTTTCTATCTAGTTTAAAGGGGGGTCTTGAAAGAAAGGCCAATAAATTACCAATATATTATGTAAATGGTTACAAATTTAACACAAAAGATAATGGCCAAGGTATGGGTACAACAAGTTTTAGTGTATGTTGTCAATGTGATACAAATGAAACAAAAAAAAATGATTATTACAGGGTCTTAACAGACATCATTGAAGTACACTATACAGGATGGCCTATAAATATGTTAGTTTTATTCAAATATGCCTAGTTTGATCCCACCTCAAATCATGGAATAAAGGTAAATAATTATAGGATTGTTGAGGTTAGAACATCTAGGAGATATAAAGAATATGATTTTTTTATATTTGCACAACAAGCAACGTAAGTATACTATATACAATATCTTAAAGGACAACGTGACTGATTAGTAGTAATCAAAATTAAGGCACGAATCACAATAGACACTGAAAGACCTGAAAGTGATACGCTATACCAAGAAGTATCATTAATGCAATCACTTGTAATAATTACAAATAACAATCTCGAGCAGAGTCTTATCGATATCGTTGGCCCTATGGATGAAATATACGATTCTTTTTTTAGCCTGCATGAAGTAGAAACAGATATAGATGTTGAAATAGAATATGTGAATGAAGAATATTTTGAGGAAGGAGAATGGAAAGAAGAAGAAAAGGAAGAAAATGACAATGATGAAAAAGATGTTTAGGTATTGTTAGCTTTCTTCGTTTTACTAAGTGCATTAAATATATCATATATTATGTATTTTTTAAGTAGGATATATATCTATGGTAGTATGGTTATGAATTTCTCTATCATTGTCTATTGTAATTATGTGCATTTTTTATTATAAAATTGTAATCAAACTTAATAGAAATTTATCATTATCTTTTGTCTACATATGACAAGTAGAGGAAGGGGTACAGGTAGAGGCCAAGGACGTGCTATCTTTCAACCATCTACACAGTCAGACATATCTCATGTAGCTAGCTTAGTTCAGTTTTACCATATTCACACTGGACATACACCTTCATCATCTCCCTATTTCTAGTCTTCTCATACTTCTACCTCATCTCCTTATTCATAAGTAGGGCATTCAATTGACACCATAGTTGGCTCTACCTTAGCTTCACATACAATATATGCCTCGTTCCTTAGTTCATCCATATGTCCAAACATTGAGGCAACTTTTTTTACATCATAGGATATTCAATGGGGAACAAAGGACATAGATGGTTGAATTTGGATTAGATTAGCACCTAGGAACACTTAAGTGATATGTGTTTTTTTCATTCGTCATTATATTTAACTTGGTGGCTATATTTTTTGGTTTTATCCTGACTTTCCAACAAGAGGTATCATCACAACAATTTTTTTAAAAAAAAAATTGAAGGTGCTTGGTCCAACTGAGGAAAAGTAAACAACAATATCATTAAAATGTGATTTGATGAGTTCAAGGTAATATGTCATACCCCCTAACATATTTATTAATATGTTTCTAAAAATGTGTTAATGTTAATTTACTTATTTTCTTTGTTTAGGGAAATTTTAAGTGGTTGAAAAATGATGAGTACTACATTAAAAATCCTTCGACAACAGGGAATCAACAGCCCTAAAAAATGAATTGTTTAAAATGTGTAATGGTGAGGAAAAGAGTGATTGAATTCTCCTAGAAATGCTACAACAGTTAAGAGCTGAATGGGACAGTGAATACTGGCAAAATAAAACTAGAAAAAGTAAACAAAATAGGCTTTTCAAAGAAGGACTCAATGTACATAGTTGAGGGTTTATATAAACACGAGAGCACGTCAAAAGAATAGTGATTAAGGTTTTACTCCAATATTACTTAACTTCTTATTCTTTTAGAAGGTGCAAATGAACAAAGAACCGACATGTTGGAGTCTCTAAAGAACAAGTTATAGCTATGAATGCAAAAATTGAGGCTCTATTTACTCGGCTTCAACAAAATGAAAATTTGATGTTAAAGTAAAAGGTTGAGGAATGGAATCAAATGTTCAGGTGTCTCACGATAAATAGTAATATAAGAATATCGTCGCCTGTTCTTAAAGAAAGAGAGGATGATAACAATAAATAAACTACTGATGTTGTTAATAGATTATAATATTAAGATGACATTTTATATTTTATATTACTTATGAAATCTATTAACTAAAGTACTAAATATTAGAAATGAAAATTTTAATATCTAGAGATGAAAAAATTTTGTTTCTAATTAAAGATGAAATTTAAATTTCATCTCTAAATTTTAGCGACTACAAAATTAAAGATAAACTAAATTCTGTCTTTAATAGTATTTGAAATGAAATTTTTTTTATTTAGAGATGAAAAAATTGTCTCTAATTTTCTTTCTTTTAGAAGTGTAAAATTTTGCGTGTTGAGTTTAAGTTTTAGGATTTTAATTTTAGAGTTTTGAGAGTTTTAAGGTTTGAATTTTTAGAATTTTAAATTTTAGATTGTCGAGTTTAGGGTATAAAATTTATATCTTAAAATTTTGAGGTTTGAAGTTGTCAATTTTAGGAATGGGGGTTCAGTAATTTCATGTATTGAATTTAAAATTTTGAATTTTCAATTTTGAGATAAGAAAATAATTGTCAAGAAATAGAGATAAACCAAAAAATAATTATTAAAAAATGACCAAAACCGGGGAGAGAGAAAGGAGAGCTGCCATGCCACCTCCCAACCAAAAAAGAAGTGGCGCTAGAAAATCTAGAGCAAATTATTTACTCAATAAACGCGAAAATTATTACCTTATTTTTTTTTTATATTTTTGGATTATTCACAATAATAAGCCTAGCCTTAACATTAAATTATTTTTTGGAGAATCCCAATGTAGTTATTATATTTAGGTTGACTAACAATTAACCAGAAAAGTGATTAATATTAAAGTCATTATATGGTTAAACATGCCCCTACTTTAAGAACACAAATACCTCTATTATCCGTTAAACTTTATTATCATGCAATTGTAAATCGTTTTATAATACCACCTATATGAATAACATCACACGTTTTCAAATTAACAACTTATATAATACTAATAGTTATACATGTCAAATCTATATATATCAGGTTTACAGCGGAAATAAGGATCTTGCCTGTGACGTTCAGAGCAACTCTACAGTACAAATATATTACAAATATAAAATACTGAGAGTCTAGAAACAATTTAGGCTCACCACTGAAATACAAACCCTAGTCGATCACGTGGCTACTGGACCAAACTCTGTGTCTTTATCTAAAAAATAGATCCACATCGTGTAGTGAGTTTTACAACTCAGTGAGCAGATAACACCTCCTATAACCTCTAAGGTCAATATATGGATGTATTTTTCATTTCAAAGTTTCTCATATAGAAAATTTATATTCAGAAGTACATTCATATGGGACCTGCATTTCAAAACATCTCTGTTAACAATTCATTTCCATATTCAAAATCATATACAAAACTGTAAAATCATTTATCAAATAATGTTATGCATCAAATATTTCTCATATAACTTATTCGGAGGATCCCATATCAGAACCACCATACCAGAGTTTGACCCCTTTCGTACTTTGGTGGTATAGGATTTGCCTAAACTCAGCATCCCGCTGAAGTTTGCCCTACTACCATTCAAGAGGACACGCGAAGGGACTCTGTATGGGTCTTTCCCAAGCACACAGCAAGGGAAGGCAAATAACACCTCATATAACTAGCATCTCGCCATCATATAACTGGCATCTCGCCCATATATAGGAGGCATTCCGCTCTCCTTCACATATAATCTCCTGTGTGTTGGCCCTCACACGAGGTTAGCACCACCTCCCCTGCTAGCTGAGGCAATCAAGGTGCGCACTAGGGCTAACATCACCTGTTGTTAGCAAACAGTGTTTCCAATAGGATTCCTCCACAGAAAATACCATATACACATATGCCATATAATCCAGTATAAAATTCTCAATATAAAATAGACTTTTCAATCTCAGTATATTCATCTGTCAAAACTTCCCAATCAGGAGAATCATATAATCATGCCCATATTCGAGGCAAACGTATCACTTTATAAATCAACGTCACATGCATAACATATTTTCTTTTCCATGTAATGCGAAATACATTTAAATATCACATGTTCAATGTGTATCAAAATTCATTTCAAAATTCATACTATTCTTGAACTAAATATCATATTTCAACTATTTCAGATATTTCAAACCATTTCAGAAATATATAAAAGTATAAATAACATGTAATCATACTCATTTATCAATGTAAAGTTCAAGAAGAGTAAAAATAAGCCATAGGAAGAATTATTTACTCATAGGTAAGGGCTCCAGATTGGACAGCCCTAAAATGCACTTTTCTAGTTTGAATTTGACTAAATAAGCTTCAAAAACGTGTCCAGAGGGTCCAAAAACCTAGGAAATGACTTCAGAATCTTGGTCAACGCTGGTCAACGCTAAGTTTACTGTTCACCGCCGGAATCACTATTCACCATCATTATTCATCGTCGAAACTTACTATTCACCGCCACATAAAAAGTTATCAAATGACCAAAAAAAATACATATCCTAATATTTATCTAACTTCTGAATCCATCTACGGTGTCAGATTTTCAATTAGAAGTCTCTAAGTAAGATTTTTAGAACTTACCTTTTACCGAGATTTTCTACTTCAGATCTACGGCGATTCAATAGCTGATTTAAAAAATTGATCGGTCAAAACTAAAGTATTCTTCGTCCTGAATCCAATAACACCTTCAGTTTTGAGATCGGAAGCCAAGAAGTACTCCAGATCGAGAGAAAAAGTTAAAGGTACTATTCACTCTCCTATTCATTATTCACTCCTCTCCATTTTCGATTTGCAGATGATGCCCCCACGGTTTCTCCTTTCATTTATTTCTTCCTTCTTCTTTTTTTAATAATAATAATTATTTAATAATTAATAATAGGATTTTTTTTATATAAATTCCGTTTTTCATCATAAAATATCCCAAAAATTTCTAAAAATTTCAACTCTCATAAATCTTTAGTTAAACTCTTAAATCATAATTTTTCTTGATAAAAATCGTTATAAAATAAATCTCGAAATGAATATCTTTATTCATATTAAAAGAAAGAATATTTCTAAAAATACCATAAAAATTCATTAGAGGCCGGTATAATTATTTAAGCAACACAATACTTCTTTTAATTAAAAGTCTATTTACTTTTAGCAAAACAGAATCATTTTTAAACAAATAAAAATATATTTTATTATAGCAAAATACTATCATTTAAAAATATATAAAAAGTACGCGCCAAAACATAAATTCTCATATTTCTTTTGTAATTATTTAATCCATATGATAAATAAAATTATTTTCACCGATTCTTATCTCCATTTCCAAAATTCTCTCTATTATTCAAAATTTTCTTTACTTTAGACTTTATTAAATTTACGGCTATTACATTCTTCCCCCCTTAAAGAAATTCGGTCCCTAAATTTCATCACCGTAATGGCAAATAAATTCTAACCTCATTGTTCAAACAAATGCGGATATCTGGCGCGTAGATCCTCCTCTCTTTTCCAAGTAACTTCCTCAGAAGAGTGATTTTTCCATATCACCTTCACTGTATGTATTTCTTTTGACCGTAACTTCTTTACTTGTCTGTCTACTATTACGACTAGTTGTTCCTCATATGTTAAATCTACCTGTAATTGAATCTGTGGACACTGTATAACATGTGTAAGATCCGGTAAATATTTTCGTAACATAGACACATGAAAAATTGGATGGACATTACCCAATTTAGGTGGTAAAGTCAAACAATAAGCCACTGAACCGATTCTATCAAGAATTTCAAATGGTTCTATATACCGAGGGTGTAACTTCCCTTTCTTTTCAAATCTCATTACCTCTTTCATTGGTGAGTCCTTCAAGATTATGTGGTCACCAACTGATAATTTCTAGTGCTCAACATTCATGGTCCTTATAGACTTTTAACCGGTATTGAGTTACTTGTATTTCTTTTCTTATGCTTCCAATATAGCAACATAAAATTCTAACCTCTTCAATTCCACTTTACCAATCCTAGCACCTTAAAGGGTTTCATAACAAATGTACACACATAAAATTTTTAATCTTGAACTATCCCAAATTTTACATAAAGGACTTCATCTTAGTATGTCTTAACCCATTAGTACATATACCTAGATCACTTATGCTCTGTTGGGACGTTATTTGAAAATGTTCTCCACACACCCACTTTGGTAGGCCAAACTAATTCACTTAAACTCTACTTTCCACATTCCATCATCAAGGAGTTCTAGCACCATTGATTCTTCTAGTACATTTTTAAACTATCATAAAAGTTTCTCAATTGATTCTTTTCAAATAAACCTTTCAATATACTTTCGGTAGCTAAAATCACAAATTACATTGTAAGAAATTTAATGTTTAAGTGCCACCAAAATTTCTCACTATCAACACTTCCAAATAAAAATTATGATCACTAATTCCCTTATCTCATTTTGCCTATGCTCACATAAATCCCACATATCTCAAATCTTCTCTTTAAAACATTTTCTTAATGCTTTCCATTTCCAAACAATTTACCCTATAATCACATACATTTAGTTTCACCCACATAAATTCATACACCATCCAATTCACCAATTTCCAACGAAAAGAATTGACCAATAACTTAAATTACATAACTTCAACACATAGCATAAAATTTAAATACAAAATATTATTCAACCTCATATTATAAGTTTTTCTATTTACTTACATTATTTTCGGACATGATTCTCAGAATATTCTCCATATTTCCACATTAAGAGTTCAAAGATTAATTTAAATCCTACTTCTCATATTTTCTTCCTCAAGATCTTCAACACTACTAATTCTTTTGATTACATTCGTCAAAACACCATAAGGCCATCATCCGTCCATTCTTTACAAACTTTTTATTACTTTAACCTACTAACCTCTTGGACACCAAAATAACTAAGTTTCAGAGAAAATAAATTAACTTTTCTTGTAATGAGGGAAAAGAACTTTGCATTTAATGCCAAACATTAATGTAGGACAATGCAGTAGAAAATGTGAAATTCATAATAGAGCATGGTGCCAAAATAGGAAGTCAGAAATTTGGATGAAGCATTAAAATAAAATTAAAATCGGTGGCCGTAATTCTTGAAAATATGTAAACAAAATCTAGCTGTTATTTTAACAAAAATCGGTGGCCGCAAATTTTGAATATATATGTCAAAATCTACTTTAAATCTGTTGGTATTCGGTGGAAAGATAGCACATGGAAAAAGAAATATTTCTGAGCTTATAAAAGTCTGTGAAAATCAAAGAATACGTAGTTAACTGGTAAGATGCAGTTGATTGCTTCTAAATAGATGTCATCAATCAACTATAAAATAACCAGTCCAAATTAAAATTTATCAGAATAGTTAGTCGATTTAATAATACCGATAGTCTACTGGCAAGAACATTGAGAAAATAAGAAAAATGTCTCTCTTCACTAATTATTTGGTTTGCATCTTCATTTTTTTTTTCTTTTTTTTTGACAATGACGCCTATCATCTACAACATCCCTACATGACTCAAGACATCAATCCTTCATCAAGGACAACAAGAAAAAGAAAATTTCCTGGTGATATCTCACTACAAGAAAGGCGGGTTTTAGCGACGGTTTTTAAGTGCACTTAACGACGGTTTTGACCGTCGTTAAGCCCATTCACGACGGTTTCAAAACTGTCGTGAAACCCAAGTCCTAGCGACGATTTTGGTCAACCGTGGGAATAACCGTAGTTAAACCTGGTTTAACGACGATTTTGAGAACCGTCATGAAATTTTGTATAACAGTGATTACAAACCGCCGTTAAAAATAACGACGGTTAGCTAACCGTCGTTAAAAATAACAACGGTTAGCTAACCGTCGTTAAATATAACGATGGTTTTTGAAAACCGTCGTTAAATTAATTATTTTATTTAATTAAAAAAATAATTATTTTTAATTACAATATTTTATTTATATGTTAAAATATTAAATTATGTGCTGTTGAGATTAAATTATTTTATTACTAAATATAATGTATAATAACAATTAATTTAAATTTATAATATTTAATTAATTTATTACTATATATTTTTATTTATTATGTAATAATTAAACACGTGAATTATTTAGTAAATTAAGAAATTATCTTAAAAATTAAATAATATTTAAATGGGAACTAAATATGCGTAAATAATTGAATTATAATAAATCAATATACAGGTAAAAAATATGTACAAAAAAATATTTATTAGTCGTGAATAAAATAAAATTGCATATACAAACTACTAGAACAAAATCATATGTCCGGATCCTGTGGAGGCTGATCACGCTGGTGCCCACTACCACGGTCACTAGGATCCTGAAAAATAAAAAAAAATTATTAGAATTTTTAATGTTTTCAAAGTAAACAAAATTATATCAATAATTTTTATGTATTAAAATATTACCCTGGGCCCGGGATTATGAAGTCCTAAAATTTTCGGCGGCAGCTGACCTTGAAATTTTTGAAGCAAGAACGCCATAGCAGCCTCCATCTGTGCTTACCGTGCTGTGAGCTCAGCGTCTCGTTGCTGTTGCTCGATGTCCCGCTCATGCATAGCGGTCTTCAGGCGCTCCACTTCACTCTGTAAGTCGTGGTACGATGTCCCAGACTGGGAGCTCAACCTTGACGAACCACGACCGAAGACTTGGGTTGGGCAAACACCCAACCCAAATCCTCGAATGCAGCCGGAGTGCTCCTTAGTCCCAAGAGCTCTCGCAAGTGAATCAGCCGTCGAAAGCTCTTGGGACGAGCTGTCCTCCTGCTGGATCGAAGCAATTTTCTCCTAATAACAAAAAAAAAATATTAAACATTATCTCACTTAAATAATTACCCACATATGGTAGGAGAAATTTTATTACTTACCGCAACATTAAAAAAAAATTTATGGTTATGAACTTCGTCGTTGATGTATGATCCGTCAGCTCTTTTATGAGCTGCCGTCCATACATCACCACGAGTCACTGGAACGCCACGCTCAATCTCCTGAAATTTAAAATAATTAATCAATTTATTATTATATATATGATAGTCATCACAACATTAAAAAAAAATTTATGGTTATGAACTTACCATCTCTGACTTTTTTCGTGCAAGGCTCTTCGATCCAGTGGTGTGTGGCATTGTTAGTTGTCTTCTGTTCCGTTTATTCTTCACAGCCACATCCTAATTATTCACAAAGAAAAAATAATTAATCACAAAAATTTAAAATTTAAATTTGATAAATATATGAACGTGTGACTTACCCTAGACTTCGCGTCAAGGCGATAGTCTATGAAAGTTGCTCACTGATCAGGTGGGATGCCGGTCGGGACTTCACTCCGCAGCTGATCTCTGGTCTTCGTACCGTCATACGCCAGGCGAAATAAATTGTACCGTGCGGCTCTCCATTTCGCGCCTAGCAACTGCATGATCAGCTTCTTGTGTTGATCCGTCACATTAAAATGCGTCTGCAAACAAAAATTAAAAATTAGTGACACATAAATACATGAATGACAAATAAATACAATTAATTTCTAACTTTTGATGTTTCCATACCTGAACATGGTTTACGAAGACAATCGTCTTCGACTGCTGAGGAATGCTCCTCCAGTCCCTGTAAGAGATCGGGAATAACCGGAAGTTATCCCCGATGGTGCTGAGAAAGACACCGAGCAATCCGCCACTATCTCCAATAGGCTGGTGGTTGTCGTTGACCTGGACAACCACCTTGGACCTTTGAGGCAAGGATCAGACGTTGTGGACAGTCAACTGTCTAGACGTCACCTGCCCGATCCCGTCTGTCATAATGTAGACAATTATATATTAGATTCCAAATACCAAATTATATATACAGGACAAAGTGTACATGTTTACAATACTCACCGACTACATCAACAATCCAACTCCTCCTGCGTCTGCGCTCCTGCTCACCGAGCTGATGCTCCTGTTCCTCGACGCCGAAGAGCGCAAAAAAATCGAAGGAATCATCATCGTCCGGTGCCTGAGCGTCTGGTGGGGGGAGTGTGCTGGGGACGGCCTGAGAATCCAGAGAAAGGGAGGCAGTGGTAGGGACTGACGACGTGATAGCCTCCGACTCTGCTCCCCGAGAGACAACGGTGTCGGGCTCTGCAGTAGGCTGGCCGCCCTCGCTGATCGCCCCGCGGGGCGGGGGAGTGTGAGAACTAGACGCCCCTGCTGTGTAAAGTGATCTAGCCCTCTTTATTGTCACCGCTCCTACCAAATTGAAATTAATAAGATTATTCATTACATAAAACAAATACAAAATAAACATTGCCTAATAAAAGTTCTGAAAAAAAATAAGTTAGAACAATAATTATAAGTAGTCTAATCTAAAATATATGTAAGTAGGCGGAAACGTCAAAACTAATACCGTAACAAGCTTAAATTAGCTTCTCCTTCTGGAAACAGTCTTTCTAAATTTTGCGCGTGTAACGGATCGCTATCGTATATGAGATTTTCCTCTTCATCGCCCATCTCGTATAAGTCACCAGGTTTCAAATGCATCACTATACTCCAGTTCTTGTCTAACTCATCTTGTACATAGTACACTTGATGAGCCTCAGATGCCTGGATATATGGCTCGTCATCGTCAATTTCTCCAGTGTGAATCAATCGAGAAAAATCAACCAACGTCACCCCAAACTCGTCAACTGCAATTCTTCTCGATGTGGTTGTGTTAGCCCACATACACTTAAATAATATGACTGTAAACTAGCCATGGTAGTTCAACTCAATAATGTTCAATAGTTTTCCATAATACGGAACGCCACCGAATTGCATGTTCCTGTCACTACTACTTGCATAACTCCTCGTCTCGAACGTACCGTACACTCCACTATTTTGGGATGTCATCCCTTGATCTCGCTCTAAGGTTCAGAATTTAAATCCATTTACGTTGTAAGCACTATATCGACCTGTTCTATCCAGTGGACCAAGTGCAAGAAATTTTAAATCGGCACACTGCGATCCTTCATCAGCAATTGCGATCTGAAAAACGAATAAAGGATGAGTTGAAGTCATATTTGACAAACGAATGAAGTGTGAACATTTCCGTAATACTTACACGACGGGAAAATCAGGAGACAAATTCTCTGTGGACTTTTTTATCTATCTCGGTAGATGCCCGCATCCAACTTCTCAAACTATGCCGTACGTAGTCCCTAAATTCCCTGTTGGGTCAACATTGTGTGAACACTTAATGCTACATCAAAACGAAAATTGTATGAAACTTGAGGGAGACTGTGGGTTAACTTACTGTAAGTAAGGATCAACTTCTTTACAGTTTATTAAGACATGCCGATGGGCCTGCAATTTTTCCCGAGGAGAAAGTGTGAAATATTCAAATTCACTAGCTGGTCTCCCAATTGGTGGAAACAACCCCTGTCAGTTGTCCCAACATCGGGTCGATCATCCACACAAGGAGGACGATTGAAGATAGTGGAAACACCATCTATGTACCTGGAACAGAATAATAAAACTTATCCTGTGACATACGACTCTGCTATTGAGCCTTCTGGTCTTGCTCTATTCCGCACGAAAGATTTAAGTTTGCCCAAGTATCTATACAATATAGATTAAACGAATAAAAGTGGATTAACAATAACGCAAGAAATTTGAATTATGTGTCTTTAATGTTTTACCTTTCGATGGGATACATCCATCGATATTGAACTGGTCCTCCTAACTTCGCTTCCATGGTCAAATGTACAGTTAAGTGCACCATGACTGTAAAGAAAGACGGCGGAAATAACATTTCAAGATGGCACAGCGTCAGAATGATTCGATCTTGAAGTTGATCAAGTTCATTAACGTTCAAAACTCTAGAACAAAGTTGTCAAAAAAAATGAACATAACTCGATCAGAACGGCAGATACCGGCTTCGGAAGTGTCTTCCTTATGGCTAACGGTAACAATTGTTCCATAAGGATGTGACATTCGTGACTTTTTAGTCCGACGATCTTACGCTGTCTTACGTCAATACATATGAAGATATTACTTGAATAACCATCAGGTACTGTTACATTCTTAAGGGTTTTGAGAAATACTTCTTTGCCTACATTTGTCAACGTGAACACAACAGGTGCATATTTACCGTCATCATCTAGCCACAGCTCAGACCTCACACCTAGCTCCTTTAAGTCTTTTCGCGCATTTAAGTGATCCTTCAAACGGCCAGAGTCATTAAGTAAAGTGTAAATGATGTTGTCGCAGACATTTTTCTCAATATGCATGACGTCAAGATTATGACGCAGCATATTATTCATCCAATATGGAAGTTTGAAAAATATACTTTTCTTGCGCCATTGTTGAGTTCCAGCATCAACCGAACCCTGACCTCGGGAACGCCGTTGTTGAGTCCCAACATCAGCGTCCACATTTTTTCCGAATACAACTTCAATATCATCGACTTGTCTTAAAATGTCAACGTCACTCAGTTGTGGAGGAGGGTTTTGTCTTTCTTCTTTTCCATCAAACCTATTGCGGGCCATCCTAAATTTATGACTCAGAGATAGAAAGCGGCGGTATCCCATAAAACACCACTTCCGACTATGAGGGAGACGGATTGGAGTAGAGTCAAAGTTACAGTATGGACATGCTAATCTAGTATGAGTATTCCAGCCTGATAAACATCCAAGATCAGGAAAATCACTGATTATCCACAAAAGAACTGCATTCATAATGAGCATTTCCTTGCTAAAGGCACCGTAGGTCTTAACACATTCAACCCACAACTCCTTCAACTCTTCAATTAGTGGTTGTAAAAATATATCTATATCATTTTCTGGTGCTTTTCTCCCTAGAATTATCATTGACAACATGAATGAACTTTGTTTCATAGACATCCAAGGAGGAAGATTATACGGAATCAGCACAACTGGCCATATACTGTAACTAGTATATAGGTTTCCGAATGGATTAAAACCATCCGTTGCAAGACCCAAACGAACATTTCTCGGATCTGATGCAAATTGAGGATTGAGAAGATCAAATCTCTTCCATGCCTCAGAATCCTTTGGGTGCCTCATGGCGCCGTTAGAAATTCTGTCTTGAGCATGCCATCTCATAGATTCAGCAGTTTTTGATGACATGAACAACCTCTGCAATCTCGGCTTGACTGGAAAGTATCTTAGATTTTTATTAGGCACCTTCTTTCGCTTCTCCCCCTTCTGTTTCGGTTTCCACCTTGATCTGGAGCACTTTGTACAAGTTTCTCTATTTTCATGCTCACCCCAGTATAACATACAATCATTCTGACATGCATGAATTTTTTTGTAGTTCAACCCCAACTTATTAATGACTTTTTTGGCCTCGTAAAATGAAGGCGAAATCTTGGCATCTGGAAATGTGTCGACAAGCAACTCAAGAACCATCGACATTGCTTTGTCGCTTAACCCGCACAAACACTTAATGTGATACAACTTCACCAAGAAAGACAATTTAGAATACTTTTCACACCCTTCGTAGAGTGGTTGTTGACCATCTTCCAGTAATTCAAAAAAATCTTTGAAACTATCATCTATCCTTCCTGCTGACTGTGGAACTGGCATATCCACAGAATCGATGCTCTCATTTTCGGGGTGAATCCCGAATGCATCACGGACAATGTTCTGCACAGGGTCATCTCGAACTATGGGCTCGGAGACCTCAATTGGCATTATAGCATGTCCTACAGCAGGTTCTTCTGAAATCATTTCACTGTGCAAACTCCAGAAATTGTATCCCTCCGGAAATGGTTTGACGATCAAGTGTTGACGTACAACCTCGATTAGTTGCCATTTCTTGAATCTACATTTGGGGCATGGAAATATTATTCTACCTTCTACTCCAGAGTTGGCATTTGCGAATTCCAAAAATCCATCTAAACCATTAAGGTACTCTGTTGATTGTCGAGGTTTATTCATCCAAGATTTATCCATAGCTGAAACAATTTTGAAGAGGGTTAAAATGATTTACGTGTAAAAAATGTTTAACAAACTTGATGGTAATTGACATTTAATGATAATTAGAGGAAATTAGCTGAAACAATTCTACCTTCTACTCCAGAGTTGGATTAAAAATATGCGTCACATCTCCGCTATAAATAGCGAATCCTTATCCGAAAAAGATTAACAAATATAAATAAGAGAGTGATAATTAGAGGAAAAAGATAGCTATTTGACTTTAACAAATGTATAATGTACGAAATTTATAGATTTCTTTAACAAGACTTATCGCACCTTATTAAAGTGAGATAAATGATGTCTCCGCCTTGCATAATATGAAATAAAACACTTGAAATAATATATCTACGAATCTAAGAACAAAAATTCTAACTTTTGAAACAGTGTCATTGATACAGCCTTTTGATCATGTGCTGATTTTATTTGATTCTCCTAAAAGATGAGTTTCATGATCGAATCTATACGATTCTTAACTAGCAGCAAGAAATAGAGTTATGAGTTTATGTCTGCCGCTAGGATTTCAATTATACTATTTGTAGGATAAATTTTCTAACGAACTCATATAGGGAATTGAAGTTTCAATCCCCTATATGAAAGAGTAAAAGTAGTGGCCATATCCGTCGCCATATATTGAAGAATAATTCCACTCAATTACATCTAAGAGATTGTAACTTGCTTAACAGAGAATCTAGTATAAAAACATAGCGCACTAAAACTGACTGTATTCATATATTTTTTAAATTATGGTATAATATATTTGCTTTCAAATTTTAAAAATTACGTGTATTTTTAAATCAGTGTTTTAATTCTTTCAAACCAATTCCTAAAACTAATTCCATCTAATTTACTAACATTTATTACTTTGCCTCATCGATTGAACAAATATTTTAATATTTTACAAACAACTGGAATAAAAATTGACTATTACTAATTTATGTATATTATTTAAACACAAACTTTATCAATGTAATAACTATTTTTTATTCATTTACATCAATTTTAATTATATTTCTTAAACACAAAATAATTTATATTTAAAACTAACTTCACTATGATTTTATACTAAATTGATAATATTATATATATTTGTTAAAATATACGTATATTTTTAAAGTTGTGTCACAATTATACAAAATATTTTTTAATACTTTGTCTGTCTATTTATTAAAATTCATTATTTTACTTCAATTAATCTACTAAATTTATGCCATTATATATATTTGTTTTCATTTTTTAAAACTTACTTGTAATTTCTTTCTTTACAAATACTATTTTTAACTAAGTCTGTTTAATTATTTTTTCATATTATTCTATCAATACCGTTATTTTCTGTTTCTATAAAGTATTTCTAATATTAGATACAAATATTTTACTTAAAAAAGAATTAAGCTTAATAATTCAGTTTATTAAGAAAGACATTACATCTTCTATATTTTTTCAGACATGGTATATTACAATGTTAAATATCATAAACATTGTAACAGTACAAAAATCTTAGGATTTACTTATCTACGTACATCACAATGATAAATATATTTCTACAATAAATAATAAATACAAAAAATATCTAATACTATCGCATTTTAACATACACTTATTTAAAATAAAAAAAAATTACATTACATACCTTCAATATGACAAAATTCGAAATCAAACTCGAAGTGTCGTCACAAAATCTAAAAAAAAACATAAAAAATAATATAAGAAATTATTTAAAACAAAAAACATAAAAAAAAATCAAATGAAATTAAAAAATTAAAAGACATACCTTGAAAAAAATAAAAAGTCAGCGCCAATACCCACAAATCACAAATAAGACTCTCAAAAAATATCGCATGCGAAAAAAGTGAATTTAAAATTGTACGTAAGAGAAATGAAGTGGGGCAACGTATATATAGGAATGCGCTGGCTTTAGCGATGGTTCGAAAACCGTCGCAAAACCAGAGAAAACCGTCGTTAAATGGGTTTAACGACGGTTATCATTAAAACCGTCGTTAAATTTTGCGATTCCCGAATAACGGTTGGAATTCCGAACGTTATGAGGCTCCATGACGGTTTAAGCATAACCGTCGTTATTTAACGACGGTTCTTCCGAAAACCGTCGTTATATTCTTTTATTTAACGATGGTTATATAACCGTCGCAAAATCAGGTTTTAGCTACGGTTATTGGTGACCGTCGTAAAACCTTCGTCGCCATTCCCCGCGTTTTTTGCAGTGTCTTATCCTTATTCTCTTTATATGCCTAATATGAGCGACTATCACAACTACTGTACATATACATGTTTGCCGTCATTTTTGAAAATTTCATCTTCAATTTACCTGATATCCATAAATCACTCACATAGTTATTCTAATCATGCCCGGCATATTCACATAACTATCATATGTATGTCTTTCTCCGAATTCTATAAATACACACACGTTAGTATCTTTACTTTCATACTCAAAATTAAAGTGTGTACAGCTATGGAGGGAATCACATTCCGTCAGATTCAAAATATTTGTGTCTTTTGTGGTTCCAGTCCTGGGAAAGATGGAGAATATGTGAAAGCAGCACAAAACCTGGGTATGGTGCTAGCCAGGAAAAAAAATTATTTAGTCTATGGTGGAGGTAACCGTGGGTTAATGGGGTGTGTGTCTACAACTGTACATGTAGGAGGATGTCAAGTTTTAGGTATTATTCCTACAGCTCTATCTGCATCCAACATCACAGGAAAGACAATTGGGGAAGAATTTAGGGTTACTTCCATGCATGAGCGCATGGCTAGAATGATGAGCAATGCGGATGTCTTCATTGCCTTACCAGGGAGTTTTGGTACTTTAGAAGAAATTTTTTAAATAGTCTCTTGGGTACAACTAAATATGCATCACAAACCGTTAGGTTTGTTAAATGTTAACCACTTCTTTGATGGTCTACTGTCATTTCTTGATCATGTTGTGGAACAAAGGTTTATCCCACACTCAGCACGACGAATTCTCATCTCGACTTCAAATGATGAGGAGTTAATTGATGCTTTACAAGCATATGTTCATGTACCTGATCCAATTACAGCTCAAATAGAATGGACAACAGACAATAGCAGAAAGCGCAAATTGGACTTGGATCTTCATCTGTAACTATAGCGAGATGTGGACATCACTGTACCACTTTTACTTTCTCAGGGTTATCTTATATACCATCTTACTAGCCACATACCTTAAGAAAGTAATATTACTAAGTCAAAATTCATATGTTGAGAACTTATCATATAGCTGATACTCCCTTGGAGTTTGTAAAACTATCTTTAAATATTGCTTATGATCCTCTGAACTCTTGGAATATTCTAGTATATCATCAATAAATATAATAACAACTTGATTCAGGGATGGCTTAATTACTTATTCATTAAATCTATGAATATAGCTGGGGCATTTGTCAATCCAAATGACATAACTAAAAACTCATAGTGTCTATGCCGACTCCTGAAAGCAATTTTTGTAATATCCTCTTCTCTTATCCTTAATTGATGATATCTAGATATCAAATCAAGTCAATTTTTGAAAAATGTTGAGCACTTTCTAACTGGTCAAATAGATCATCTATACGAGGTAATGAGTATTTATTCCACATTGTCACTTTATTCAACTGTCTATAATCTATGCATAGTCATAGTGATCCATCTTTCTTTTTCACAGATAACTGGAGCACTCCAAGTAAAAGTACTAGGGTTTTTAAATCCCTTGTCTAACATATCTTGTAACTATTTCTTTTTCAGTTCTTTAAGTTCAGTGGGTGCCATTCTATATGAAAATATAGACACTGGTTAGGTTCCAGGAAATAAATCAATACCAAATTCTATTTATTGTTTCGGGGTAATCTTGGCAATTTCTCAGGAATTATATCAGAAAATTCTCTAACCACTGGAACTTGATTTACACTGGTATACTTTATATCAACATTTTTTTTACCACTTGCCAAATATTCTTGGCATTTTTTTTTTGTAATCACTTATGGGATACTAAAACAGAGATTAGGTTACTGGGTATCTCACTACGATTTCTTGGTATCAAGAAAGAAAATTCTCCAAGAATATTGAATTTAATCACCTTAAAGTGACATTTCAAAATGACATGACATAATGTCAACTAATCCATTCTCAATATCACATCACAGTCTATCATATCTAGACAACCGGGTACAACGGATGTCACATTCAGAAATCATCATATTTGGTATCTGTCTCAATTCCTTAAATTCTTTAAGACGCATATCTCTTTCACTTTCAAGCTATAATTGATCCATAGATACTTCTTAAGATACCACGATATTCAATCAATCTTATACTATGAAATTTAACAACTTGGAATAGAAAGGAAATTGAAACCCTATAGAATCTCTCAGCAGCACCTGAAGTATAAATATGTCCGGCTCATATCGATACTAGAGGTCCTACTAAAGAATCATTTGCTCTGATAGCTACAGGGAAACCTAATGCTCTGATACCAACTTGTCACGCCCCTACTTTAGGAATGTGAATACCTCTATTATCCGTTAAACTTTATTATCATGCAATTGTAAATCGTTTCATAATACCACCTATATGAATAACATCACACATTTTCAAATTAACAACTTATACAATACTAATAGTTATACATGCCAAGTCTATATATATCAGGTTTACAGCGGAAACAAGGATCCTACATGTGACGTTCAGAGCAACTCTAGAGTACAAATATATTACAAATATAAAACACTGAGAGCCTAGAAACAATTTAAACTCACCACTGAAATACGACCCCTAGTCGATCACGTGGCTGCTGGACCAAACTCTGTGTCTTTATCTAAAAAATAGATCCACATCGTGTAGTGAGTTTTACAACTCAGTGAGCAGATAACACCTCCTATAACCTCTAAGGTCAACATATGGATGTACTTTTCATTTCAAAATTTCTCATATAGAAAATTTATATTCAGAAGTACATTCATATGGGACCCACATTTCAAAACATCTCTGTTAACAATTCATTTCCATATTAAAAATCATATACAAAACTGTAAAATCATTTATCAAATAATGTTATGCATCAAATATTTCTCATATAACTTATTCGGAGGATCCCATATCAGAACCACCATACCAGAATTTGACCCCTTTCGTACTTTGGTGGTATAGGATTTGCCTAAACTCAGCATACCGCTGATGTTTGCCCTACTACCATTCAAGAGGACACGCGAAGGGACTCTGTATGGGTCTTTCCCAAGAACACAGTAAGGAAAGGCAAATAACATCTCATATAACTGGCATCTCGCCATCATATAACTGGCATCTCGCCCATATAAAAGAGGCATTCCGCTCTCCTTCACATATAATCTCCCGTGTGTTGGCCTTCACACGAGGCTAGCACCACCTCCCCTGCTAGCTGAGGCAATCAAGATGCGCACTAGGGCTAACATCACATGTTGTTAGCAAACAGTGTTTTCAATAGTATTCCTGCACAGAAAATACCATATACACATATGCCATATAATCCAGTATAAAATTCTCAATATAAAATAGACTTTTCAGTCTCAATATATTCACCTGTCAAAACTTCCCAATCAGGAGAATCATATAATCATGCCCATATCCGAGGCAAACGTATCACTTTATAAATCAACGTCACATGCATAACATATTTTCTTTTCCATGTAATGCGAAATACATTTAAATATCACATGTTCAATGTGTATCAAAATTCATACTCTTCTTGAACTAAATATCATATTTCAACAATTTCATATATTTCAAACCATTTCAGAAACATATAAAAGTATAAATAACATGTAATCATACTCATTTATCAATGTAAAGTTCAAGAAGAGTAAAAATAAGCCATAGAAAGAATTATCTACTCACAGGTAAAGGCTCCAAATTGGACAGCCCTAAAATGCACTTTTCTAATTTGAATTTGACCAAATAAGCTTCAAAAACGTGTTCAGAGAGTCTAAAAACCTAGGAAATGACTTCGAAATCTTGGTCAATGCTGAGGGTACTGTTCACCGCCGAAAAAAACTATTCACCGCCGGATCACTATTCACCATCACTATTCATCGCCGAAAATCACTATTCACCGCCACATAAAAAGTTACCAAATGACCGAAGAAAAGAATACATATCCTAATATTTATCTAACTTCTAAATCCATCTACAGTGTCAGATTTTCAATTAAAAGTCCCTAAGTAAGATTTTCAGAACTTACCTTTTACCGAGATTTTCTACTTCAGATCTACGGTGATTCAACGGCTGATCTGAAAAATTGATCGGTCAAAACTGAAATATTCTTCATCTTGAATCCAATAACACCTTCAATTTTGAGATCGGAAGCCAATAGGCACTCCAGATCGAGAGAAAAAGTTGAAGGTATTATTCACTCTCCTATTCATTATTCACTTCTTCGTTCTTGATTTGCAAACAATGCCCTCCACGGTTTCTCCTTTCATTTATTTCTTCCTTCTTCTTTTTTAATAATAATAATTATTTAATAATTAATAATAAGATTTTCTTTTATATAAATTCATATAAATTCCGTTTTTCATCATAAAATATCCCAAAAATTTCTAAAAATTTTCATTCTCATAAATCTTTAGTTAAACTCTTAAATCATAATTTTTCTTGATAAAAATCGTTATAAAATAAATCTTAAAATGAATATCTTTATTCATATTAAAAGAAATAATATTTCTAAAAATACCATAAAAATTCATTAGAGGTCGGTATAATTATTTAAACAATACAATACTTCTTTTAATTAAAAGTTTACTTACTTTTAGCAAAACATAATCATTTTTAAACAAATAAAAATATATTTGCTTATAGCAAAATACTATCCTTTAAAAAATATAAAAAGTATACGCCAAAACATAAATTCTCATATTTCTTTTATAATTCTTTAATCCATGTAATAAATAAAATTATTTCCACCGGTTCTTATCTCCATTTCTAAAATTCTCTCTATTATTCAAAATTTTTTTTACTTTAGACTTTATTAAATTTACGGCTATTACATATTTTAGGTATCTCATTATTTTAAAAAAATTAAAGTGTAAAATACTATTATTTTTGTCCCTAAAATTTATTGGTGTCATCAACTTATAGGCTATATTTGGTAAAAATAGCTGATAAGTTAGTTAAAAGTTGAAAAGCTAATTTTTAGCTGAAAGCTGTTAAGTTAATTTATTGAATTAAAAGTATTTGGTAAAATTAGCTATTGAATTAGCTGATAAATATAAAATGACATAAAAGAATATACTTTTATGAAACTTATCATTTTTTATTAGTAATTACATTTCATTATATAATCTCAAAAAATATAAAATAAATATATCACCTAGAGTCACACAATAAATTAGCAATATTATTGCGAATCTCTTTCATTTCAGTAGATACTTCTAAATTTTTATTCTTTGTATCACTATCAATAATATTTAAAAGTTCATTATAGAGTATGTAATTTGGATGTTACTCGAGTATAGTAAAAATAATATCATCTTGTGAATATGATAGTGTTAGAATTTGAATAAAATAATAAGGATAAAAAAAAATTATAAAAGCTATCAGCTAAAGAGTATGTTTGACAATTCAAATAAACTAACTTATAGCTTATTTGACTAGTTTTTAAGCTTATTTGACTAAATTAGAGGTGTTTGGTAAACAAGTTTATTTGAGTAGCTTATAGCTTTTTATCATACGCTACTTTAAATAGCATATAGCTTTTAACTGATAGTTTTTATAATTTTATTCTTTTTTATCTTTATTATTTTATTCAAATTCCAACACTATCCTATTCACAAGATGACATTATTTTTACTATGCTCGAGCAATATCTAAATTATATACCCCATGATGAACTTTCAGATATTATTAATAGTGATATAAAAAATAAAAATTTAGAGACATCTATTGAGATGAAAGAGATTCGCAATAATATTGCTAATTTATTGTGGGACTCTAAATCATATGTTTATTTTGTATTTTTTGGTATTATATAATGAAATGTAATTACTAATAAAAAATAATAAATTTTATATAAGTATATTCTTTTATGTCATTTTACATTTATCAGTTAATTCAATAGCTAATTTTACAAAACACTTTTAATTCAATAAATTAGCTTAACAGCTTTCAGCTTTCAGTTAACAGCTTTTAGCTAAAAATTAGTTTTTCAACTTTCAGCTATTTTTACCAAACATAGTCAAAAGCTATACGCTATTTAAAGTAGCGTATGATAAAAAACTACTCAAATAAGTTTATTTACCAAACACTTCTAATTTGGTCAAACAAACTTATAAGTTAGTCAAATAAGCTATAAGCTAACTTATTTGACTTGTCAAACATACTCATAAGTCCTTTAATCATATTTTTTTATCATTTTAGTTTCAAATTATTTTTAAAAAATATATCATTTTAGCCTCCAACATCAAATATATTAAAAAGACATTAACAAAGTTGCTCATGTGAATTAACTTTGTCCAATGTGAATCATTAGCTGGTAATGCACGGACTTTTAACACCTAGATGAAAGAAAGACGCACAATTTCTTAATAAATCTAGGGATAAAATTAGTCTCGAATTAGAGAAAGTTAATTAGCTCCAATTTTAATAAAAAAAATTATGTGATTTACTTCTATTTGGGTCAATTTTAACAAATGTGGCATCATAGACTAAAATGATGCATTTTTTAAAAGTTTGTGACTAAAATAATGATAAATATCTTTAAAAGACTAAAATATGATCATACCAATATTTTTTAAGAACTTAAATAATGGTACTCGAAAATAAATTAATATCCGTATCGTTACATTAATGATATAAAGCCCTTTGCTACTATAAAACCTGAAGAAGTTGGTCACCACTGTCGTAGATTGTTAGAGAGAGAAACAAGCTTTTTGTTGGACTCTCTTGAAAGCATCTATGTCGGTTAAATTTGACAAGTACAAAAAATTGTCAATCCTCGTAAAATTGATAAAGTTAGTAGTGTATATAATTAAAGAAGAAAGACAGTGTCATTTTTTTTCGTTAATGTAAATAGAAACTAATGAAAAGGATAAATTCTCAATTAGGTTTACCCAGTCTATCAAAACTAAGTAAATTAATCAAAGCTTAAATAGTCAGATAAGCAAAGCGAGTTGTACTGAAAAGAGTAGCTATAGCATGTCTTATAGTTTTCATGATTAATTTTGTCTACCTAACTATTGCAATATAAAATATAGAGAAGAAAATGAAATAAAATTGGCCATGAACTTAAACGTGAGGTAGAAAATTGGACATGTTTAAAATTTGGGACGCAAATGGTTTTATATTTACTTGCATCTTGTCCTTTTTTAAAAGCTAACTATTATAAGTATTATGAAAAAAAATTATAGAAATTAATTAAATTTTATTTGGTAAAACTATGGTAAAAAATTATTATAAATTATATATTGATTAATAAAGTGATTTGATAAAAAAAATTGTAAACTTTTTTAGTCAAATAATCAGTTTAAATCAGGAAAAAATTGTTTAGGATGCATTGAAGATAGAGGTTTTCTAAGGCATTTTATAATATTGACAACAATATTCCTAAAAATCATGTCCAAGTTAACAAAATCTTAATACAAAAAAATTAATGAAAAATTAAAGATTTATTGCACCTTAGATTCATTTTCTATCTTTTTTTTTATCAAAAACTTATTAGTGAAATCAAACGTTTCTGTTTTTAGTCCCAAATTAATTTCTTTACCTATCGTACCAAGCACAAACTAAATAAGTTGTCTAAAGAACTCTAGGAAATTGGTTAAAGAATGTGTCAAAGATACAACTATAATAGGCATAAGAAATTTTTTAGAGAATAAATAGACTTTTATTAAAACCAGAGCCTCATTTTTTTTCAAAACCTCATTTTAAGATCCTAATGTTTCGAGCATTTTCCTCCATTCTCATATTTAAGATAAATATAGTTTTAGGTTGACCCATGCATGGGGTTCCACAAAACCAAAACCCACAAGGTTGCTATCTATGTGGAGGTAGAACAAAATAGACTAATTCAAGATCTACATATAGTAACATTTTGAGTACTAACTAGTCATGTAAGGAGATATTTTTTGCATAAATATGTATTGAATACGTTATTTTTAGGTATAAACTTATTAGATTAATTAGTAAATTAAATGTATCATATACTTAATTTTGACAAGTTTGATATATTTTAAAATATTTTTTGAGTATGCACCTAATTACACAAATTATGTCTATATGCCTCTCTACCATTTTTTTTTTGGGTATTACAGTCAGAAGTATTCTAGACCTTTTTCAATACTAATTCCTCTTTCTGAGTCAATAAAAAAAAAGTAATTAAAATCAATCCAATATAGAAACTAAATATAGACTAATTCAAGAATACCATATGGTTCATTTGGATTAGACATGTATATATGGAGATATATTTTTGTATAAAAACATACCTAACATGTCATTTTTAAACTCGTTTCTTCAAAAAATAAAAACTAAAATTTGGAAAAATGCTATTAACCATTTCTCAACAAGAAAAATGTAAGATAATTGTCTCCCCAAAAAATGTAAGATAATTAAATAGAATAAAGAATATAAAAATGAAGGGAAGTAAGTTTAAAATTTGAAGTACCAAAGAAAGGTAGCTTGACTACAATTTGAATACTTTTTGGCTAAGATCAAGTGTAATGTATACGTTCTTAAATATCTAATTAATTACTATAAAGGAAGCCGACAGGGGTAGACTTTCCATTAAATTCGCTTTAATATTTGTACCCAAAAAAATAACTTTAACATTAAAGATGAATTCGGTGCCATGTGTGCTAATTACAATTTTAATTAAAATAAATCACATTTTTTTAAGTTTGTAAAAATCACGTTCACACTTCTTTTAATTTTAAATTAAGATAAAAATTTGAAGCATTTTTTCTCATAATTTAAAAAAAATTAAACTAACTTCTCTTATTTTAAATTTTTATATGTATCAATTTAATTTTTTGATAATTTGTACTTTATTTATTTAGGATATTTATGAAATTTATAATATATATATATATATATATATATATATATATATATATATATATATATATATATATATATATAATTTTTTACATATTTTATATTTTATATAGAAAAGAAGTTCATAAACCCGCCGAAAGACTAGAAGAAGCAGAACATAGTTTTCTTGGCTTGTAATTAAAGGATATATATATATATAGGAATGGCAGGTGGAATCACTCTCTCCCATGTCCTTCCACTCACTTCTTAGTTCTTACAAAAACAAACACACACGCAGACACACTGTTTCTCTCTCTCTAATTCTCACACACAAGCTAGACACACTACAAGGGCCTCCTCTGGTCGCTTTGACCCGGCGGCGCCACCATCTTAAGGTCGTAGAAAAAGTCTCCCACCCTCTCGTTATCCTTCCACTTGTCACCCACACTCTCTCTTGCTCTCAACCAGTTCTCACATTTCTCTCTCTCTCATATCCACAAATCAATTCAATCACTACTCCAACTAAAAACTAGGACTAGCACCCTTCATTTTCACCATACAACCTCACGAACAACTCTCACTACAAGAACAAACTCTCCCACCCCTTCTTTCCTTCTTAATCTTAACCCACTTCAATTCATATCCTCCCATCTATCTCTCTCTCTCTTCCCCCCTCCCCCTCCCTCCCTTTCTCTCTCTACTTTTTTTTTATTCTTTCTTTTTTCTTTCTTTTTCTTTCTCCAATTTTTTGTTCTTCTCCTTCTTCTCATTATTATATGGCTTTAATTGTGGATCCACAATCAAACTTCAAGCACTTCTGCAAAATCTGTAAGAAAGGTTTCGGGTGTGGGAGAGCTCTAGGAGGGCACATGAGGGCACATGGCATAGGCGACGAGAGTGGGAACATGGACGACGATGACCCTGCAAGTGATTGGGAAGACAAGAACATGCCTCCTACCAATAAACGAATGTACGCTTTGAGAACAAACCCTAATCGGCTAAAGAGTTGTAGGGTTTGTGAGAATTGTGGCAAGGAGTTTCTGTCTTGGAAATCTTTCCTCGAACACGGCAAGTGCACCTCCGAAGACGCCGAGTCCCTTGTCTCGTCGCCGGGCTCCGATGGTGATGATGGCGTGGGTCGGAGAGGTTGTGGTTGGTCCAAAAGGAAAAGATCATTGAGAGCAGCAAAAGTGGGTAACTTCAACCCTAATTGCTCATATTCCAACGAGGAAGAAGATCTCGCCAACTGTTTGATGATGTTGTCGAATGCCGCCGTTGATCCTCTCGTCGCTGAGCCGGAGGAATCTTGTGCCTCAGCTAGCAAAGATGAAGAACGAAGGAACCCCATGAGCTTCATGAATGCTCCAATGTCTTGTAGAATCCCAATAGATAACAAAGCAAAAGGGGTTGCAAAAGGCTTGTTTGAATGCAAAGCATGCAAGAAGGTCTTCAATTCCCACCAAGCATTGGGTGGCCATAGGGCAAGCCACAAAAAGGTTAAAGGCTGCTTCGCTGCCCGGCTTGACAACCTCGACGACGGCCTTGGTGGAGCCGACGATGATGTCATAACCCATGAAGATCAATTTTTCCCAACAAAATCAAACTCAACCCTTCAATTCGATCATGGCTCCAATGTCGCCACATTAATGGCCTCTTCCTCCAAGAGAAAATCGAAAGTTCACGAATGCTCTATATGCCACCGCGTTTTCTCGTCGGGACAAGCCTTGGGAGGGCACAAGAGGTGCCATTGGATCACGTCAAATGCACCTGACACCTCCACGTTGGCTAGATTCCAGCAATTTCAAGACCACATGGAACATATGAATCATCAAATACCAAAGTTCGATGATTCTGCAGAGCCATTTGATCTGAAACTCGATCTCAACCTTCCCGCTCCGTCCCCGGATCACCTCACCGGCCGGCGTGACGTATCAACAGAAATTTACTTGCAGTCATGGGTGGGAACGAAGGACAAAGACGATAACAGTCAAAGCCATGGCCATCTTCACCACCACCACTATCATCGTCATGAAATGGACAATGAGAACGACGAAGACAAAAACAAAAACAATATTAACAACAACAACGTTCGCAATGCTCCAATGCAAAATGTGGATGACGAAGCCGACAGTAAGATGAAGTTAGCGAAACTAAGTGACCTAAAGAACATGAACATAGGAGGGAGTTCTTCGCCGTGGTTGCAGGTGGGAATCGGTTCAACAGCTGACGTGGGAGCTGACCCACGATAGATTTTGCCGAGTCAAGGTGAGGATCGCACTCAATAATTGCTTTCGTTCCTTTTTTTGGTTTCTTTTCTTTTCTAAACTGAGAAACACTAATTATCCATACAGGTACACGATCATAATTTAATGTTAATCATACATATCGATAATTTACAGTTTTTTTTCTTTTGTGTACATTTTTGTGATCTAATGTTATATTCTATAAAATATTAGTTTTTTTATCTTCTTGTTCGTTAATTTCTTCATTGTTTCATTTCTACCCAGAAATTAAGAATAAGAAATTATAGCAATTTTAAAAAAAAATTAAAATATAATTTTTACCCAAATTAATCTTCATCCTCTCCCTACCAATTAAACTACACTCAAATTGTATTATGATCTAATATCAATTTCTTTTCTTTTTTTTAGTTTATTTTGCTCTCTGACTGTGACTCAAATTTAGATTCCCAGTTCTGAAAATGATTTCATTACCATTGAGTCAATTCGTATTTATTTTCAAAATAAATGAAAATATCAACTTTTTCTACTCACTTCTTTTTAGATATATTACTATTCTTTTTTTTTCTTGGGTTTAATATATAGAATGCAAGAAGAAGAAAAGGCTTGCTTCTCATTGTACAATTATACTCGGAAAAGAATTAATAACAATGTTTTAGCAATTTGCTAGAGATATATTAATAAAAATATCTCATTTTTTGGTATTCTCCTAACAGTTTAAATTTTTTTAGATAAAGTGGTTCTTAACATTTTAGTTTCTTTGATCAAGTGATTCGAAGTGGGATACTGCTGCATTCAATAAATTACATTGAGCACAAGGTATGATAACACGTATCTACACTTAAAATTAAAAAAAAAAAAATTGCGTGAGAAAGAAAGTTAGAGATATGGTAATGGACTTTAAAATAAATTAAGTGGTTCTTAATAATGTAAGATGGCAAAAATCATTAGTATAATTTGAACTTAGAAACTTTTTAATCTACTCCTATCAAGTGAACGATATTTACCTTTGTTTGAGCACTTTATGAGTTCAAATCCCTAGAGACACTCCTTTTTAATAAAATTTAAGCAAGGCAGATATAACTTTTCTTTTTTTCCTAATACCTTCGGTCTTTGACAAGAATAGTGGTACAAATTGCTCACGCTCAAAATTGATGTTTCAACCTGGTAGGGTTAATTAACCGACATCGGATTTGGTCATTTAGTTTAACCCGTTGTATATATTAACGGTCAAACTAGATTACGCCATAATTATATAAAAATAATTAATTGGCTTTTACTATACATGAATACATGTATAAATCATAAATATACACCCTGAATAATTGACAACCACTATAATTAACTATAAAAAAATTATATAAAAGTAACAATATAAATTCTGAAATAATACAAAAAAAATGAATTAACAATAAAAAAGTATATAGCTTTGTTTACTTCAAAAATCAAATTTGAGTTTTGCTATATCATTATTTTAACTGAATATTATTAAATTTTATTACTATTTCTTAAAAAATAAAAATGAACTTAAAAATAAAAATTTATAATAAAAATTTTACAATTAATTATGATTGGCCGATTTTAAACTCTACTTCTTCAGATGATATAAGTATTTTCATATATTTTAAATATATCGCTAATCATTAATTTAAAATATTAAAGCTAATTTTTTAAAAAATATTTTTTTTTACAAACTTAAGTTCTTAATATTATTGGAATCCTAGTGTACTAATCTTTAAAACGTTGTAATAGAGTAACATAAGTCTTGCCACTATAAGTTCAATCCGCGCAACAAGCCGAATCTATCTGGGCTCTAAAGTAATAATGCTCAAAATTGTAGAGTAGTAGGGATGCCACCCAAAAAGAAAAAGAAAAAAAATTCAGGAATTGGCAAAAATGTTGACTATAGGTGAACAAAGACTAGGTAGTTCAGCTGACTGGATATGAAACGTGGAGAAATCTGGCTGGTGATATCCCCATATAACACGCCTTACCATGATTTGTTATAACGTCAGTCATAGCTAACGTCGTTATTGAGGTATGACCTGCGACTGCGAGGACAGCGGAAAGTCGATAGTTCATGTGGGGCCAGCGTCTTCGGCGCTGCCGAAGTGATTTTGATCCTGCACAAATTCCTACATTGCATATCAAAACTAAATAGATTCAAATTAGAGTTTGGTATTTATTTTATTATAAATAAATAATTTTTTATTTATTAATAATATTATAATATGTGATAAAATTAATTTTAAAAAATATTACTTTTACTATGTAATTCTTACATGAATAACATGAATAATATTTTATTAGTTTAAGTCTATCTGTCTAAATTATTCTAAGAAAAAACCTTATTCATGAAAGCATATTTAGAAATCAATAATGTTTATGAAGATCCTTGCTTACTTCAATTAACGTTTGGAAAATTTTAAAAAAATAAAATTAAAAAAAAATATTTTAAATAATTTTAAATAATATTTTTAAAATTTTAAAATATTTTAATATAATATTAATTATATAGATATATAAATTATATTAAAATTAATTTAAATTAATGTCTATAATTAAATAATAAATAAACATGTAGTAAATATTTTGATTCAAATCCTAACAGTACTCAACAACAATATTTCTCTTGCATCTATCTCTCTATCTTCTTATTCACTCTTTCGTAGCATTTATATTTAAATCTCTCTCTCTTTCGATTATAATTCTATCTCTATCTTTAAGTATCTTCTTCTCTCTTTATCTTTTAATCTCTCTTTTAATCATTTTTATAATTTTTTCTTTAAAATAAAGATAATGAAGAAAAACAATGCCATAAGAATAAAGGGGAAGAGTATAAAATTAATAAAAATATTGTGACTTGTGAGAGAAAATACTTTGGTATTGAATGTGATATGATGCTACTTTCATCTACTTTTATATTGTCAATTTTTTTATTTTTCAAATTAGTTTAATACTTTTCTATTTAAATAAAAGTATTTCTATCAAAATAACTCGAAATAAAAATATTTTTATCGAAACAACTCAAAATAAAAATATTTTCATCGAAATAAGAGTATTCATCAAAATTTCTACTGAAACAAGAGTATTTATATCAAAATATTTTGAAATATAATAATTTTAATTGAAATAGTATAATTTTTTTACAAACATTTTATTTTGTTTTAATAACTCTGTTTTATATCGGTAACTCAAAAAATAAAAATATTTCAATCATTTTGATAAAAAAAAAAAAAAACATTAGTTCCTTGTCTCAATAGTGCCAACGTAGTAGAAACAATAATGGGACGTTCTTGCAAGAATACTTTGACACTCAGAGTAACAAAGTGGAGCAAGCACATAGAAGGCAAAAAGTCACACATCAAGAGGCAAGAAGTCTTTACTTAAAATTAACGAAGGCTATATATAGAAAAGAAGGTTGTAAGTATTTTAGTCATTTCGTTCAGTCAGTATCTACCAGGTAGTTAAGAATGTGGAGGTCTCTGATTGATCTTCCTATTCTTGCATACAGTATGTACAATTTGGTAACGTGATTCAGTTCGTGCAATTCAACCGAAAAGGAATCTCCAGGTGTCTAGTCTGTTTTTTTTTTGGACTGGCTCCAGGTGTCTAGTCACATGAATGATTTTGTGTGGTCAAGGTAGGGCAAGGTACAACTACACTATTTTAGGCTTGGACTGCTTGGTTGATCCAACAAGTTGACTGGTCCAATGAGTATGGACTGAGGCCTTCAAATATTGGGCCAACTGGTGGATCAACCTAGGTTATCTATCATCAGTTTTCATTGGCTTTTCCTATGAATAAATGTAGGATCCAAGGTTGCCGTCCTAATGGTCACCCTTGTTTATTATGGACTTATATTTTTTTGCTTAATTATATTTTTTTGTCTTTTTATTTTTAAAAATATATCAATTTAATTTTTTTTATAATTTATAATATAAATTTTATCTTTTTAATTTTAATAAATAAATTAAAATAATCACTGTTAAAATCACATATATAATTAAATTTATCGTTAATATTTTTTTTAAAATAATTAAATATGGCACTTATTATTTAGTGTCGTATATATAAAGAAAAATAGATAATAAAATTAATATAAAAAAAATTATTTTAATTTATTTATTAAAATTAAAAGAATTATTTTAATTTATTTATTAAAATTTAAAAAAATTAAATTTATATTACAAATTATAAAAAATTGACACATTCAAAAATATAAAATGATCAAAATTCAATTAAAATTTTTTTCGTAGAGTCACACTCTAATATCTTTGGAGATTCTCGTTTTAAAAATGTTATAATTTACAACTTAAGTCAATCAATTTTTAATTATTTTATGTGAGTGATAAATGGCGATGATATTCATTTTTAGTAGTTTAGATTCAATTATTTTAAGGTGCATTTAAAAAAAGTACACTTATACATCTTCATCCATACTGTTGATTGTAATTTTTTTTAATTTAAAAATTATCACAATTACTACAAAAAAATAAACTTTCAACAACTACAACTAAAATTATTAAAATTACCACTAAAATCATTTAACAACAACTTTCAGTCACTACCACCAAATCGTTGCTAATAACCATATTGCTAAAAGTTTAATAGCCACTAAAACCATAAAAATTGTCATTGAATGTCCACTTGCCACTGAAAAAATAAATTTTTATTGACAACTTTAGTCGTTGTCAAAACATAAAAATACTTTTTTTTTTCACTTTTAATAGTTGCCACAAAAAATTTAATGTGTACTTTTATATACTTATATTAATTGTTTTACTATTAAAATTTTCAAATATTGATGCAAAACATAATTAAAATATAAAAGATATAATTAATAAATTAATTATCTTTCTAAAATTATTATAAAAAAAATATCATTATTTAAATTTAAATTCAACTACAATTAATTTAATTACAAATATTTAATATAATATAATTAATTACATTAAAAGAAAAACTAATTACAAATGACACTAGCTAATTTTAACACAATATATACTCTTTGTAAACGCTTCTATCACTAGTTATATAAATTTTGCATAAGAGTTAACTTGACGCCTTTGGTTAAAATCCATATATAATGTCTTTATTGTTTTTTTGAGTCAAGTGATCAATCATCGTATACCTGTAAAGATTGAAAAAAATACAATTATAAAATTAGGTTTCGAAAATTCACTACAACATAATAAAATTAAAATTGTTAAAGTTTTCACCTCTAGATGCACTTTTGGAAGAACTAGCATATGTTATCAAATATAGATTCTGATAACAGCTTTAAATGTTTGCATAATGTTTAATTATTTAATCATATGTTCCCTGCGATTTCAAGTGACTTCATGAACAGGTACGCACTTGCACTAGAGAAAGTAGAATTACAACATTTGGATGGGTAAAAGAAAGGCTCGTCATCCCTCCACACAACTCATTAGACACATACCTGCACACAAAGTAAGCGAGCCAACCAACAAAAAAATTAAAGTAAGCAAATGAATAAGTGAAAACTTTTGAGTAATGATTTTTCATGGTCCTCAATTTGGCAAGTGAAGGCATGGACATATTAATCCTATATGAACTTCCCGTCAATCGGCCTTAAAAGCTACATTAAAAATCTATATAAAAAGTATTCTAAGATTTGAACCACAAAATAATGACCCAACATTTTTTAGATTTTACTTATTGAGTTCAATGTCTTTTTATTTGTGAATTATAGCATAGTCATCAGTATTTAGTTCCAGAAAACTTTCATTTTACATTAATTTGAAACAAAAGCATTTCTCATGTAAAATCTAACAAGTTATTAATTATTCCACGTGTATATCTAAGCATTTCTCCTGCACAACTGCATAGATAAAAAGGAAAAAGTTTCTAACATAGAAATAGACAAATAGCATGCATAGTTTGAATTTTATACTGCTTGAGACTGAAATTTAAATAACCTATGTGATCATTCCATAAAAGTTTCCAACATAGAAATAGACAAATAGCATGCATAGTTTGAATCTTATACAGCTTGAGATTGAAATTTAAATAAGATAAGGTCAACTGTTGATGAGGCCAAAAATTCATTTGAAAAGATTACAAGTAGATGAGTAGGTTAATCACTACAAACTAACAATTTTGAAAAAATAATCAATGGTAGTTTGCTATAAGCAATTATGAATTGCAACATACACCTTCATGTTGGAAGTTCCCATGAGTTCCAACTTTTAACCATGTGAACCCCTACAAGTGTATTTCCTCTCTTCTTTGATTTTACAGTTGATTCCTTTTTATTGTAGGTTTGTTTACAACAAAAAAGAAGTAATTGGTGGTTTATTTAATTCATGAAACAATGATAAAGTAGCCCTACATTCTGTCATAGAAAATCACACTTTTTCCAAATACAATGAAATACATCTAGACCAAGTTATTTAATAGAATAAGCCCCAATTTGGGCCACTCCCTGGGGCAAAGTTGTGAATGCCTAGATAAAACCACACCAATATGGGAATCAACATCGTAGGAGATTTTCTCCTCTTTTAAAAGCCTAATATCTTGACAAATAACAGAAATTTCTCCTCTGCAAAGTCAAATGAAAAGCAAATATATTACAAATTATGTAAATATCACAAGCTGGTGATAAACCTTGATCCTATAGTTTGCATCACTATTGTAGTATATTTAACAACTTTTTTTTTTATTATTATTATACAATATAGAGTTTATATATATGTCATTAATCAAAACATACGCACAACATATCAAACACATAAAAATTTACATCTTATTTATTTTGGTTGACCAATTTCAGAGATACAGGTGCGGGTTATTACACCTTTACCGGGATCTAAGCCAACTCGACCACAAACATTTTATTTACTTCTGAAATTTGCCCAACATAAAGTACTCGATCCAACGTGCACTAAAAGCCAGAGTCATAGAAAAAATTTGCATAAGTAATTTTTTAAACATGATATAGAAATATAGTGAGAATTAAATCCCAGTAAGTTCAACAATAAATCATCATCATTATAGCTCATCACGTCATGTTCAACTGTATAAACTACAATAAATATATTTGGTCACATGAATGCACTATATCTATGTACATGAGAATCGTACAATAATGACATGTATGACAGGATTAACTATTTTTAGAATATCATATGATGACTATCAATTTATTCTCATATCAAGTTACCACCGTCAGGATGAGTATCATCTACTCTCCGGTATGGGCTTTTCTCGCTCCATCTGACATGACTCACTTTCTCTTTTTTTTTCTCATTAACATGATCATAACCGTTGGTAGGGCGCCCCCTACTTGTGCACCACACAGATTGCCACGTGACCGTGCTCATTTCTTTTCTTTTCACAATGATAACCAAAAATATGCTTTAAATAACAAGTATGTTCAACAAAATATAACTATTACCAAAAATCATTGGTAATCATGCCATAAACATAACCATTTCAAATATCACTTTATAAAATATTTCCATGTCAAAATTTCACACTTAAAATGGTAAGAAGTTCATACAATGGCAATAGCTATGTCATATATTATTTTTATTTATAAAATTCTTCTTTTTTTTTAAATATTAATTTTATTTCTTTATTTTCTTGATACAGGTTTTCATCCTATCTAACCTTCTCTTATTAATCAAAGCATAACTCCCTCAATTTAACTCCGATGTAAGTGATCTTGGTGTCAATTTTAAGATAAAACAATTATCTAAAACTATTATGTTGAATAGTTTAGCACAATATGAAGAAATCAAGGTGATATTACTCCCTCAATGTACAGGTTATTTCTTCTCGGATAAGTTCTGACCTCTACCTACTAATTGGTCTATATCTCCCTCATAACAATTCCAAATTAAGTTATTCCAGTGGCTAAAAATCCGTGACACATATATCTATAATTCGTATGTTAACTATGTATTTTTATTCTCTACAGAATATTCCCAAAAATTAAAACACAGAATCTATCTTAACATATTTTTCCCTGATTAACTATTTTCTGACCACTGCTTACTAATCAAACTATATCTACCTCATATGGACTCCAAATTGTGTAATTCCAGTGGATAAAATTTCGTGACACATATATCTATAATTCTTATGTTAACCATTTATTTTAATTCCCTATAGAAAGTTACCAGAAATTAAAACACAGAAGCTATCCTAAAATATTCTTCCCTGATTAACTAATTTCTGACCACTTCATACTAATCGGACCATATCTACGTCATACAGACTCCAAATTGAGTGATTCTAGTGACTAAAATTCTGTGAGACATATATCTACATTTTTCATGTTAATCATTTCTTTAAATTTCTTACTGATACTTCCCAAAAATTTAAAAATAGAAGCTAACAATTTTGCCAACCATAGCCATACATATGCAGAACTATCTACACCAACCTAAGTATTCAAACATACATAATATGTAACATGATATAGCAACATCCATGACCAATCATTAAAGTTCTAAGATCAAAATCTCATATCAATATTATAAGTTTCAAAAGTTTTCTTCAAAAAGAAATATTGTTAAACTTACCTAGAGCACTTAGTCCTCTAGACTTCTCCTTCCTCTTTCTTCCTTTCTTCCTCTCCTTTTCTCACTCTACCTTGCTTCTATTTTTCCTCTCCCTCACTTGGACGAAAATTCTAATGCTGTAAGGGTGGGTTTTGCTTAAATAGACCATCAAATAATTCACCTTTCATGATCATAGGTCTACTTTATCACAATTAGGAAACACTTGGTTGAATTTTTGGAAAATAAACAACTTATGTTCTTGTCTTCCTCTTCCTTAGTCAAGATATGCATAGCAAAAGGAGATTTGTATTTTGAAAATTATGATAATATGTTTCTAAGATAAGGGACAAGGTCCCTTTGATTTAGGGATTCATTTCTTTTTTCTTTTGTCCTAATCAAGTATGATAGGTTTGCCTTTTTAGGTGGCAAATTTCTAACCCTTGAATCTCCATTATTTGGTTGAAATTATTTGTATAGGATAGAAATGTTTTGTCATAATGCCATGTATTATCATACCACTTGCTAAAATTATGAGTGTAAGATATAGATGTTTTGTCCTAAAACCTTGTATTATCAAACCACTTGCTAAAATTATGAATATAGAATATCACACCACTTGCTAAATTTTTGTCTTAATGTCATGTCACCTAATCTTGATTACACCATTATTTCATCACTTTACTTTTATTTTTATTTTTTCCTCTTGGGTTTGAGCTCATTTTTGCCCATTTTCTTTACTTTGGTTAAAATTCTACTTTTCATAATGGGATTGGTCACATTTTCATGATTTTTGGGCTACCGATCCAATTTCTATATCCTAATCCAAGTCTATGTTTTATTTCTTCATTGAGCTATCCTATTGGCTTGCTAAATATTTATGTGAAGTTAAAAAACTCTATATGAAGTGTCCATAGGTGAAAGCCCAATTTATGGGTGGAGATACTAAACTTAGTAACTTTTACTCTTAAATTAAGAAAAATTACCCTAATCCAATTTTCTTGAAATTTTAAGACCTTTACTTACTTCACAAAAATTTATCTTCCTTACCTAAGATTTTCACCTTTCTTTAGCATGCTTATTTCTAATATTTCCTCTTAGGTTTTCTTTCTTTATCTATTCCATTAATATTAGAACATTTCTATACATACATGTAAGGTGAAGAATTTCTAATGATTATATTTCCTTAGATATATAAAAATTGTCTAATAAATTTTATTTTCTTAATTAAATATTTATGTACCTTTATCAATAAAAGAAATGAAATTATGGATGTTACTTTGAATACTTTTGTACTTTTATTAATACATGAAACAAAATTAGGGATGTTACAGTATATTTGCATTAAAATGAAATTTCACCATTATGACTAAAATCAGAAAAACATTTCCTAAAACAACATGGAATGAGTGACTCTAAGAGGTCAACTTACTTAAAGATGGAGATTAGCCAAAGCCAAGACTAGGTGGGTATTGCTATGGAAAAAAAATAGTGCAGCACAGAGATACACCACCCACACTATTCTAACTGCATATCTGGAGAACTTCTAACTCCCATGCTGCACATAACCAACTTTGAAACATGAACAGAAAAAACCTAAAGGCTTTATGTTATCACAGCAAATCACCTATGTCAGTACCCTGAATATAATGCTCCATTACAACTGCAGTAATTTAATCATAAATATCTTAAAATTATAGACAAATACCAAAATGATATTAATAAGCCAGTTATTATTGTCAAATATAGCTTCTTATATGTAAATGATATTGAACAACCTAAAAAGAAAGAATGAATGCATGTAACTTCCTTGACTGCAGACTATAGTATATAAATCCCCCTAGTTTGACAAATTAAGTTTTAGATGTTGCTTAATTCTTTGCTGCAGCTTTTGCCTCATTTTTGCTCCTAATCTATGTGGCATCCTCATCATCATGAGCTGAATCAAGTATATGTTCATCTAGTGACATATTCAAAGAAAGTTATTTTTAGTCTCCCTCTCAACTTTCTTATCAAATAATAGATACCAAGCAATCAAAACAAAACCCAACCATAGACAATTTTGAACTGCCTTCCTCACACCATATACAAATAGAGGACTCTTTGCGAGTTTGATCTATTGTAAATTCCCTCAACCTAGTTAGAATTAAATTAATATATAAATGTCCTTATATTTAAAAGTAAGGTAGAATAAGTTATTTTATTGTAAAGTCCCTCAACCCAGTTAGAATTAAATTAATATATAAATGTCCTTATATTTAAAGCATCCAAAAACCAAATAAACATAGAATATTAACTAGAAAGCTAGATCCATGTATGAATTAACACACCTACAAAAACCAGAACACTACCTATTCTATGTCCTTGAAAGAATATAACGGGCTAAAGCAGGGATCATCAAGTTGATCAAAACATATTAGATTTAATTAAAAGACATAAGAATTAAAAAAGATAGTGTAAAAATTAACATATATGGCACTACTTCATCCAAAAGCCAGTAGTACAATAGTAATTTGCAAAATAAATAAATAAATAAACTGAGTTGAAAATGCTAATTAATCAATTTCTTTGGAAACAATCCAATAGTTATGTTTGTACGATTCAATGAACTTCACTGTGTGGAAAACACGGACTTCAAAGAATTGAAATTATCAACACTAGTTTATAAGAGAAATTTTAAGAAAAAAGCCTCACCGGAATTTGAAAAAGGAAAACGTCTAAAAAATATATACAGAGCCAAAATTATGGTCCAATTCTAATAGTTGATAGTGACGAGCCATGTAATATTCAGAAGAGGAAAATGGAGAAGTAGTAAATCTTTGTTCAATTGAATTGATCTAAATGCTACTGAAGAGATTTAGCGAGACAATTTTAATCACAAAACACAAAGCAGAAATTCATAAATTGACAAAAATAATACACGCGAATATATTCGAAGCTACTAGTTCAAAATAACATACGTGAATATATTCATAAATCGACAAACTGAACTACAAATCCATCAAAAATTGCGGTCAAAATTTTTAAAAACAATCGAAATAAAGTATTGCAAAAGATATTTTTAAACCAGAAAAGAAATGCATGACTTGCAGATAAAAGAAAAAAACCTTAGTCACTTCTCTGAGAAAGAATAAGTAGGCCAAAAAAATAAAATAAAATCTTATCTTCCAGTACCAAAATCAATGACTGTAAATCCATACATCTTTCTATGTTTCAAACCCTCAATCCCACAAAATACACTTCGAACCCTAAATTTTCACTCCATTCTCATGCTGGTGTGAATTTCACATTTTTTGGATGATACATAAGGCATCAAAGAGAGATTGAGAAAAAACCAGAATTCTCGAAGATTGTTCAGCAAAATCAAAAGAAAAACTACGAAAGATTGAGAGAACCCAGGAGAGAAGAGAGAAAGTGAAGCCGAGAGACAAAAAACAAGGGCATCAAGCAAGAGAATCGATAAGCAAATCGAGGGAGAGTGAAAACTGAGAGAGATCAAGAGATTGAGAGAGAAGACAGACAGAGAGATTGCGGTGGAGAAGAAATGAGAGAGTGAGTTTTTTTGCTAGAGAGGGAAAAATATGTAAGGAATTTCCTTCTGAATTTTTTTTCTCCCTTATGATACGTTTTTATTTTTCTAACTTTACGTGACGACTCAACAATCGTCACAAAAGGCTTTTGGGAGAGACTTCGAGTTGTTATTGAAAATCTTATAAAAAATAAATCTCACTTTTTTCAGTGACAACTTCAAACAAATTGTTATTGAAAGTTAATCTTTTAGCGACGATCATAAAGGATCACCACTAAAATTAATTTTCAGTGATAATTTTTTTTATTGTCACTGAAAATTAATTTTTTTTATAGTGAATGTCCTCCCTAATTTAGTATAAAGTTTTCAAAGTCACATGTGTTATAGATGACTCTTGTACCAACAGTTAATCTAAAAAGTCTATTATACCTTTTGCTTATATGCTTATATCCGCAACTAATCTGACACTAATTGAAAAAAAATATAAAAATAATGGTTATAAACAAGTAGTAGCAATAGAATTTTTTTACGGCTAGATGGTACAAGAGTCATGTGCAACATACATAATTTTTAAAATTTTAGATTTGGATGGAAGGGTACTCATTGCAATGAAATATATAAATTAAGAAAAATAATACAATAATTTTTAAATTAGAGGAGAAACTGTAATTAAGAACATAAATCACTCCGTTCTCATGTTTGTGTAGATTTCACATCTTTTGGATAAACACATAAAGCATCAAAGAGAGATTGAGGAAAAATCAGAATTCTCAAAGATTGTTTTGCAAAATCAAAAGAAAAGCTACGAAAGATTGAGAGAACCCAAGAGAGAGAAGAGAAAGCGAAGCCAAAATAGTAAAAACAAGGGTATCAAGCAAGAGAATTGATAAGTAAACTAAGAGAGAGAGAAGACTTAAAGAGATCAAGAGATTGAGAGAGAAGATAGACAAAGAGAGATTGTAGTGGAGAAGAAATGTGAGCGTGTGATTTTATTTGCTAGAGAAGGGAAAATATGTAAGGAATTTCCCTTTTTATTATTTTTTTTATTTTTTAACTTTTAGTTTTTTTTTCTCCCTTATGATTTTTTCTTTTTTCTAACTTTCTAAGGTGACTCAACAATTACCACAAAAGACTTTTAGTGACGACTTCTCTTGAGTCGCCATTGAAACTCCTCTGTTCTAATTAGAAATCAAGTTTGTAGTTTTTAAAGTCACATGCGCTGTAAACGATTCTCGTATCATACAGTTAACCTAAAAAGTCTATTATACCTCTTGATTATATGCTTATATCCGCAACCAACTTGACACTAATTGAAAAAAAAAATATAAAGAAAGGTTATAAGCAAGTAGTATGAATAGATTTTTTATGTGGTTAAATGGTATAAGAGTCATGTGCAACATACATAATGTTTAAAATGTTAGATTTAACATTTAATTTGGATGGAAGGGTACTCGTTGCAATGAAATATATAAATTAAGAGAAACAATACAATTTTTTTTATATTAAAGGAGAAACTGTAATTAAGAACATAAATCAAAATGGATAAGTACAATTTTTTCAAAAAAAAAATCACTACAACAAATTTAGTTTTCAGTGGTGATTTTTCAATGACGACTTATAAAATTTGTTACTAAAAGCTATTTTCAATGGCGACATTTAGGGTCGCCATTGAAAAGTATACTTTCTGTGGCAACTTAAACATGTCACCACAAAAAATTATACTTTCAGTTGTGACTTTCATTATATCGCCCCTAAAATGTGGGTGTAAAAGTGGTTCTCAACCCTTTTTATGGCTATTTTTTGGCGTCGCCATTGAAGCTTGGCAGAAAAATTTGCCTGTTACAAGTTTGTGTCTTCAGTGGCGACTATTTGCATCGAAAAGTTTTTAGTGGCAATTTAATTAAATCCCCAATGAAAGGTAAGATTAGATTAAAAAAAACCATGTAGAATGAATCCTCTATTGATTACTCTTAAATTTATTTTTAATATATGCATAAAATTTAAATTTTTTAAGAAATTATATAAAAATTTATATTTTTTAAAAGATTGTTTTGTTGATAGTGTTAAAAAAATTGGAAATTTATTTAATTAATATGGAGAAAACTTTAATTAAATTATATTTGTATTTCAACTACATAAATTCTTAATTATACTACATAAGAATATGTGTGAAATGCACATTGTTGTCACATTTTATCTTCTTCTTTTTTAATTTATTTTAATAACAAAGGGTTTGTTTCAATTTTACTTAATCACCAAAATTCTTTAAAACTTAAAACTTTAAAGTTAAAAGAGAATTTTGTTATTTTAATCTATTAAAAATTTATTTTGAATTTAATTTTTTTGAAGTTTAATTTTTAAACATATAACTTAAAAAGTTATTTTCCCTGTATAAGTAATTATACATTAACTATATTAATAGAAATTGAATAAATTTCTATAACTAATTAAAATGAAACTTTAACTAAACTTTATCTTTGCTTTAATTATTAAAAAAATTGTTAAATATTTATAAATAGAATAAATTTAAAGAAATTTTTAAAGTTAATTAACTCTTAAAAGATTAAATTGATAAAGGCAAATTTAAAAACATAAAGTTGAATATATTTCTATAACTAATTAAAATGAAACTTTAACTAAACTTTATCTTTGCTTTAATTATAAAAAAATTGTTAAATATTTATAAATAGAATAAATTTGAAGACATTTTTAAAATTAATTAATTCTTAAAAGATTAAATTGATAAAGGCAATTTTTTTTAAAAAAAAGTTGAATATATATATATATATATATATATATATATATATATATATATATATATATATATATATATGAAATATGAAATATGCAAAACGTCTATTCTGATTCTCCATTTATATATTTTAAGAATAAATTCTCTTCTTTTTCTTTAATAATTACAAATTTTAAAATGGTTCATGTATTAAATACAAGATATCAATTGTCATGAAAAGATGACAATATTTTCTCGTAAAATTTTTATTAAAAATTCTAATAGATGATACTACTAGTGTAACCTTAATAGGAATTGTTGTTGCTCATTCTAAAATTTCAACTATGATTTCTAATTTTTTTTTTCTGTAAAAAATGATTGTGTGAAACTTAAAGGCATGGTATAAAATGTAGGGTAGCTCCTCGAAGTTTATATTGCACGACGGTAAGGTGAGTATTTGATAATTGAGCCCAAATTAACTTTTTCTCCACTAAAACATCATAATAAGTAACTATGATTTTATTTATGTATATATATTACCCTATTATTATATAACAATTAACAATCTTGTTCTACATTTTATCTTCTTCCTCCAACTAAATATATAAATACATGAAGGTATAACATATAAGAAATGTAAAGAAGGACTATAATGTGTTATGTACAAAAGTACATACATGTAAAAAAGTTGCTAGGAAGCATATATGAACATTCTACTAACATAACTAGCTAAATATAATAAGCGACTTTTACATATAGTATTGTTGTATGGCTTCTAACTAGTCATTTATTTTTATTTTTATTTTTTCTTCTCTTTGAGTTTCTTCTAATTTCCTTTTTAAGTCGCATACCAACCTCCTACAAGGAAAAACAAGTTAAAATCATGCAAATTTATTTTGATTATAGAAGATCATGTCTTCAATCTCTAGAGAAAATGTAGAAGAAATGTAATAAAAAAATGTTATAAAATGACAGAATTATGAACTTAAGATCATCTCAAAAGTGTAATTTTCTTGTTACTTGCATGCATTATAAAAATTGGCACTGCACAAGGATCTAAGACATTATTTTAACAAACACATCACATTGATATAGTATAATATAGCACAAGGAAGTCTCATATTTGATCTTGTTAGTCTTGCACATTGCTTTTGCTTCTTCGTTATCACAACGTAAAAACATAAATTTCTGTTTAATCTCTCATTTTTATATAAATGAGAAATGAATGGTGCTAGTAATGAAAAGTGTATCTTGAGAACTTGCAACTAAATGCATGAAGGTGCCTTAAAGTTAGACAACCCCTCTTTACCCAGTTCCATAAATAATACACCACACAATTACAAAGTATAATGGTTGCTTTAACTCTATAAACCAAATCACCAAATCAAGCTACTAATCAGTTAAACAAATAGTCTGCTCTCTACGCTGAATATCTAGGATTTATCAAAATAATAAATTTACACAAGAAAAATACCCACTATCTTACATTTTATATCCAACTAGTTTTGTAAGCTTATGTTATTTTTAAATTAAAAGAGACAAACTTCAAGTCTGAAGTCCCATGCCAAAACCAAAAGTCTTAGCTATGATGATTATAATTGCTGTAGCAAATACTAGTTATTTCAACTTTCAACAGTAATAAGACAATGATGTAGACGAATTTGAACAATACATTAAATAAAGAACTAACTAAAGGCTACAGCATAATCCATCTGGTTTTCCTGATTCGAACATGGAGCAAAGGCTACAGCTTCAAGTTCAAGTTTTCTTGCTTCGATTTTAGCCTAATCAAGAACTTTATTTATCACGAATATAAGATCTTTACCACTTTTGTGAGCAGTCTGAGCATAATCCATCGAGTTTTCATCTAATTCAGTGTCCATCAATATTTGCAACAAACCTAAAAAATGATTGAAATCAGTCAACTTTCACCTATTCATGAAGAATTGGGAACTAGTTATATTTCTCTCAAAAAAAATTATTTTTCAATTACCTAAAACACCGTTCATTGGAGTCCTAATCTCATGTGAAACCGTTGCAAGAAACTACAAAAAAGGAAAACTAAGATATGGAGGTCATTGCAGAAATTATAATTTTATATAGAAGGTTACGTCACTCATAAGTAATAATAATAATAATAATAATAATAATGTTGAATGATGAAAATCATGTAAATTTTTAAATATGTTAAATAATTTTGATTTAAAAATAAAATCACAAATAATACTATCATCCCACTAATAATTATATTGCATTACAACAAGCAACTAGCACATAAATATAATGCACCTGAGATTTTGCTAAATCTGCAGCTTCAACACGAGCCTTGAGCTCCATCATTTCATAGTAGTTATCCTCCACTTTTGTAATTCGACTAATTGCTACATAAAAAATATGACTAAGAAGCAAAGTAATAACAAATACTCTGATGCATTAATTGTTGTCCAAGGAAATGGAGGCCTCTGCTTAAACTTGGAAAATAAAAGGAAAATAAAAATTTAAATTGTGCCGATATGAGATGCCAAATCTTGGGACTTAACAACTTCCCATTGAGTAGTGTGAAAGCAAACCTACAATGCATCTCATGTTTTCGCATAAGATCCCCAAAAGGTAGTCTACTTACATGTAGTAGGCTAGCATCAACAACATTAGTACCATATATAAGGATGGGTGCAGATGCATTAGTTGTATCATATACATTTACAACAATTGTTTTTTTACTGGTAAGTTGATGCAAGATCTTGTACACCAATGATAAAACATCATATGATGCAATCAAATACCTATCAATAGATAATACCAAGACAGAAATTACACTGAGCTTATAAGTACAAATACAATTTACTTTTGGAATAGAAGCATGATTCTTTACCATAAGAAAAATTACAAATGCAATGTACATTGTAACAATTATAGTAATAGTCAGGTATGGAAGGCCGAGGTGTAAAAACTCCTATATAAGGAAGATTACCCGACAGTAGCATTAATGTGTTGCTTTAGTGTAGCATCTGGAGGAAGGTTAGTGATATATATAGCAAATGAAAGTACAATGTTGAGGTGATTGGACTTCAGCAGTTAAAATGAATATGTTAGCACTCCCTTTCCAAATGTCCTTGCTCGCAAGATATTCTCACGGTCTTCCTGCATAACAATGGCAATAAAAATGTCTATTAGACAACTAGATAACGATTATCAATATAATTAATGATTCTACACATAATTGCTTCCAATTTCATCCCTTTTCAATCTATAATGGGGATGAGTTTATATGAACAAATTATACCTCATAAATCATAACTCATAAACACATTTAAAGACAAGTGGTTTCAGAGCTCAGAGCCATTCTATTGTTGTAAGGAAGTAAAAATTCTATGTGTAATTCATTTTTTCTCTCCCAATATTTCACTTCCACCTTTCAAAGAAAATTATGAAAAATGCTGCTTAAAGTGTAAGGTCTTTAGTTAATATATTCAGCTCCATATATTTAAACAAAAGCTTCAAAAGTCTAATGCTACTTGATTACATAAAGAAAAATAAAATATAAAAGAGTTTTTATGTGTGTGATGACCGAGCACAAAGTTTATTCCTCTTGTACAATATATGTATGGTAAAAAATATTCACAGGATCATCCACATGGTAGCTTCAAATAGTGCCCCACATTTTTCTTAAAGAATGAAATGTATATGAGGGTGTAAATAAACTAAGCAAGCCACACCTTCGGTGACATCATGTCAATAGATAGAATATGAGAAACAGTTTCTTGAGCAAATATCACTGGTGCATATTCATCTGGGATGGATGCAGGATCCAAATATTTTGGAATACAAAATTGGACAAGTGTCTCATTCTCATATTCCTTTTTCGTTATTGTCCACTCATGTTGCTTCTCAAAATGCTCCCTATTAGAGTACAAAACTTTCAGAGCATAAGCAACACCATTGGTAAATGGTCTCTCAAATTATGCTATCTTTGTATATTCTCCAAAAGTTTTCTGTAGAATGACAAAAGAATCTTCAAGGTCATTTTTCCTTTTCGTAGTTTTTAAATTTTCTATTAAAGCAGTTTATATTACAAGAAAAGTAAATAGAAAAGGGAGAGAAAACACAAAGTTTAATAGGATTTGGTTTTGATGACTACATCTGTAAACAAAAGAAGACAGAGAGTTTCACCTCAAATAGAAAGTACAATCTTCACCCAAACTCAAAGCTCATTTAATGTCATTTTGTGAAACTATAGAAATATTTGAAGTTTTAAAGATTATATCAGTGACCGACAAATTCTACATCGTTATGCTATCAAATGAGTTCTTAGTAGAGCCATTGCAAGCTTTAAGAAGATACATTGGAAAACTTTTATATACAATATCTCCATTTACAAGTCATTTTTGTTAATAAAATGCTCATAATGCAATGATGAAATGAAAAAAGAGAGTAGAACACTTTTTAGCCACGTTGCAAGAACTTAACAAGTTCCTTAACAAATGTTTATTTGCTCATTTCAAGTTCAAACTTCAAGTTTCCACTACTTTCTTGATTCTCTCAAGAAAATTTGTTACTACAGTAAATTCATTAAAATAATTTAAATGGAAGACATAACATTAATAGCACAATAAACTATAACAAGAATTCATCAGCATCTTGTAGCCAATATAGATAAACTCAGATAACCCTTAACTGCAAAGAACCCCAATATCCATGACTACACAATATTATACGAAACCAAAATAAGCAAATTAATTATATTGTGAAATGTAGATACATTTGTTTAAATAAAGAAGTATGCACAGAATAATTTTAGTAAAAGAATGCTGGTGGAATGCAACTTCTAGTATCTAAATGCTTTTACACAATATAATCCGCAATAAACATGAGAATTGCAATATTAGAAGAATTTTTTAAAAGCCACTTTATGTTTTTACCTAAATAGGGTGTTAGCTTATGTTAAAGTCAAATTAAATGCCAATATTGATCATTAATACCACTTTATGTTTTATGGTTTTATAACCACTTCTGCTTATTTTACAAATTTGGACATGGAGAGAAGAATGTTGTAATAACCGTAAAAATTTAACGAAAATTCCAATTAAAGGAAATTTAGAATAAAAGAGAGAATTTTGAAAATATGAGAATTTATGTTTTGGCGCGTACTTTTTATTTTTAAATGATAGTATTTTGCTATAAGCAAATATATTTTTATTTATGTAGAAATGATTATGATTTGTTAAAAGTAAGTGGACTTTTAAGTAAAAGAAGTATTGTGTTGCTTAAAATAATTATATCGGCCTCTAATGAATTTTTACAGTATTTTTAGAAATATTCTTTCTTTTAATATGAATAAAGATATTTGTTTTAAAATTTGTTTTATTACGATTTTTATTAAGAAAAATTATGATTTAAGAGTTTAATTAAAGATTTATGAGAAAGGAAATTTTTAGAAAATTTTGGGATATTTTATGATGAAAAATGGAATTTATATGAATTTTTATAAAAGAAAATCCTATTATTAATTATATAATAATTATTATTATATTTATAAAAAAAAAAAAGAAAAAAAACAAAAGCAGAAACCATAAAACGAAACCGGGGGCGAGATTTCAGAAAGAAGAAAGAAAGAAAAAACGGAGAGGAATAGTGTTGCATAGTGAGTGAATAGTGACCTCAAATTTTATCTTTCGATCTGGAGTATCGATTGGCTTCCGATATCAAAACTAAAGGTGTTACTGGATTCAGGACGAAGAGTACTTCATTTTTGACCGATCAATTTTTGAAATCAACCGTTGAATCGCGGAAGATCTGAAGTAGAAAATCTCGGTAAAAGGTAAGTCTGAAAAACCTTACTTAGAAATTTCTAATTAGAAATCTGACTCCGTAGATAGATTCAGAACCTAGATAAATATTAGGATATGAAATTGTTTAGTTCATTTGGTAATTTTTTATATGGCGGTGAATAGTAATTTTCGGCATGAATAGTGGTGGTGAATAGTGATTTCTGGCGGTGAATATTTTTGGACCTTCCGGACTCGATTTTGGGGTTTGTTTTACCGAATTCAGACCAGAAACGAGGATTTTAGGCCTGTTCAATCTGGAGCCCTTACCTATGAGTGGGTTTTTCATACTATAGCGCATGTTTTACGAATTCGGTTTATAACTCTCTCGTATGATTTTAACTAGTTGGAATGTATGCTAAATTGTTTTACCGCTTTCAAAACCAATATGTTCCAACCATGTTAGAAATTATAAATTTAAATCCTAGTTGAACTCTAGGTATGCAGGGCAAGTATCTAGGCTGATAATTCTCCATTTGAGCTAGATTTATAGAAATGCGAATTTAATCATAGAAATGAATTAAGTTAGCCATGAAATGATTTGATGCATGATGAGCATCTATGTGACGTCTACGGACGATCTATGTTTAAAAGGGAAAGTTTATGATTATAAAGGTCTCCATGGGAATTCATGGATGAGATATATTTTAGAACGGAATTTTATGCATGAAAAGAGTTAGATGGAGAATTATAGCTTTATTGTAATGTTATTAAAATGTTTTACTTTAAACTCTTTGAATAGCATATTTAAAATGTTTTCTATTGGAGGGACCCTTTTAGATCACTGTTACCTAGCCGCAGGGAGTGCTAGCCCTGGTGCACCATGGTCATGCGAAGGTTTTGGCCTAGGATACTGTGACGGGCATATGACTGCCTAAGACACAGGGATTTAGGGTGGACTTATGTCTACGCCTACAGTGATTACCATACCCTTGCTGTGTGCTTGGGGGATTTAGGGTGGACTTATGTCTACGCCTACAGTGATAACCCTACCCTTGCTGTGTGCTTGGGGGAAATGATAGATCTGTTAGGAAAGACCTCCAATAAACTAGTGCATTTTTCTTAAAGATTAAATGTTTCTAAACAATTTCATTCATCATTGTTATTGCATAAATAACTTCATTTATTACTTACTATGCATAATTGATTTTCTCTATTGTTACTGATTTAATCCTGTTTTATCATTTGAACATACATTTGAACTGTTTAGCTTTTCTTTCAATAAATTATGGTTAAATGCTTAATGTTTCTATTATTATCTTTACACTTTGATTTCAATTATTAAACTCATTGCGAAACATTCGTGCTTGGTTTTCCCTGTTTCCGTTATAGTGTGATTTATCCATTCACTGAGATGTGGTGATCTCACCCCTCTTCTATTTCCTCCCCACAGATAGTCAAAGAGACTTTGATCCAGCTACAGCTTCGTAGGAGGATGAAGATAGCGTTGGTGAGCCCCAGTTTGAGCATGGCTCTTTTGTACAGTTTGTTTAGTTTAGTTTATGTCTAGTGTACCTCCATGAACATACAGGCAGGATCCTCGCTTCTTGCGTATTTTGATGTGTTGTTTGGAAAAATGGTTTTATGTTTTACAACGATGTTTGTATTATGAGGCCATGGGTCAAGTTGAATCACAGATGTTGGATTCATGAGATATATATATATATATATATATATATATATATATATATATATATATATATACACACAGTATTTTCTTATATTGGATGTGGCATATGTGGCCAGTTATATTTATTATATACTCTGGATTGTATGCTGGATGTTTGTGCATGCTATGTGTTAGGCTTGCGGCTAGGGGGAAACCTTTATGCCGTGCCGGTCATGTGTTCCATCATTTGGGGCCGTGACAAATGTATGGTAGCACCTGTCAAGCAATAAAAAATATTATATTGGTAAGTTTCGGCAATTATGTATACTCATCTAAACTTTTTCCTACAAAATGTTACCACTATTGATCCATATCATGTATGATAAAAAATTCTTCTTTCAGCCATATTAGGCAGACTTTCAACTTTTACTAAAAATAATATGCAAGAAGAATAAGGCTCAATCATTATGTTTTTCTATCTTCACTGCTTAAAAGGTCTTTTACTCCTCTTTCATCAATACATTCGGATAAAATCAGCATTGATAAGAGTCAAATTATTGCATTTTTGTTGTGATTTAAATATTGATATTTGTGTGAAAATTGTGTTTCTTTGATTATTTTAACCACAAATGTCATTTCACGGGTATTTCGTGTTTAAAGTGCAATTTCAGGTAAAATCATAATTTTGGAGAAATTTGGGACAAATTTCAATGACCGGGATTGAGTGACAATCAAAAAAATGGAGTTTCAAGATTTAGGAATCTCGCCGCCGGCTAGACTATTCTCATCGAGGCGAGAATGATGCAGCATATTTTTCCCGAGAGCGTGAGTTTTGACAGATTCAAATCTGGCTGCCGGCGAGATTATTTGGCCGCCGGCCAAATGTATCTCGCCGCCGGCGAAAACTGGAGATCCAACATTCTAGTTTTTTCTAGAAAGCTCGCCGCGGCCAGAATTATTGCGCCGCCTGCGAGTTTCGTCAGAAAATGCGTTTTTTATGTCGTTTTGTTCCAAAATTGCCCCCAAAACCCTAGACCTATATATACCATATGATAGAGAAAGAGGGGACGGCGAAATAGCCTGAGGAGAGGTGTTTTTGGAAGAGAGGAAGCCATTTTGGAGAGAAAGCTTGAAGAATCTTGAAGGATCATCACCATTGTTGCTGCCAAGTGTTCATCTCCAAGAGTTCTTCATTTCTTCTCCTTAGCTTTCTTTTTTTGCAGTTTATTCCGATTTTGTATTGATATATTCAGTTGAGATAATAGTTGTTCTTATTTCCATTATGAACTAATTCATTTTTTGCTAAGGCTATGATGTAGTTGAATCAAGAAAATCTGATTTCTTTGGTTATGGTTATATGAGTTCATTGTCTTCAAGTTGAGTATTTATTTCCATGCTTAATGCTTCTAAATTTCTGGCCAAGATTTAGATGATTTGTTGCATTATATTGAGACCGAGAGGAGATGTGTAATGAATGCTTCTTGTGATAAATATCATATGTTGAATGCGAGTGTGAGACCTAATGCATGATGTATGTGGTTATTCTAGAAATTCCATATATCATAATGTGCTTGTTTGTGATTAAATCTTCATAGAAATATAGTTGATTATCATAGATAAGTAATTTTAATATAACTCGAGAGAGAGTATTAGATAAATTTGGATTTTTCAACCATCATTTTTAGCTTTGATTCTCATATAACATGACTTGAAATTGGATTGAATTGAATTGATTCAGCGAAATTAAATGCCTTAGCGTATTTTTAATCATTTGTGAACAACATTCAATTGTGTTCTTTGCATTTATTTATAAGTTAATTTGCCTCTTAAACAATTTCAACAATTTGGTTTTCAAATAAAATTAGGAT